>VXBI01000705.1:0-221237 GCA_013397375.1 Toxostoma redivivum
GCTTTTTCAAACCAGTACACTTGGAAAAACCTGAAGACAAGCCTGATATCTTATCTTATTTTACCCTCATTTTTTTGCTATGTTTAATACAAAGTTATTAGTTGCCTAACCCTAAGACTTGTCTATCCTTTTTCTTTTTTTTTCCCCTGAGTGATGCTTGAATTGAGTGGAACAGTATCTCAGAAAAGAGAGAAAAAAGTCAGATGCTGGCAAATATATCTTGAAATGATGGAGTGAACCATGGTAAAAGAAGGAAAAGTGTTTTTCTTACAGAAATTTGTATTACACTTTTTTTGCCATCACAAACTGTAGCTAAACACTTCCATCCAGTTTTTCCAAAGCAAAGCAAAAATAGAACAGTAGGCATGTAAGATTCTCAGCTCACATAAATTAGGGCAGTGTAGCTCCACTGCACATAGTAATACTCAGACCATTTATATCCCATTGTGGCACCAACTGGAAGAGCTCGCCCTTTCACATGCTCTGTTTCAGATGGAGGCAATAAAAAGAAATGCACTATGTTAGCACTGTGACAAACTTTTCATATGCTCTACTTTTATCTCTTTGGAGCTTTGTTTGGATGGATTATTGGTAAATGTAACTTGTGTCCTCCATCTGAAACCCCTCTTGAGTCAGGGAGAGCACAGGAGAAAGGAGCTCTACAAGTCAGAGCAGCCAGGGCTGTGGTTGCAGCTGTTCCCAGCAGCAATGGGCACAGGGGAAGAAAAGCTGGTGAGTAACTGGTGGTTGGAAGACCTTGGGTAGGAGATTTAAATGGAGATGCTTGAAAATAGGATAACAAGAAGATGGGGATTTTATTGCAAGAGAGCTCAAAATTACATGGTATGGGGATAGGAAGGAGAAGTTGAGGTCTTAGAGCCAGAAGGCTAGATTTCATAAAAGAAAAGCTGTGTGAAATGGTAACAGAGTCAGGGATTAGAGCTGTGGTCAGGGATGGGTAATAAAAATAGCCTTTTCTCAGGCCTGTTAACCCCATATCTGTTAGGTACCCTTTTCACTTAGCTAAGTGTTTGAGTTGACCATCTATGATAACAGTGATATCTACTGACCTCCATACTTTGTAAGTATTGTTATGAAAATTGAAAAGGACACTCAATGACATTTAATCAATTGAGCAAGAAGGTTTACTAGTCTTTGTATCCTTTCTTTCAGTAAAAACAAATATTTTATTCTGAGTTTTTCCTAGAAGTCACAAGATTTGAAGAGATCCCAGGGAAAAACTATTTTCATTGATTTTAAACTTGATTCTCCCCAGTTCTCCCCACTGCAAGATGAAACAATTTCAAATTTAGCAACCCATTGGACAGCCCAAATGAAGCCTGAAGGTCCTCATCAGCAGCCAGTTACCTTGGCTTGAGTTTCAGCAATCCAGCTGATGGCTGGCAGTTACTCCATCTATTCTTGTTCCCATAGAGACAGAGAGAAAATAGTCAAACTTAGGTAAAGCTTTTTTCCTTGCTTTTTTTTTCCTTCTTTTTCTGAAAGAAAGGACAGGAGCAATGATGTTCTTGAAGTGCTACTTGTTTTCCACGGCCTGGGGCTCTTTATAATCGGAACTGGCAGAAAGCAGCCAGCTACAGAACAAGCAGCCAGCTACAGAACCATAAGATTCTGTGGAAACTACAAGAGATAGAGGGTCAAGTGAGATAGAGACATTGAGATATTTTTTCAGACAAGCATACAGACTATGAGTCAACAGCAGTACAAGATCAACGAGAGTTTACCAGATGAAAAAGTAAACAGAAAAGCATGAAAAAAACACCTCTAGGTGTGAATTCTTCTCTTTGTAATTTAATAGTATTCATTGTCTCTAGGAAGGAGCAGACTGGTTTTTTTGGGTTTCTTTCGTTATTCCATGTGCAGACCTGAACAAAACATTTGCTGAAATTGAACTCATCCTTTTGTTGTAACCATTTTCTGTAAAACTACAGCCTCACTGATTTGTGCTCACACATCTTTTGGGTAATATGGTGCTTTCACTTAATTCTCCTGAAATTATTCTGGTTCTACAGTGGTGCAGAGAAGCAGCAGTTAGCCCAATGAGTGTGTTTTACACCACCCTGTAAAAATAAGACAAATAAAATTAAGACTTGGCATTTAAATGTGTCAAACAGGAGAAGAAAGTATCTCTTCCAGGATGGCATCCCTTCTGTGTCAAAATTGGTGGATTTCATCACTACCATGAGTGCAGTACAGCCCTTCAGAAGGACCTTGACGGTGTCGACAGATGGGAAGAGAAGAATCATCTGAAGTTCAACTTGGACACATGCAAGGTCCTTCATCTGGGCAAGAATAACCAGTACAGGCTGGGGGCCAAACTGCTGGAAAGCAGCTCTGGAGACAATGGACCAGCAATATGCCCTTGTGGGCAAGAAGGCCAGTGGTATCCAGGGGTGCATTAGGAAAAGCATCACCTGCACAGCAAAGGAGGTGGTCCTGCCCCTCTGCTTAGTCCTGGGAGGCACATCTGGAGTGCTGTGTCCACTTCAAGAGAGACAATGAAGCCCTGGAGCGGGTCCATTAGAGGGGAACAAAGATGATGAAGGGATTGAAGCATCTCTTTTGTGAGGAAGGGCTGAGGGAGCTGGGCCTATTCAATGTTGAGAAGAGAAGACTGGAAGAGGATCTCATCTTTGTCTATCAGTATCTGAAGGGAGGGTGTCAGATGATAGATCCAACCTCTTCTCAGTGGTGCTGAACAATAAGACAAGAGGCAACGGACAGAACCTGATGCACAGTTCTAACTAAACAGGAGGAAGAACTTCTTTACTGTGCAGGTGACTGTGCACTGTAGCAGGTCGCCCAGAGAGGTTGTGGAGTCTCCTGACTGGAGATATTCAAGAACCCTCTGTGAAAACCTAACACAATCTTGTGCCATGTGCTCTAGGATGACCCTGCTTGAACACAGAGGTGGTGACCCACTGTGGTCCCTTCCAACCTTACCTATTCTGTGACCCTGTGATCTTCCAGAGAGACATATCTCATAGTCATAGTCACAGAATCATCACAAACATCCATCATGCCCAAAGGTTAACATTTTTTGGTTCTCTTAGTGAGATGCTACATGATCAGCTGGACATCCATTTAAAGCCATTCTCCAGACAGATTTGGGAACGAGCTGGGAAGGTATCCATCTTTATGGATACCCAAGTTTCCGTAATGAAAAGCATTATTTTGAGAGCTAGTTTCCATATTGTGACATGATTTCACAACCTTTTTATTGAGTTTTCATGATAATTTAGAATCTTATATATGCAGACACTAATTTCTATGGTCTTCAAGCCTTGGCAGCCCTGAAGTACTTCTATTGCAGCAGATGAGAGAGTTAACTGAGCTCATAACTGTCAAGGTAATAAATGGCTACAGAAAAACAAACCTTCCTGTCTGTTCTTATGAGAAATACCTATTTCCAATAAAAGTTTTATATTTTAATGTAGCTAAGAGGGTTTTCTTGCTGGTTTTCATTAGTAACGAACATTTTAGGATTTTACTTTAAGTGTATTTGCTAACAAGAGCACTTAATTTTCTTTTGTCCTTTCCTTCCTTGCCGTGGAAGGCAGCAATTTTACATGTTATAAGAGGGGAAATAATAGTGCATACTGCCTCTCCTTAAAATCTGGTAGACAAAAATCTGCAATTTCAGTTGAAACAACTAAGAGAGTTTAAAAAATCAAATTTACTTATTGATTGATTGATTGATTGATTGATTGATTGATTGATGGATTTGTAGGAAATAGATGAACCTACATTCTCTGCTTTATTATTCTTTTCTTCCTGGTGCCCTATACACCAATTCATTCAGCTTCCCTCAGAGCTGACTAAGAAATGTGACCTCTGAATGTGGACTCAATGTAACTTATTTTTATTCACAAGCTGGGACACAGGCAAGGTAACGAGACTAGCTCTTTCTTCATCAATTGTCTTTCCTATATCAGAGGTTGTACCTTTTGTATATAGTAGGTCAAACTGAAATTACTTATTGAATGTAGGAGTTTCTTTTGTACATAATCAGAATGAATAGACAAGATTGAATGAAAGGTCTGTCTAACCCCAGAAGGCCAGAAGAAGTGATTAATTGATGGGGAGAAAATAGTGACAAAGCAGGCATATCATGACAACTCCTCCCAGTACTGGAGGGACATATCATGACAACTCCTTCCATCCTGTTCTCTGGAGACTGACACACACTGCACATGGGTAATCTATATTAGATAAATCCTTGAATGCTACAAAATTTTTATATTTCAATGTGAACTTGTCCAAGCAAACCTGTCTTGCTTTTATGGTTATTCAAGCACTTAATACTCCATGGCCAAAGATTTCAAGGTTTAAATATATGTTTCCTGAAGAACTGATGTTTCTTGGGTTTCTTTGCATCTCAATCATTGTTATTATTCTTGGCTGTCTCCCTCAAAAAATGAAGCTCATGAGCTTCACCATAAGAGTCTGGAATACCTTTGCCTTGTGCCCAGTGATGAAAAGATCTACCAACCATTTGCTTACATAAAGCTGCACTGTAAGAGATATAGGGACTTAAACTTCAGCAAATCCTATTTCAACCAGAGGCTAAACTGTCTCCATTGATGAATGATGATTTGGGCAAAGATAAAACAACTACTAGAAAATCAATATTTAGTTATTATCCAAGGATACAGGCTGGTTTTATCTCTTTTCACATGAAATTACTTAGTAATACATTCAGCACTTTGCTGATTGGCTTTTCATTAACAAATAATTTCCTATAAAAGCAAACAGTAGCCCAGCTATCAGCAAGAGGCAGGAATCATGCATCTCTTTATTTGAGACACAAGAATCTAACAGGGAAATAATGCTGCTTCCAAATCTTTCTTCTGCTGTCTGTATTTAATGATGTTGCTGTGAATATGTTTGTGATGCTTTTGAAAGGTATTGGGCTGACATCATGAGATGGCTGAAAACAGAACTTCTACATCCTCAGAATCAGGGGATCCTCCAGGATCAGGAAGAGCTGTGCCAGTAGGCACATGTCAATCAGACTGATGCTACGTGCTACCAATTGCATGCCATTTTTCATAATCCAGGCTTCTCTGTGTCTTTCAGCAGGACTTGTGTTTGCAGAAGTGAAGGCATAGGATGTGTGCACATCCACTCAAACCTCAAGGAGTCATATGGCAGGTTTGAAGAAGGTGGTTGAAGCAGGACAAGGTTTATTCATTTGGATGTCTGGTCTTACAAATTATGGATGTTTGGTCATTCTGAATTATGACCTTTTTTGAGTGTTGATGAAAGGAGAGAAGATCAGGACTTCTCTTGAAAAGGATGGAAGAGGCCCTTGTGGCCTATACAAAATGCATACAGTTAAGGCACTGCCACCTACTTTGTGGCATCTAACCATGTTTAATCCAAAGGAACAGCATGAAATTGTGTCAGAGGAAGTTTAGTTTGGATATTAGGGAAAGTTTCTTCACCTACAGGGTGATTGGGTGCTGGAACAGGCTCCCCAGGGAAGTGGTCACAGCTCCAAACCCGGCAGAGTTCAATAAGCTTTTGGACAATGCTATCAGGCACACGGTGTGACTCTTGGGGTGTCCTGTGCAGGGCCAGGAGTTGGAATCCATTATCCTTGTGGGTCTCTTCCATCTCAGAATATTCTGTGATTCTGTGACAAGGTAAAAGGCTAGTATTTAAAGTTGCTGCCTGTCCAAATTCACTGGTGGTTGTTCAAAAATATTTCAGACTATTGAATTGTATAAACATGACTATTCGAGCACTTGAGGTGTAGACACAAATGCACAGAATCCCTTATTGTAGGTTACAGAAAACTTCTAAATGCTGCTGTCAGGTGTGCAGCCAGAACTGACTCAGGGTTTCTTCACAATACAGGTAAAATTTGGGTTTCAGATGTGATGTGGTAAAATTCCTTTCTGCCTTCTTCTTGCAGGTCTTACCCTCCTTCCCACAATGGAAAACAGAGCTGTGCCCCATTGCCCTGCACTTCCCTACCTGACTCTGAGTCCATGCCCTGGGAAGGAAAGCAGATGGTACTTCTGGCCAGAGCTGGGCTCAAAGAGCAGGAGTGAAGGTGCCAAAAGGGCTTCTGTTGAGCACAGAAGCCCTGCATCCATCCATCACTTCTGAAGTCTCCCAATGGAGTGCACATGGGAGTTTGGTGTGCAGCAGCAGTGGGAAGGCCATGTAGATTAAGGTTCCCTCTCCCTCAGTGCTGGGCTCTGTACCAAATAATGGGCTCTTTCAATATTTCAAATCTTTTTTTGGGGTTTATTCCCTTTCCGTGTTAAACCATGGTTTATTCCCTTTCCATGTGCTAACAGCATGCTAGCTTATTAATATTCTGTTACACTGTGGCTGGATCCTGAAGCTGTCATTCAGGCAACAACTCTGCTGCATTGCATGAGACTGGCAGCATAAGCAACAGCTGCCTAGCTCAAGGAATTATGAAACTTGTAGGAATAAAATGATCAACATAATTTCTGAAATCTAAAGAAAATTTAGCCACAGCTAATTTTCCCAGGCATTATATACATACCTTTTTCTTGTTTAAGAGGTATATAGGTCAGTCAAGTGTTATCAGTAACTAGCATTTAATGAAGGAGCTAATGCTTTCTCTGCTTCAGTCATCAGTTTTTCTAAAGCTGACTCTCTGTTCTCAGAAATCTGGGTTGTTTTTTTAATATATATAAACCTACAAACAAGTAGCACAATATACAGTACAGATGAGCAATCTATGTCCTCATATTTCATCAGGAGCCTCTGTCACTCCTCCTGCATATAGCACTTGTTCTCCCATTTACTAATACTTTATGGACTGACCTGACATTTTATAGTTTGTCATGATTCAAGAGCAGAGCACAGCCAAACTGTTTCAAAAGTACACTGAAACCACAATTTGTACCCCAGGCGCTCCAATCCTTCTTTGACAGTGTGTATTGACCCAGACTAGGAAAATTATCTGAAATATTCCAGTGCCACATATATTCTGAGCAAGAAAGGGGCAGAAGAAAACAACAGTGTGGGAGGAGAGAGCTGCCTTTTCCTAAGAACTCAATAAAGTGCACTGACATATACCTTAATCAGTATGGGAATGGTCTGGGTTGGTGTTATGGGCATAGTTCATATTGAATTTCTGACTTCTCTGCCCAGTGTCTGGATGATCTGTTACCTGTGATAAAGACCCCAGCACTGTTAGCTTGGAAGTCATACAGGGCTCCCTACCTACCTGCAGTCCTGCCTGTAAGGAGTAAAAAAACCCCATGAAATGCATTAGAGTTGTTTCCCTTCTGTTAAAAATGCTTAGCAAAATTTTTCTGGAGAAAAATGAAAACAGTCCCCATCTTCTGCAGTGGCACAAAAGAAAAAATCAATTCAAATTATACAGAAGGCAGAGTGGCTCCCCATGGACTTTCTGTTCTCAGAAACAGTAAGAAATTTGAAGTAACCAGTCAGCAACAACAATCAAAGACAATGAAGCAAACACTTCTTGAAAGGACTTATTAAACAGTACTGTCACATCATATGATCATGGTCTCACCTAGCATGCTTTATTATCCACTTATTCAATATTTACAAATGTTTAATCCAATGTGATGGAGGGCTTTTCTTCCTTTTTTTTTTTTTAAGGTTTTGTGGAGTAAATAATTAAATATCTGTATATGGAAAAGGGGGAAAAAAAATCAGGACACTGAGCAAGTTAAATGATGAAAAAGAATCAGGTCTGGAATAAATCCCAAGTGGTTTTCATTTATTCACTAAGTTGAAACAATTCCCTTGTAAGACATTACAGATTCAGTACACATTGCTGCTCAAGAATGACACTATATTTACAGTGAGCTAGGAAGTACTGTGAGACAGAAATTAGACACACTCTCTTCAAAGCTTGACAAAGGCTAAATATAATAGGGTGTCCTGACAAAAGAGAAAAATAAATATATGCAACTTAGGCAAAAAAGATTTTGCTATCAAGGTAAATGTTTCTGTTTATTACATGTCACATACTGGTACCATTTCTCCAAAGTAATAAATAATATGCTATATGCTTTTACTAGGAAAAACACTCATTTAAATGGTGTGTCTTTAGAAACAAAGTTGTATTCATTTACACTTATTTTTAATTAGAATTTTTGGCAAGATTTAATTTTACTTTTTTTATAATCTAATATATGAGACCACACAGTCTCAAAATGCTGTCCCAGGAGCTGCTAAAATTTCTCAAAGTGGTGTTGAAGAAATCCACTATTAACAGAGATAACAGTGTTCTTCAGTCTCAGATAATGAAATGAAAATACAATGGAAAAAATATTTGATTAAAATATCAAAGTTACCAGTAGCTATAAAGGAAACTTGATTAAAGGCATATAACATTTAGGAAGAACTGATTAAAATGACAAATTGTCAATCCATTGAAAGGTGAATTCCTTGCACAGAGCTGTTACTGCAGCTGCAGAAAGACTAAGGGGCATGGATACAGCCTGTGACAGACACACATGTCCTCAGAAACATTAGGGAAGGTAACAATGCAAACAGCCAGGCTGGCAGTGCCAGGGCTGTGGCTGAGCAGAAAGTGCCACTGACGAGAGAAAACTTCTGAGGAAGTTGAAAAAAGTTCCTTTTACAGAACTTTTGAAACTTTTCCAAAACATCTAAAATTACTTTTTAAAATTAAAAATTAATAACTAACTTTCTGTGGCATTTTGGTTTTTCATTGTTCCAGTAATGTGTAATATTATTTCAAATACCAGAAATATGGAATTCTACCAGAATATGGAATAACTGGAAAAGTTGTCTGGTTTTGCTTTGAAAACCTGTGAGAAGACTTTCCATTTTCCTCTGAGAATCAGATGAGAGTAAAGCAAAATGATGACAAGAGCTGGCTACAGTAGAAATGCATTTATCAGACAGAGGCAGAACTAGGATAAAATTGTGTTAAGACTACATGCTTTATAGGAGAAAGACCAAAAGTAAAGAAAGTGTGGAAAAAGATTCATTGCTTATCAAGTTGGAAGGAAGATAAAATGTGAAAACAATTGAGTTTTTACTCAGAAAGATTACAGTATTATCAACATCAAGAATGTGGATTTAAAAGATTTGCATAATTGACAATAATTTCACATTGTGCAAATTTAGAGTTTAAAGAACTTCAAGAGGCTATAAATGGTAAACCAGTGTTGTCAAAAGAAAAAGCATTCTCTTCCTGCGTATGTTTACTTTCCAAATGTGTTACATCATTACATTTTCAGTGAAACATTGAGATTTTAATTAAAGCAATTTTTATAGGCTGAGGTAGTTTTCTACTAAAAGAAAAAAAATCAAAATTTCACTGAAAACAATCTTGGGCTTTCATTATTTACAATGAAAATTGTGGAGTCTCTTACAGAAAAAGAAACATTTTCTGATGCAGGTACCTTTGGATATCCTAGAAAGAGGCTTCCAAGTGTATTCATGATGAAATAGCAAAGACAGGAATTGAGAGAAATGAAAGCAGCATCTGTGGAAACAAAGACAAATGAGTGTTTTAA
This sequence comes from Toxostoma redivivum, assembly GCA_013397375.1. Classification (NCBI taxonomy): domain Eukaryota; kingdom Metazoa; phylum Chordata; class Aves; order Passeriformes; family Mimidae; genus Toxostoma; species Toxostoma redivivum. The sequence goes on from VXBI01000705.1 coordinate 9,534, forward strand.
AAAAATATTTATGCTAGGCTGATTCAAATCACATTGTGAGGCTGGTGAGTCATGGAAAGCAAGAAAATAATAGGATTAAACAGAGAACTGCATTGAAAGATGGCTAAAGCTCCTATCCTCCACCACCCTTCCCAAAGTGCTGTCCCTCAGGCTCCCAGGTGACCAGCTGAGAAGAAGCCATCCCCTAGCGAGGGGCAAGCTGAGTTATTCTACAAAGCTGTGGTAAAGCAGAACAGGTAATTAAGGCAGGGGATTGCATGCATGTGAGCTTCTGATTTGCTTGCATCTGTTTGTTGTAATAAGTGAGCAGTTAGCTCTGGCTCCACATACCCAACCATACAAGCTGAAAGGACAGCACTGAGAGCAAGATTTGCACTTAAATTGCCTGAGCAGACTAAACACAGAAAGAACATTTTAAATTGGCTGGGTTCAAATATCGGCTTGCTTCAGAAATTAGAATTAATCTGATCTATCACTGTCTCACACATCTGTCAGCATAAGAAAATCACTAACTGGAAACGAAACAGAACTGTTTGTCTGCTCTAGTCCAGAACAGCAGAGCTGTCAGATTTCAGGAAGGTTTTTACTTCTCTTATGAAGGGAAACTAGGGGTAGAAAAGGAAATTAACTTTAAAAGAGGAAACTCCTCTATCATAATGATAAGAAAGGGAACTCAAATAGCATGTCTTATTGTTGAGACGTGGTTGAACATGTCTTATCGGAGAGAGAATAAAAACATTATTAATAAGAATAGTCATCACTTGCATCAAATAATTACATTCTTGTAGCTGCTGCCTGTGGATTAATCCCTGTGAATACAACCATGGATTTATTCATTACTACTCTATTTAGTCATTGCTTCATTCATATTTCTTTATTTTGGTCCCAATCTTTATTTTCCTCAAGAACATTTCCTAGTGAAGGCATGGGCCAGGTTAAGGCATAGCGCTCAGCTCCAGCGTAGACCACAGGGCTCATGGTAAATCCCTATCCTGTGTCAGACTGAGGGTACACATCTCAAGAGTAGCCAGAAGTACAGCACCATATGAATACTTCTGCTTCTTCCTTATGTTGCTGTCTGGTAGCTGTCCTATTAAGTGAGGCCATGTCAAAGACTGCCATGTCAGCCCCAGGTAACTTCTTGTCTGGTTCTCAAATCCAGCTGTCAATCCAACAAGGAGCCTTCAAAAGTTGTTTTCCTTTTTCTAACAAAAAGAATCACTCAGAAAATGAGGCTGATGTGTGCTGGATTGTCGGCAGGCTGCCTGGGGAGTGACACGCTGACAGCAGTAGGTCAGCCAGAGTGTCAGTCCGGACACATGCAAAAGATTATTGCTTTCCTTTATTTGTCTGAAGCTAACTTGTTGCTCAGCTTTTAATTGCTCAATGGACAAAAGGTATTCAAGCTTCTGTTTCCCTTTCATCACGGGTAAATTAGATATAGCCTGTGGTGTCTAAGCAGATGTGCTGCTTAAGTGTCTGCTGGTCTGGATCCCCTTGGGCTTTTTAAAGGCCAGGGTACAGAGAGTGACGCTGGTAGGGAGTAAGCTTACACCAAGTCCATGTGAAATGGCACAGAGGTGTAACCTTCAGACATATTACAGATTATTGGACTTGATGACCTTAAAGATCTTTTCCAATCTAAATAATCAATATACTAGCCTTGGAGTAGCAGCAATCCCCTTCCCTCATCTTTACGTACTGTTTTTCTAACACACCATTCACTCCTCCTCAAGTAGTGAAGGGAAGAAGTCACTGCTGCTGAGGTGCTCCAACAAGAAATGTCAGATGGAGAGGAGCTGGTCCATCCATCATATGAGGTGTGCAACCAGGATAGACCAATCTAGCCCCAGTTTTTGTGAAAAACCAATATATTCCATTTATTCTTCTTACTTTCCCCTCTGCAGTATGCACTTTAAGTAATCAATGAAAGAACAGTGGCTCCAATTGCAGCCTGTTTCCCAACTTGCTCCAGGGTAATACTCAGGCTGAAATCAAATGGCAAAGCTGTAGCTTCATCTCAGTCTTTAAAGAACCCATCTTCTCTGACATTTAGACTAAACTGCAATTCAGGACAATTTGGTGATGGTAGCTGATTGTCTCCAAGTGATTTTTAGGTACTGTGTTGCATTATTATAATTTTGCATCTTGTGGTATGGAGTTAATTCTACATTATCCATAGTATTCAGTGAGAGGAGAATGAGATGTGTATAGGAGAAAGCAAAGCAAAAGGACATCTCTACATCAGGCTTGTGCACCAAGAAGAGAAAAGAAAGCAGCTCTGTAATGTATTTAGGCTCCAGCAGGGACTGATGTGAGGTGGCACACACATAAAACATTGTGCAGTATGAGTCCAGTGCGACTTCCAGTTTCTGGAAGGACAAAGGTAGTTCACCAGAGATCTTTACCAGTGTTTTCCTTTCTCCTTCCATAGCCAACTACAGGATGCTCATCATTTAGCCTCCTTTCTCTTTCCCTGGTGCCTCCAGCCATGATTCAACATGCTGAGCAGCACACATTCATTGTGACTCCAGCTATGATTCCTTGGGTGCCTTGTTCCCAGTTCCATGCTCTAGGGCTGCCAGACAAGAGGAATCCACCTGGGGTGAGTAATCCCCCACATCAGAGCTGGTATCTTTATTCTATATGTCATTTTCCCAATTTTGTTCCTGGCAGCATGGTGTATAATATTTTTCTGTCCAGGAAGGTTATGCTGTGTTCAGCCTATGCCCTGGATCTTTACTAGACTTCTAGAAACTGGAAATCTTGTAAAATATTCAAGTATTATCATAGGACCAGCCTGAGTTATAGCGATATAAAGATGCAGTGTTGACTAAATTTATTTTTCAGTTTACATTAAAATCCAAACTAGCAGCTTTTTATTTCTGCTAACTTTCAACTAAGATACAAATAATTAAATTTTAATTGTCCCCTATTAATGAAAAATGAAAGTGCATAATTTACATACCGGTACTTTCAAAGCTAATTTTGACACACAATCACTCAGAGTTACTAGGATTTCATCTCTGACTGCAAATGAGAAAAAAAGGTATTTTTTTTTTAACTCTAGTGAATTTTTTAAATTTTTCTTGATCATACCAATTGTTATTTTTTATATTTAAAAAAAAAATTAATTCAAGGTGAAGAATTTGTGTAGGACAAACTTGAAACGCAGGCAACAGCTCATCCCCAGAGATGACTCACTATAAGTTGAATGGGAACTAAGAACCTAACTGCTGTGAAAGTTAATGTATTCATGCAGCCTGAAAATGGCCACAGACCTAAGTAAAGGCTTTTCATAGATTACAGAAAAGTGAAGAAATGGCCCATCCTTAATTACTGAAGTCCATGCAGTGGTGCCCAGGAGAATATGAACCAGACTTTGAATTTGAAAAAACAACCAACTAAATAAACCCAAAAAACCCCACCAACCAAACCCAACCACCCCAAAATCTCCAAACCTGCTTTTCTTCTTTGGATCAGGTTAGTCCAGTAGCAGAGCTCTGGAATAAGACATAGGTACAGTTTGACCAGTAAACACCATAAAGACAACATAAGAAACCCAGAGCTGAGTAGGGAACTGGCTTGGGTATTGACACAGGAGCACATTAAAACGAGGACATTGTTAAAAAATGTAACTGGTGACAAATGTTTTGTGCTGCTTGCGCACGAGCACTCAAGGGATTAATAGAAAAAAATTGTATCAGAGATCTCTGGGACATTCAGCAAAAATAAAGGCGGGAGAATAAAATAACAGTATTTTAAAATTTATTTTATGCTTAAAACCCCAAACACTGTTCATAAGATTTCTTAGTTGGAAAAACAATGAATCAAAAATGGTATTGAGTTGTAGAAGTTAAGGATGTAACTGTGATACACATACTCTCCAGAAAATAGGTTTACAAGGCTTACCTTAATGCAAAGAAGCACTTTCATTTACATAAGTTTATATGGATCCTCAGCCATTTCCTTAGGACAGATTTTTCAGATGTGTAAAAGCAGTAACCAGTGTTACACTTGGTCTACTTTGTTCCCTTCAGTATGTGGATTTGCTGACCACTCCATTCTGTCTGTGAGGTTTTTTTTCTAAGTCTTAGGGGAAAAAATTTAAACATGTAAGAAACTCAGAGCACTGAGGAAAATTAAAAACTTCAATGTCTCACGGTGATAAATATGGAAAGAGTAGAAATGAGCAGATGGCACACTGCACACCATCATCCTTGAAGAGTATATACATATATTAAAAATCTATCTCCATAACAAAATTCAACCTTCCACACCTAACTCAAATATTCTCTCCCCTAAAGATTATCTCATTTGTTGATCCTGCAGAAACTCAGAAGCTCTCTGTGAGAAACAGACTGTGATTTTTTAAAAAGTACATTACATTTTAAAATCATTAAGTGGATGACAATTTTCTTTCAGATTTAGGTGATAGTTACTTTATGCTACTAATGCAGTGCAAAGATAAAACAAGGAATTTACCAGTTAACTGTATCTAATCACTTTAATTCATATACTTAAATTGATAAAATTTTATGGTTTTAACTAATTCTTCAGTCTTTGTGAAGTCTGTTATAAAGTTATGATATTTTTTACATTCAACCTTGGTTTGGTTGATCAGTAATAGGGAATGGAACAGTGAAACAATCTGTCTTAAAATGAAGCAAAAATTCTCTGCTGTAGCTACAGTTTCAATAGGACAAACACTGTCTAAACAAGGAGTTAGGCAGCTAAAATAAATTTTAGAACTATCTGGTGGAGGTTCCCAACAGAATGATCACAGCATTACTCTAAGAATAAAGGAACACACAATACAGTGGGACATGTAAAGGCTATAAAATCCAGTCTTTCACTTCACATTTGCATCTGGTGGCTTGGAATCTGCTATTGATTCGAAATGCTAGTAAGTAATAGGAATATTCATGACAAAAATTATTATTATATACGCACAACACTGCACCCTCACATCAAAAGCAGATTTTCTAAATCCCCTCATATTTGTGATGACCAAAATATACTTAAACACACACCCTCACCTTTTCTTTCCAGCAATTAAGTTGCCATGGAAATGTCCTTTTCACAGCTGGGATGACAAAGCTGTGCTAAACTATATTTTAATAGTTGAGTTTACTTATGTCTTGTTTTGCTAAGTAGGCTTTTTTTTTTTAATCTGAAGTTAAAACCTGAAGCAATTGTGAAATATTTCATAATTGATCCCTTTTCTACTGTCTGTTTTCAGATACAACATTTGTGACAAGATGCATAATCTAGCTGATTTAGAGGCTAAATTATTCTAACATTCAGCAGAATAATAACCATCTTGTCTACAGAAAAGCAGTATCCAATATATTTTTCATAGTAAAATGAACACAGAAAGGACAACTGGAAGAGTAAGATCCATCTCTTTAGATGCAGTACAGGCCTTCAAAAATAAAATGTGTTAAATTTTCTATTATCCGAATTCTTCTGTGGTCACAGATGTTCACTCCACTTTCATTTTACTTATTGATGAGAGACAATCATGTATTTAGCCCAGTCACTTTATTGTCTTGTTTTTATCATGAAAAATATGCTCATCTGAAGTGATTCTTTTTGAGTCTTGCCAAAAGCTTTTCCATGAAATTAGAAATAATATAGAAACCTTACTTGACCTGTCCTTCCTGGGTTATTTTATATGCAAAAGACAAAGCATAACTAGCTTTCTGCTTACTATAAGCATGTCTTAAAGTAATGGTTGTAGGGCTGAGTAGAGGGGCAGGATCACCTCCCTTGTTCCATTGGCAACACTGCTCCTAATGCAAGTCCTCTCTTTTTCGGAAGTGTTGCAAGACAACCAGGTGTTGGGTATTCTCACAGTAGAGTGGTACTTTATAAGGGTTCAAATTCATGTATGAAACAAAAACAGATAACAGCAAGGAGACCATCTCCTTTTCAGCTCCTTTGAGCCCAAGGAGTGACATGAACCACTACTGCCCCCGACAGAAAAACCAAAGAAATAGAAACCTTGCTTTGCTGTACAGCAGAGCTCATGTGCACATCCCTAGGAAAAACATTAACATTTCTTTCCTAGTCTAGGGATGTCATGTCGGCTGGATGCTATTAGGTCATGGTGACAGGACAGAAAAGTCCCAGTTGGCGATTTCATCTTCTCCCGTGATTTTCTTACTTGGGACCATTTTTAGTTTTGGATGTTATACTGGGTTGTTTTTAGGGGTTTTCTATTTGTGAGTTGTGTCCCATGAGCACTTGCGGTCTCCTCATTTGCTGGAGGGAAGGAGAGGGCATAGGGGCAGGGCAATTCCAGGAAGTGGGAACCGGAGCAGAAGAACAGTAACAACTGACATAAAAACAGGGTATTTTCCACAGTTAACAGAACATTAACAGAACATTAACAGAACAAACTTAGGAACTTGTTCCTAATACTGCTAAGATCCTCGCCCCTGGGTGCGGCCTGGGGGACACGGCTCGGTAGAACCCCTCCCTGCCTCCGTCCCGGAGCGGCTCGGAGCAGCCTGAGGGAGAGAACAGAACCAGGGAGAGAACAGAACGGGGTCTGGGGGAGAGAACAGAACAAGGGAGAGAACAGAACAAGGGAGAGAACAGAACGGGGTCGGGGGGAGAGACAGCTAGGGGAGAGAGAGCAGAACGGGGTCGGGGGGAGAGAAAGCTGGGGGAGAGAACAGGACAGGAACAGAACAGACTTAGGAACTTGTTCCTAGCAATGTAGACTTTGGTGTGCTTATAATGGGGGCTATTTAGTCCAGCAGTGCTTTTATTCTGTAGCCCCCTGTAATATCCTTTAATTCCCATTTCAACTTCATAGTATGGAAATGCAGCCAAATTAAAACCTCACCATTAATTTTCCTTACTGAAGGCAATATTGTCGAGATAAATAGATAGTACACATTAAAAGTTCACAGGGGTGCTGAAGGAGCAAAACAGACTATTTTTTCAGTGCTCTTAGCAATACTAATAGTAAATTCTTATTTAGAGACCTTATTAAAGAGTCCAGGAACAGCTGGATCCTGAACTTCAGAAATAATGTGATTTTCCAAAAATATTAATAGAGATATACCAATGTATGAAGGAATGACAAAAAGAACAGTTTCTGTGATCCTGATGGCTCCAAAATTGGGGGTTTTGCCACATTCTGTGATTCAGAAAAGCACCTAAATGTAGCCAAAGATTGCAGGAATTGACTAAAGGAAGCTGCTGCAGCAGTGTTTGTTATACAGTCTGTTGATTGTTTCAGCAATGACAAGGCATCCTTTGAATTTTGAATGTTTGAGGAATTCTGGGCTTGAGAGCTATTTTTTATCAGGTAGAACTGTGAACTCTAAGTCTGCTGAAAAATGCATCTTCTCAGAGTCAAATGAAAGCCAAGCCCTGACTGAGAAAGAAATGGTCTCCTGCTCTTGGAGCTCACAGCTCTGGCTCCCTGTGGAAATGGGCAGCCAGATTATTCGTAAGTCAGGTGCTAATGCAAGAGGAACTAGTCCCATAGGATCCTTAAACTGGCATAGTAAGTAAAGAATGATACTAGAAGCAGACTTCTGTGTGGGCCACCTACTGAAGAAATAAATCTATTTTTCTTACATGCCTCATAGCATATATTAAGAACAACATTTACTAATTTAAAGCAAATTTGAACAATAAATAGGACTCATCACATATTGTATGACATATCTAAGGAAATTACCACATTCTCTTCACTCCTTAAGCTGTGTTTCAGTAGTTATTGAAAGTTGTTATTCTTAAAAAGGGGGAAAAAATATAGAATTCTAAACCCCCAAGTGGTTAACATAAATTGCTGAGATTGATTACTCTTAAATATAAAACTTAAAATTCAGTGGTCTAAGAATATAGTGAATGCTTGGCTTTTTATGTATAGAAAATAAAAATGCCTCCAAGCCTATTAATATATTTTATGGCATTAATGCATAAATGTTCTGAAATGACCATTTTTCTTATGGCTTATTCATGTTAACAATATATTAGCCTCTAGATTAGAGCCAGGTCAACGTCAAAGTGCGTTTATGAAAATGTCCACTTCACTAAAACTGTTTGAAAGCAAAATTATTTTGAAGTCCTTCAGAAGCTGGATCATATATATCTGTGTATATATGCCAAGGACTTGGGGATAAATAATGGGTAAGAAGAAAGTTTTACAGACTTTTCTAGCGCTTGAAAACATCTATAATTGTACAAAAATTAAAGAACAGTATTCAGTTGCAAATGGTCTCTGAACAAAAAAATCAGTAAAGAAATTTATGTCAATTTACTTTGGTCTCTAAGCACAGAGAAGAAAAATGGGTGAAAAAAAAGGCCTCAGTAGCTTTTCAAGTACTATTACTCAGAAGATCAAATCTATATTCAACTCTTTATACTTGAAAGAAACAGTTGCGAGTGAAAATTTCTTTTCAACAAAAAAGCTATTCATTTTAAAGCTACACAAACTGCACAGCTGAATTAAAGTAGCTCAAAAGATTCAGTCAAAACACTTATTATTAATTTCCATTGGGCCTTCTCACTAGAGTTTGGTTGTTGTGTGGCAGAGGTCAAAGGTGAGAAGCTGCATTTAGCTATCATTGAAGTTTCCTGAACAGAAGAAACCCACAAATGGTCTCTAAAGTATCAACAGATGTGACCATAAGATCCAGGCCAATGATTTCCCACATCAGCTAGCGTAATGAAGATTATCTCAATAGTGACAGACTATTCTAGAGAGTACCTCTAATATCTTCAGCAAATTGATAAAAATAATTTCACAGATTTTCCTTTCCAGAGGGACACAAGAACAATACCAAGTTCAGCCTTGATTCAACAAAGACACAATTGGTTTGTTTTTTTTTCAAATGGCAAGTACCTTTTAACAGTAATAAAATCTTATTCTAATGAATATATTTATTCTCAGGTAACATGCTAGATGCCCAGCCATCATTCTGCTTCTGTGCTCTGTTCAAACCAGTCTCTCTGTTAAAAGAATTTTGTTTCATACTGTATCTCCAAAACATAGCAAAATTATTGTCACTGAAGTAAGCACATTACATTATTCTCCTAGCTACTTACAAAAGTGTTGGGGGTTGAATAATTTCTTTTCTTTTCTGTGGAATTTTTCCCTATTCTTATGCTAATCACTTCGGGCTACAAGTTAATTGCCTCTCACCGGAAGGGGGTGGGGGGGGTGGGGATGATAAAAAAAAAAGGAGCCGGAAAAAGGAAGGGGGCCAGGTGGGAGGGCTCTCTCGTGGCTAGCACGTGGAGTTGGAAGACAGTGGGGGATCCTGTCTTGGACCCTTTCCCTGCGAGTTTTCAACGCTGGAGACCATTTTTCCCTGCTGTTTGGACCTCACCCTGCCGCCTTCCCATCTTATCCTACTGTTTACTGCTGAGCAGCAGCAGCACAGCCGGCACCATGAGGAGGAGCGGCGCCCCCCACCTCCCATTCACACCGGAGCTGCCATCACCGGCCTTCTTCAGCTGCGTGGGACCGGCTCTGCCCACAGCACCNCAGCACGGCCGGCGCCGTGAACAGGAGCGGCCCCCCCGCCTCCCGCTCACCCCTGAGCTGCCGCCATCAGCCCGGACTCTGCAGCTGCGCGGGACCGGCTCTGCCCACAGCACCGGGAACTGAGCTCAGAAGGAAAACGCTTGCATCCAAAGAAACTGGTACTGAGCTATACTGTTCTGTTTTGTTGTCAGTTTTTATAGCTGTTGTTGTTTCTGCTGTTTACCTTGTTAGATATATTAGTAAAGAACTGTTATTCCTACCCCCATATTTTATGCCTGAAAGCATCTGATTTCAAATTATAGTGATTAAAAAGGAGCGGATTACAGGGAAAGGGGCTCATCCCTCTCCTTGGCAAATACCTGTCTCTTAAACCGAGACACCTGGTTAGATATATTAGTAAAGAACTGTTATTCCTATCCCTATATCTTCTGCCTGAAAGCGCCTGATTTCAAATTATAGTGATTGAAAAGGAGCGGGTTATGGGAAAAGGGGGTCTTGCCTCTCCTTGGCAAATACCTGTCTCTTAAACTAAGACAAAAAGGCACCCTTAAATTTTCTTGCCTTACCTTCATACTGCTTGATCCTGCAGAAATAGGATATCCTACAAGCCAACAACTGGTCCCTGAATCCTACCACTGTAGTCTCTTGGGCATACTTGAGTATGCATGGGTATAACTGCACACTTCAATGAAGAGAAAAATGGGGCTCAGTACCTACCAAAATTTTGCTGATAGGTTCTGCCCAATGAGAGAATAGGTTTATCCTGGAACCAAAGAAGTATCAAAGCAGGATGCTACCAATGTTTATCTCATCACTCCATGCAAGTAACAGCCTAGAAAACCTTCTTCAAGGCAGGGAGATTCCTCCATTGCTGGGCAAAACAAAATATCATGTTATTTCTTTACTTAAATAAGAAGTGCAAGAAAAATGGGATTTCAGCCAGCTGCATTCACAGCTCTCCACACTTATCAAACCAGCCTGCAGATTCTGGGAGGCAAGAAAGCCAGAGTGCACACTCAAATGCAAATAAATAATGTACTTGCAGGACACTTGTGATGGTCCCAGCTACATTTACACTCAGCAAATGTGCATAATGCTTTGGTTTGGCATGCTATTTACTTATTCATGTATGTCCCCTCCTTTCTCAATGCTTATTTCAGTAACAGGGAGGTTACAAGTGAAAGAACAGAGCAGATGCTTAAGTAGCCACTAAGTGATTGTCATACAGAATAGTTGTGTCTCACACTTGAGAGTGGGAAGCCTCATGTCAGCAGGTACCAAAGCAAGACTTCATTTAAGCACACTGAAACCATTAGCCAATGATCCTTGTTCAAAGATTTTTCTTCTCAGTCATTATCAGTATTTTGTCACAAAGTGACCTTCGATGAACTACAATCACTTTGAATTTCCTCACTGAAAGATCAATGATCTTTCACAAGTAAGGGGACATTTCATTTTTCTACAGAACAGATAAGGAAGGCACTGCTCCTCAGAAAAGGTGTTCTTTTGAATACCATGGCTCCAAAATATATTTTAGTGCTCATTGTAAATATATCACATGCCTGAAGTCAAACATATCAAAAGCCAGTCCAAGTTGGGATAAATTTATCTGCCTCAAAATTTTTCCAAAATCAAAAGCAACTCTCTCAGAAGCATTTTGGTGTCATTTGCTCCAGAGTACTATTATAGTAATTATAATATCAACTTGTTTAGAAACTCTTTTTGGTCTGTTCTGACCTCCAGGGAAAAGGGAGGCATTTTGGGCTAATTTGTTAAGTGCAGAGAGGCTGAACACACAGCATTTTTAAGGCAGCTTTGACAGGAACTCAGTGGCTGATGGGAGAGAGCACTCAGAACACTCAGCAGTTCTACACAGCTTTGGAAAACCCACGTCTAGAGCTAGGCACTAGGAATGCATTTATTTTCTTTCCCTCAGAGAAACAAAATAGTCTAACCCAAAACAATGCTACAGTGTATCTTAAATCCTAAGTCTTTCAGTAAACGATGCTGTGATGCACATAAGATCTACTACATCTTCTCCTTGCAAAACTTCCTTCATTGTCTTGCTGGCCAGAAACAGGAAGGAGCCACTAAATCATTTTCTCAGAAAAGTTATGAAAGCTTTTCCATTCCAGCATCTAATTAGCTTTGGAAAAATTCAGTGCAGTGAGGTATGCAGCAAATAGAGTGCAAGGTAAAAATAACATACTGTCTATGATGGAAAAATAAGGTTCACAAATTTACTCTCTCAACACATAATGCTATCACCAAAAGAGATTGGAATTTAGTGTTTTCATGACAAACAGATATTGAGATTGCCCCTGTATCTATACACAGCACTGCTCAGGGAACAATGTTAGAGGGGATTACAGAGCATAGGAAAAAAACCCTTTGGTCCATGAGGAAAAAGGAAGGTGAGTGAAGGAAGACAACATTAGTTAAAATTACTGAAAACAGAAAAATTTTGAGAGGGCAAAGTAAGTGAAGGATGTGAGCAAAGCGAGGTGGCAAATGTGTGCATGGGGAAGGTGGAAGACTGCTTACAAGGCAGCCTTTTCTCGTGAGCCTGCAGAGGTGATTCCAGCTTTGAGACTCATTTTCTGGGCAGAAAACTACCTACATTCCTCATGCATTTGTCTTGTTTTGGCAGAGGTTAGTTGAGGGACCACTGCAACCCGGCTAGGTATCTCTATGCTACAAAGCCACTTCAGAAGGAAGTGAAAGAGAATCCCACTGGAAATGTTAGGGCAGCAATAAGCAGTAAGAAACATCTGCAGCAGGCTTATTGTTGTGGTTTAGTTATTTTCACTGTTTTTCTTAAGTTGTACTTGTTTTTATGTTCCTTGTATAAATGGTTTCTCCCTGTTTCCCCCCTCAGTTATTCCCTTAGTTGGTCCACTCCAGGGCCCCTTTTCCCGCCGTCAACCTTGTTTATCACCCTAAGCCCCTCCTATCCCTCCAGATTGTTCCCTGTCAATCCCTGAAGTCCCTACCCATCCAAGTTATCAATCACCCCTGGCCACGCCCTTTGTTCTCGAATGTTCATTGTCAGTTACATGTTTACTGTTCCCGGATTGTTCAGTTTAAATTGTACCCCTCCCACCTTATAACCTATTGGTTTGCCGTATGATCACCCCACCGTGTGTACCTCCCCTTGACTCCTTGGATTGGTTGTTGCTTGTACCCTCCCCTAGGGGGAGGGCCCCTATTTAAGTTGCTGTATTCACTGAGATCTCGCCTTTGGTCGCTTCCCTCCCTGAGTTGCGTTCCTTCTCCACGTTTGCTCCCTAAATAAACCCTGCCCTTGAAAGCTGCCAAAGGTCTCTCCCAGCCTTTTATTCTTCACGGTCGCGTCGCCAGTCACAAAGGCACCAGCCTTACTCGGACTTAGGGATTCAGGGAATCCCGAAGACGAGCCACACCTGCCGCCCAGCCCACCGCGTGGGCTAGCCGGGTGACCAGGGGTTGGACAGCGGTGGGCAGCGACAGCTTATCAATGTGCAGGCTCCAGATGGAGGGGAAATTTCATCCCAGAACAAGCTATCATGGCAGCAGCTTCCCTGGGTCTGTCAGCAACAACAGCTCTGTGTGGGACACAGCCAGCCACGGGCAGCAAACCAGAACTGCCTGCAGGAAAACAGAGCTGGCCCTTGGGGTGTGTGGGAGGCAGCACTAAATGGCATGTCCATTCAAGCTCACCTTGCTGAATGCCACAGCCACTAGAAAAATGAATGCTTGGGATTAGTGCCCATTGCATAAAGAGACAGTGTCTGCACTTACAGAAACTGTAGTTATAAACAGTGATTTCTTTCATTTTGGCCATGGCTTTTTCCTCTCCATCTGTTCCCCAAGATATAAGCCTTTTTTATGGAGAACTGCTGGTCCACTGAAGGTATGAGATGGCATCACTGATGGCCAAGTGATAGTGCTGCTCAGTCAGTTGTTTGCAACAAATGGTACGGGAACAGATGACCTTGATAAGCCCATCAGTGATGATTTGAACAAGATTGAAGTGTTAGGCAGTATGCTCATCTGCTTTCCTTTTTTTTTTTTTCTCAGATCTCTGAGAAATCTGAGAAGAAACAGAAAGGAAAAGTAGAGTGCAAGTGCACCTAGTGCACACTCTATGACAGTTTATAGGGATGTCATAAAAATGTGCCTGTAAAAGATACCATTAAGGTGACTAGAGCAGAAAAAGGGAATATTCTGGGGTTGTTGTTTGATTAATGCATTAGACAGCATAAACTCAGGAGAATTCATGACACTGTAGATCAGTGTCAATCAGTGTCAATCAATGTCAATCAGTTACTGATCAAAACAGACTTAGCTTGTCCATATATGTTTAGTCTCTGCTCAGACTGTATCACTTGCATGGACTGAAAATTTTAGATATGCAACTTTTACCTTATAACTGTTTTGACATATACAATTAAAGCCTTAAATTAGCAGGTCTCCAACTCTTAAGGGAAATAGATTGCTTGAACTCTGCCTTTATACTGCAGTTAAATAAATTTGCCTTTTATGAACAGAAATAACTGAAGTCTGCTGGCATTGTAATTCATATGTTACTTTAATGCCTTCTGAAGTTACTGTCTCAAGATTTTTTGTCTTTTGCTGAAGGGACAATTCACACTTCACATCAGAGTCTCTTCAAACTGAAAGACCAACTGTGCTTGAATTACGAGACCCAAAACATACATCCAACAATTCCTGAAGAATGTAAGACTAGATTTGTTTCATATGGATATATTTATTGTATTAATTCCATAGAATTCTAAAAAATTAATAGCATTGCAGTCCAATGCTCTATATCACTGACACTTGTCAGTATTGCTGAACTGTGAGTTGCCTTCCTAGACACCACTGAAACAGGAAACTGAACAAGAGATTAATCCATAAATGAATCCAGGCAACCAAATTCAAGTGTCTCCTTGAAAGCTAAAGACCTGCTCTAATGCTTTCACCTCTATCTCAAAGTCCAACTATAAAGAGGTTCCCTACTAGTTAATTTAGAGGGATTAACAACTGGTGACTTTATAATTTACTTCAATAAGACTGGGAAAATAGATCAATAAATCTTGTCTTTTATCCACCCGCTTGTTCTGCAGTCTGTTCTGCACCTATGAATGATTATCATTAGGAGTAAAATAGTTCCCTGAAGGTTGCTACTGGCAAGTCCCATTCACTCCTGGATCCTCCTGAAAACAGTTCATTAATTCTCCAAGATTTCAGACCTAAATCCTGACATCCAGCTTAAGGGTGAATCACATTGGTTTCCATTATCAGACCTTCAACGATCTTAGCCATCAATTCAAATCTTCAGCAGTTTTACCAAGTGTCCAGTGCATGTTTGGACTTTTTTTTAAAATAAAAGACCACTAAAGACCACCAGATGCCATTGGCATTTTTTTTTCCTTTAAAAAGATAATTTGTATATTATTTTAAATGCAAGTCTTCTTGGAAAAAATACTGAGAGTTGGAGTGTTGCAGCATTTTCAGATCCTGGCACCCAAGGCAGCTAAATTTATGTCACCAATGCAAGGTACACTCTACCTTGCAAACAAGTGTCTGCAACATTTCTGATATTAGATTAAAGATAATGTAATTATTAAAAGGATCACATGTGTCTTAATACATTAAAAATGGAAGAAGTGTATTTGACAGAAAAAGAATTAACAGAAACAGAAATCAGCTTACAAGAAAAAAGCATTCGAGCATCAGTGTGAACTACAGCTTTGAGATAGCTCTTCCTTAAAGACAAATCTTGATACTACAGATATTTCCAGAATAAGAAAACAAACAAACAAACAAAAAAACCTAAACCAACCAAAAAAAAAAAACAAACAAACCCAAGAAAAATTCTGTAGGTGATCCCCTCAATCTTTGAGGGAAAAAAGGTAAAAAAGGTATTTATGTGTAGTGGGGCATTAAGAACAAATACTGTGCACATATTAAAAATGCAGATCACATGCTTGAATCTTTAAGATTGGCCACATTTGACAGCAGAAGCATGAAAAGGAGCATATTTGTAATGCTGCTATGACCCTTCAGCTGTCTTGGTCATCTTAATCGTATATCAACTTCCAGTCAATTGCAGCAAGTGTGGGAAGAACTGACATTGGCTGAGGACCTTTGGGAAAGTTATATTAACTGTAATTATTACTACAGTATACAAAATGAAACTCTTTCCTCCTTATCACCAGATGCCAGACTGGGTTACTGGTTTAATCATAGCGTTTGTCAAGAGGACTGCATAGCAGACCTTAGGGAGTGAGCTGCTTCTTCCCTTCCTTCCTCTAATGTGTTATATGCTTATACACACAGTCCAGGTGTTTTACCTGCTAATGACAAAGATTGCCTGAGGCATCAGAGAGAAGCACAAGCTAGGACTATCTCATTTTAACAAGGATTTTCTTCAGTGTCTAGGCTCCAAACAGCAGCTTTTCTAATAATGGAGGTTAAGTCTTCCCATGTGACAACATTTGTGGATTTTATCTGTAAACAGACCAGACCAACTGCAGGAATAGCAATTCCTTCTATACCTGCAAATGCTGGCATAAGGATGACTTTTATGAGCCAACTTCTTAGTGAAGTGTAGAGCACTTATTCATCCTAACTTCCAGCATCAGTTAGATAGTTGCAACTATTTTATGCTTTTAATATATTTTTTCCTTTTTGAATGAGGACAACTGTGGTACATAAGCACAGATCAAGTTTTACCAACATTTTCTAGTGATAATGAGATTAAATATGTCTAAAACTTGCCAGATTGTGAAACTGTCTGTGAATGTGAAGCATGAAGTAAAGATACCACTACTGCTACGTTGATCAAGAACTTAACCCTTTAATGAATCTCAGATCAACAAATACCTTTTGTTAAGATCTGCCAAGGGAAACAAGCATCTTTGTTATACTATACCTAGAGAAATGTTGTCTCTGTAAGATCTCCATAGGAAACTACAGAAGTTTCAGTATCCACTCATTACTGTAAGCATGTTTACTTATGCAGAGCAGATAAAGAGGAGATGGGCAACAGCACACAGCAGAGCAAGAAAACACTTCAGCAGAATATCTAGGGTCTAAGAGTAGTGACTGAGATTTATTCCTGATGAAAAAGTCCATTTTTTAGCAGTAATGATCAACATTGGGTAGTTACTCAGAATTAATGGCTAGCACAGGGTATTTTTGTTAATGTCTTTTCAGATGGTATGTGGCGAGCTTTTATAGAGGATTAGTGGGTCAAAAAATGACTTGCTCACTTGCTTGAACAGTCCCTCAAATTTGCTCTCCACTTAATTTGGTCTGTGCTACCATGTCTCAGCTGAGATGGGTGACCTGTGTGTTTCCATTTCTGCCCTTACCTGCTGCTCAATTGCACTTCTACACACACTCAGTTCTGGTCAGATATATAGGCTGCATGATTTCATCTAAACAACTCCCTCAGCTGTACTGAATTTTCCCTTCTACATAGGTGTCCATAGCTACATTTTTCTTTTTGTGTTGTTCCTATTGATAAGCATGAATTAAGTATAAATTAAGTATATGAAATATATTTAAGTATATGAAATAAGTATATTCATCAGATGCTTTAAATAAGGAAATAGTTACTTTCCTTAGTATAGAATTTTGTTCAGAAAAATTCAGAGCTCATGCTCTGAGCTTATGTTTGAGACTGGATCAGGAATTTTCAAAAACACACTGATGTGAAAAAATTGCACAAAGAATGTGCAATTTACCTGTAGTGTGTTTTGGAAGATACTAATGTAATACAAATACTTACAGCTGTTCATTGTTCTTGTATTTTGTGCATTGTTCTTGTATTCCCTTTTTGCTCTTGAACAGTTTTAAGAGCAGTTGGAAAAAAAAGTAATCTGGTGAATCTGGTGAACCTCTCTCATAATAGAGCTCTCATCAAAACTGTTTTGTTTGGAAAGTTCTCATCTTTTAGCACAAAATAGAAAGAAAAAAAGAAGTAGATCTCTTTGTTGGACACTACTTCAAATCCTGCATGGAGAACCAAAAAAATTCTTTCCTGTCAAATCACCATGAACAGTTTGAAACCTGCAAGCTTTAAAAGCTGTTTCTGAATTAAACTTACAGTTGAGAAAAATGGATTACTATATGAAATGCAGAGTATCTCCTGGAGAAGCGCTGTTAGCATGAATACAAAACTGTTGTTTTAAGTTTCACATAATAAATGCTAACAGCAAACCTTGCAGCCAGTCCAGAAACTTGCAAGTTCAGAACTCTCAAGTTCAAAACTTGCTTGAAACAGTCCAGAAAGATTCTTTGAATTCCTGAGACAGGGTCAGAAGGTAAGGAGTTCTACTTCCAAAACTCTAGGACTGTATATATTAGGGAGTTATAATATTACTGAGCATTCTGCTGCACCAAATGAAGTCAATTGGTATTCACTCCCTAGTTAGAAAATATTTCAGAACAGACTGACCAAGTAACAACAAAGAACATGAAACAGAAACACAGCATTTCATTGCACAGGAAGACATTTGAAATTCCACACACTGTTTTCATCTTCAACTTGGAAGGTCGTTCCAAAGAACAGGGTATTAAAAATAGGTGCATATTGTTAGGGTTTTAAATTTAATTAAAAACCCTAAAAAAGGACACTCAGATTTTGATTTTCACAGTACTGTGCTCATGTCCATGGAAATGCTACAAACAGATAGGATTTCCAAACATGAACAATCAATTGATATTCACAAGTTATAAATTTTTTTAGGCTTCTAGCTCCTTTATTTAAATGAATTTAGATGAAGGCCAGTATATTAGGAACATTTCAGTGATAATCCTAATTTATTAGAGGATTCTTATTGTCAGCTATGTGTAGCAGGATGCTCTGCCCTGGATTGTGGGCAAGCATGTTGGACAATTCTCTATTTACAAGGCTATCAGAGGTGGACTGACGGGGCATCATGCTGGTTCTGGTGTTGAATTATGCTAAAATCAGTCTGACACATCAACCCAAAATCAATATCCTGATAGTGAGGCAAAGATCTGGCAGATAAGCTGCTAAGCTGATCTGGAGACAAATGACTGGCAGTTAATTACTTTACACTATAGAAGTCCAGTCCTCTTTCATATGGTTATGTTCTTCTAACATATCCCTTCCTGGAGTGTATATGAAGATTCCTCCTTTGGGTGGGGATATCCCTCGAAATTTCTCCTCAAGGCTGAACAAAGGAGGTGTCTTTTGCTGGCCCCAGACATTGGCATGGGTGACTTACATAAATCCCTACTTTAATAATTGTTTCTTTTTGCTAGCTCTTTTACAATTGCTTTAATATAAATGCTTTGATAATGTGCACTATCCTGTCACACTTTACTAATAGTTTTAGCTTCTGTACTGTCTACTAAATAATTCTGATTAAGATCTTTTTGTATAATCATTTACCATAATAAATCATTAATTTTTTATATAAATATATTTTTTGCCAACATTAATCCTGAAGTTGTACAAAGGTTCAATCCCAATCTGTATCTATAATTTCTTAGACTTGAACTGTTGACATTCTGAATTTAAGATTCGATCCAGCTTCTCCTAGGCTCCTCTATGAGAAGGAGTTTAGAAAGCAAGGNTTGTGGGCAAGCATGTTGGACAATTCTCTATTTACAAGGCTATCAGAGGTGGACTGACGGGGCATCATGCTGGTTCTGGTGTTGAATTATGCTAAAATCAGTCTGACACATCAACCCAAAATCAATATCCTGATAGTGAGGCAAAGATCTGGCAGATAAGCTGCTAAGCTGATCTGGAGACAAATGACTGGCAGTTAATTACTTTACACTATAGAAGTCCAGTCCTCTTTCATATGGTTATGTTCTTCTAACATATCCCTTCCTGGAGTGTATATGAAGATTCCTCCTTTGGGTGGGGATATCCCTCGAAATTTCTCCTCAAGGCTGAACAAAGGAGGTGTCTTTTGCTGGCCCCAGACATTGGCATGGGTGACTTACATAAATCCCTACTTTAATAATTGTTTCTTTTTGCTAGCTCTTTTACAATTGCTTTAATATAAATGCTTTGATAATGTGCACTATCCTGTCACACTTTACTAATAGTTTTAGCTTCTGTACTGTCTACTAAATAATTCTGATTAAGATCTTTTTGTATAATCATTTACCATAATAAATCATTAATTTTTTATATAAATATATTTTTTGCCAACATTAATCCTGAAGTTGTACAAAGGTTCAATCCCAATCTGTATCTATAATTTCTTAGACTTGAACTGTTGACATTCTGAATTTAAGATTCGATCCAGCTTCTCCTAGGCTCCTCTATGAGAAGGAGTTTAGAAAGCAAGGGGGTCCTTTTTGCGCCTTGTGACTCAAAGGGAGGGCTTCCTAGTAAACTTTGTCTCTCTCCCATGACACTGTGTTCCCTAGCACTAGGTCAGCTGACATGCTGATAGCAATGGAGCGTCTCCCTGCTCTGAAAAAACGTAGATTAAGTGCTATTCAGTAAAAGTTTAGACACCTCTGGAGTGTCTATAGAGGAATGCAGATTTTCAGTTTCATGCTCTGTTTTAAAAATCAGAACCATTTCATTTTCATCTCAACTTCAGTGACCTACATCTCTTCTCATCACCCAAAATTCTGCAAATTTCTTACCTACATTTCTCCTGGGAAAATAAAGAATAGAATGAGCCAGATTTTATAAGCTATGCTGCGGTGGTTTGTATTAATTTATTTTTTTCGATAGGAAAGGAAAGGAACTAGCTATGTAATTAATTTCCTGTAAGGACCTTGGCAGCTTCCTTTAGACCTGACAAAACTAATCAGTGTCTGATTTTTAATATTGACACATTGTTACACCAATGCAAAAGTTAATGCGCTTTGTGAACACCCATGTAAAGACGAACAAACTCCGGGGAGTTCTCTTTCTTTCTTTCTTCTGCCTGAGTACGGGTAACAAGGCCGGCCGGGCGGGAGGGCCCATGAGGGAGGGCGTCGAGCCAGGTAATCCCCCACCCCCAGCGTGGCCCGGCGGGCCCAAGGCTCGGCTGGAATTCTGCCGCTGCTGAGTCCCACCAGGAGCCACGGGGCTCTGGGAGCAGCTCCGGGCAGGCCAGCCCACCCCGCCTTGGCTCGCACTGTCCGGCACGGGCTGGCCAGGCCCCCCTGGAACGGAATGCAGCCAGAGCAACTATCACCATTTTTGGCTGGGCCCCGGCTATCCCGGCTCAGCCTCCAGCACGCTGCCAAAAAGCTTTCCACCATAAACAGATCCCTGCCATGACACAACAGGGATTGCATGGCCAACCGCAGGCCCAGGCAAGATATTAACTCTTTCACTGCACAGATGAGATTTAAACACCTTGCATCATCTCTCTTGAGTGAAAAAAAGGACAGAAATGAAGACATGCACAGAGGCCCCATAGAGACATCGAGGTCAGTAAGGTCCCAGTTGAGAGATGGGATGAGAATATGTCTTGGACCGAAATACTTTTGTAAGCCATGGAGAAGATATAATTGATAAATCAGACTTTTTTCCCCTGTAACTCGTGGAATGCCTGTGGGGTGGTGGAATGTTCACATTGTAAACATGAGCAAAGCCATTTGTGCTGAAGTAAGAAGATGTCGAAGTAGCTGTGATCCAATGAGACGTTTGAACAGAGAGAGAGAGAAGAGTGTGATGCCCTTTATCCCAAGGGATGAAAAGAAGATCTCTGTTCCCAGAGTTGAAAATTATTTCAGAGTTAGATGAAGAGAACTTTGCTCTGAACTGTTCATCCTTAAAATAAAACCCCATAAATTGACATGGTCCTGGATAACAGCTGTGGGGAAAACTATTGGTTGAGGAAAGGAATTTTTACACAGTGATCATTCTCCCAGGCGGCTGATTCGCTGTGACATTGAAGCCATGAGAGAACTGTTTTCTTGTGGAGAAGTCTCCATAGACTTTTTAAAAAGAGACTCCTCTCCCTAAGTAAATTGGAGAATTACTATTTTAGAGATGGTAAACTGACTGATTTGTTTCTGTACATTGTCAGTGTGAAGGAAAAGAGGATGTGGGGGGAGAAGAAGCGTTCTGGAGGCTTTATTCTGGTTCTTATTATTTTTTCTTTTAGTTTCTGTTAATAAAGTTCTTTATACCCTTCAAAATTTGAACCTGCTTTGCTCCTCCTAATCCTATCTCACAGCAGGAAATAAGTAAATAATTCTAGTGGGTGCTCTAGCGGTTTAGCCAGCGCTAAACCCACCACATCAAATGGTGCGTTGGGTGGGAAGTCTCAAATAGGCGAATCAAAACCACTACATGAAATTGGTGTTTCCTCCCACTTGAACTGAAACTACCACACATGCTGAGACATGCAGGAAAACTCTTCCAGACAATAAGAAGTATTTCACAAAACCAAAAACCATCTGGAGGTAACAAGCTGGAACAACTTCTCACTAAATAAAATGTCAAGCCATAGAAGAGACCAGAATGTCTGTATAACAGAAAAATGGTCTTCTTGTATAAATATGCAGTTAAATCCCATTTAAAGATACTTGCAGTCTGACTGACTCTAAGCACTAAGTTGATTATACCTTCAGTACTTACTGTGCAGAAGAAAATATTTACTTTTTAGTTACAAAGGAATATATCTTCAGATGTGAAAAACAGATCGCTGATGTGCAGAGTGCCTATGTGCTCAGGGAATAAATGCACACATTGGCACATTCTCATCTCCCTGCTCCCTGTTGTCACTAGAGCCTTGCACTGGCCATTCCACACGTGACCATGATGCACAGGATGTATCCCTGAGTATGCCAACAGCCTCAGCAATTCCATACCAGTGTGTGCAGGAGGAATTATTTTATATCCATAGGACTATGGATTATTTCAGACTTCTTCCTGTGTCCCTTTCAAATCAGTAGGCACAAATGAGCGATCACATACCATGCCTGTATTTTAAACAGTTGAAATGGAGGAATACGGCTTTTTTTCGCTGCAATTTATTGTCAAGACCCTGAAATGTTTGTTTCCTTTATATTTTTAAAATGGAAACCTATGTCAGAGGAAGCAGCATGAAAACTGTGGCTCTGACTGAAACCTGGCTGCAATGGTTTAGACTGTAGGTGTCTTGCCATGTAGCAAGACCTTTATCTTCATGTTTTCTTGGAAGTAATTTGTAGCACATTTCTTCCACAGAACATGTGATCTGTAAGCACTCCAATGAGTCTGTTGGTACTATAAAACATCCGTGAGTAACTGAAACAATGCATTTCATTTTTACTTTCCTGACTCATTTCAATGATTGATCTCACCTTCCTTGACTTTAGCATTTTTGTGATTATTTCTTTGACTTGCCTTGATAAAGGCCAAAGTAAAATTCATTATGATCTACAGCCCATCAGTAGTCTTGGGCAGAACAAGATACCAGAGACAGCTGTTAACACTAAGTAAAAGTTCATGCTCCTCAAAAGATGTCCATGGGTGTACATGAGCTACTATAACTTAGCAAATTTATTCTCAAACAGCCGCAGTTGTGTTAGCTCATAGTAAGTACCTTGTCATTCTACTTACAAATGTGTGCCTGAGACCACTGTGCCACTGACTTTGCCTGAAAGTACAAAGCAGATTGTACTGATAGATCTCTAGCAGCAGCATTGGACCTACTTTTGTGCAAAGTGTGTGTCTATCTAGACAAAAGTGGAGCACACAGCAATTCAGCTATGCACATGTGCTGAGGAGAAAACACTGCCTCAGCATTGCTACAGTGTCTGATTTTAGTCTCAATACAAGACATTTTTTGGAAAGATTAAAAGCATCTCACTGAAGATCAAGAACCACACTCTGTTGTCTGTCATTCCCACACAAATAGTTTTCTGCTCTTGCCTATTAGAACAAAAAATTTAAAAAACCTAAGTAAAGATTACATGCTTCTGAAATATTACCATAATAATAAACATTCGCTAAACATTTGACCTGATGATAGAAATAAATACATACCCATTCAAGTATTATAAACAGAATGCCAAACATGTTTCACCCAGCCTGTGCTGTTAATAGAGTTGATGCAGGTTTTTTATTATTTAAAGCATGATATAAGACTGTAAGATATAAATCTGTAAGAGCTTTATCTGCTATTGTTACAAATGAAATCCAAGATTACTGAGAGGGAAAGTGATCAGAGAAAGTGTTTCTTTTTTCAGCCTATTTACTCAGTACACTTGACAATACTTTCTGTACAGTAAGATTCTTCATGCTGGAAAAGATGAGCTTGTACAGATGCACAATCATCACAATAAAGTTTTGGCCAACACAGCTTAGGCTCTGTGTATATCTCCTGCTCTCTTTTTATTTGCCTCCAACCCCTTTTAGGGACATGATACCAAGTAGTCTATGGTCACATTAACTTGTCTAGTTCTGAACTCTGAACTGGTGGAATTAATGCAAATTTGCTACATGGGCAAGGTTAAAACATGACAGCTGTTACTCACTAGATGTCCATTAAGCAATTTCACTCCACTTTAAAGTCATGGCTGAATAGGGCTCCTCAAGCCAAAAGCTTGCCTTTGGACAACCAGAAAACCCTCAAGAAAAAAGCCCAACTTCTCTGGGCAGAACACATTGCTCTCACTTTGGGAGTTCTTCTGTTGTGACCATTCAGACGAACGGCTTTTCACAGGCTGCCCCACTCCTCTCTGGGTGGCCAGAAACCCCTCTGTGCTCTGCCACTGCCTTCATTTCTAGCTCCACTCTCTGCATACAAGTGCCACAAAGCAACTTGCTCTGACTTCAGACCCAGAGCCCTCTTGCTCCACTCATGTCTACCACCTTGCTAGCCCACTTTGATTTGCTACACTTAGTTCGTGGGTTTAAAAAGTAGCTTTCTGGTAACAAGGAATTGTTGGTGCACCTATCCAGGCTAAATTCAGTTCACAAATAATTTAGGTGAAAACTTGTTCCCATTTCATATTAATTTCCCTTGAAATCTGTGTTGTGCCATTTTGTTCCTTGGCAATATACCAGGAGAGATGCCCAATACCTGTGCAAGTAAAGACAGCCAAGTAGCTGTTGTTTGAAACTACAAGCTTTTTCTCAGTAACACAGCAACCCACATCTAATAAAAATCCCATTAACTGTCAGCTCTGGCAGTTAAATTATCAATAAGTCTAAGCAGATTTATCTGCAATAAAAGGTCTGAATATTTTCCATTTAAATCAAAATATTAAGATTTAGAACCAGAGGAAGGAAAAAATACAGAATTCCAAATAATTACTTTTAAAAGAGGCAAGGAGAACAAGTTCTGGAGTTTTTAACTAAAATCTAAAAAGTACTATCATTGGTATTTTACATGAGGTATTTCTATAACATGACCTCATGGAGGATAAGACACATAAGAATTTGCCATTTTGAATCTCCCAGCCTTCAGTCTGTTTTTTAAGAAAAATAAAATTAAATTATTATATGTAAATTCACTAATGCTACTTTTCATTTATGAAAACGTGTTCTAATAGTCAAAAAGGCTGAATCACATCCATTTTAAGAAACATATTTTACTACTCTACTACTGTTGTATTCATGCATCTTTTCCACCTATTTATATCCATACTTGCAACATTAGACGTTATATTCTCTCAAGGGAGAAAAAGCACAGTTCACTTCCTTGATTCATTAATCCCAAGTTTTGACCAGTTACTCTCTTCAAGGAGACAGGATCTATATTAGTTTCACATAATTAATTACTGCAATACCTAATAGTAGGTGACCCTGGTTTCTCTTCTCAAACATAAATCCTGACTGTAGAAGGAATAATGAAAATCACAGAAGTCACTACCTGAAATACTTTAGTATTTGAGTAAAATATATGAGTAAAATACTTTACCCCACATGAACTTAGAAATGAAGCATGGAAAAATAATGTGATTATTAGAACACTGACTCAGTTGCTTCATAATCTCTAAGACATTTTCCAGAGAATATTTAAGAACAACATTGTTAATAACCCCCAAAAAAACAACTAGAAATATTCATTACCCTGCTAGGAAAAAAAGTTTCACTTTTGGAACTTCTAATTGCTCTTGTTAAACTTGGTAGAAGAGGACAGGAGAAAGCTATGTAAGTTTCCCCTTTGAAAGCTTCAGAGGTTGCAATAGTGTTTGTGATTATGTGTTTTACTAATACTAGAAATACTGAGAGGAGGCATAGGGTAACTCATTAATATGACCAGATATCTAGGCATTTTTATAGATGTACCTCTACTGGGAAGCAAAAAAATTCTTCTGTTAATTTTCAAAGTACTATCAGTAAGCCTGTCAACTCTAATGCAATCCATGAAGATATTTAAATTCAGAGCAGCTACTCACACACTCTTAGTGGCTCTGGAAGATAGCATGGTGATCCTGCAGTTATTTAAACAACTGCTTGCCTTCCACATTGCCAACAGCTCAACTGCCCATGCATTTTGATTCTGTAATTCTATAACATTTCCTAAAAGCAGTCTGTGGCCAAATTTTCCAGCTTTGGTACCATTAAAAATGTTTGAATCATCGGTAGATACTGAAAGTACCTATATATGTGCAAGAGCTTAAGATTTGGCACTGGGATTTTCTAGGAAGGTACTCAGGTTTTAAACCTGTTCAGCTGAAGTCCAGCATGGTGTTGCACTTGGTTACATCAGCTGGGAATCTAACTAGCTTTTGTCAATACCTACACTTCTAGTTAGAATTCTTACGCTATGATTGGGCCTTCATTAAAGGTCAAGATTTGGTATTTGCTAGTCTTAAAAAGGAAAGGAATCCTATGAGCCAGTGCTGGCTTTGCAATAGGAGTTCTGCTATCCCTCACTGCTGATGATTTCGTCAAGAAAGCAAATTCCTCAGAAATAGTTTTCCCATTGTATCTACTATTTCGGTACATTGCTGAAAATATTTTCATGAGCATTCTGTATGGAAGCCTCATTTCTATCTGAACTTGCTCATGACAAAACCAAGGTTTGCTTTCTGTTCTTTTATGGGAGGAATTCAGTACAAATACATGGCAAAGGCTGACAAATGGCACTGGGTAGCCAAAACCCAGCATTCAAAGAGCAGGATCAGATAGACCACTGACTCTCAGTGCGTACATAAACACAGTAAGAATACAAAGAGAGTCATGAACACATCAAAAAGCTAAAATAGCTGCACATACTTTACTGCGTATGCCCTTTAAACTGGTGGTTACTCCTTGACTACCTGGGAACAAGTACCCTGTAGACTACTGGAAAAGATATTCCTCACAATTTCATTCTATTCACTCACATATGGAAATCTCAGGCTAGGATGATTGCTTTGTTTCCTTACTTAGCACTTTGCCTTGGCCTTTATGGCTACTGCATTTTTTAAAGGCAAATTTACATAAAACAATTTTCTGTGTTCATAGGTAAAAAATAGAGCACTTAAGAAATATATACATCCAAAAGACTTAATCAAATAAATCTGAGCAGCAATATGTGTCTTTCTATCCCTCATGTTAAGGGAAAGAGCAATTTAAACAACTTGTGATATTAACATAGTTTAGATTTAGAGATAATAGTCCTAATTTTCTACTGAACAAGTTACTTTATTAGCACCCTTTGACACGAGTCAGTTATAGAGTGAATATATGCTATAGCACTTGATTGTATGACATTATATTACTGGTGCCACTCCTCATTCAGTAGAAATCTTTCTATCGTTTTGGGCTGCCTGATTCAGGCCTTCCTTGCACCCCTTAGAAATTTTTTTCAGTTCCCCCAAAATGAAAGGCTTAGTATTAGATACAGACAATGATAACTGCACAGAAAATATTAGTAAGTCACCACCTCCCTGACCCTCTCTCTCCAAAACAGCAGACCTCTCTCTATGTTTTGAAAAATTATTTATTACTTAAAGAGTGAGCTATTACTTCACTGCATTAGTCATTGGACACAGGGTAGGATGCAGGAATGCGGCACCTGTGGATGAGAATGTATTTAGAAACCTACAGAGATTTCTTCAGTTTTTCATAATGACCCAGTTTTTCTGCAAAAGTAGAACATACAGATTTAGTGTTAGTGAGGACTGAGCAGCACAATCACCTTAAGCAAAGTGTTTGATCTTGATACAATACATGTATATTTTGAAAGGAGAAGAAGCTTGCTTAAATATTCAAAGTGATTCATGTGTAACAGTTGGGATTTAAGCTTTCAAGCAGGCAATGTCAGAAATAAGGTGTCACAATTATATCCCTTTCCAGCACTAACTCCCTTTTTGTATTTAGTTCTTAAAATATTTTACCTATATTTAGGTCCATTGTTTTCAATTTGCTTCAGGTTTGTTTCCATGTTCCTAGGGAATAAATTAGTGGACCTAGAACAAAACTTGTCCACATAATTAGATAACATTTCTACTTATTTTACCATGGAAAAAGCTGCATAGAAATTGTAATGGCAGAAATGGACACCATAATATTAGTTAACCTATCTTCTGGCCCAGAGGGAGAATTGTTGTCCCTAAATTTAGTCATAGAATCACATAATATTCTGAGTTGGAAGGGACCCATTAGCATCATCAAAGCCCAACTCCTGGCCCTGCGCAGGAGAGCCCCAAGAGTCACACTATGTGCACATTCCTTGAGTCTGTTTTTAAACAAACCTCCCACACTGAAATGCCCTAATCTTACCATTGCCCATCCAATATCAGTGTTAGAGTACTTTTCTTACTTTTTCTAATGACTTGCCGAAGTCTGCTTGCTATCATTTAAGTCCATTACTACTTGCCCTAACTGCAGCATGTGGCAGGGAATTTAATTCTGTTTATTACACTGTTTGATATAACTAAAGACTTTGATTTCCTCAGTATTCTCATCACTAAATTTGAAGTTGCTATTCCCTCACCACTCTGGATCCTGACATTTGAGGTACATCCCTCCTGATCTGCAGAATTCTGTGCTAAAAAAGATTGGATACTCCTATTTCAAGACTCTGTTTTTGATGATGCATCCACTCTGCTGTGTGTCACTAGCAGCATGATACATTGAGTCATATTTAGTTTGCAATCCTCTATAATGCTTAAATCCTTTCCTGCAATTCTGCAGTCCAGGCAGTCTTGCTCCTCTAAATTTGGCATTCATTTCAAATAAACTGTTAGATAATTCCTCAAGAGTCTGATTACCTGATCATGTCTTCCAATGTGTTTACAGCCTTTTGAATAAATACCTTCTGCATAGATATTTCATTTCCTTCCTTCATTGAAATCACTGATAAAAGTAACAAATAGTGCTAGACTCGAGAAAGGTCTCTGAATCACGTTTGATATACTTTTTTTGCCTTTCGATTTGATATTGAAGCACTAATTTTCTCTTCTAGAATAGATTTTTCTTACCAATTCTGCATTTCCTGATAGTCTCACCTACTACATATTTTCCTAGTTTTTAGATCCAGTGAAGGAGCATAAAAATCTGTAAAAATAAATTTTTTTCAGTTCCATTCCTTCTCCCTTATTCACTCTGTCAGAGAAGAAAATTAAATCAGTTTGACATGACTTGTTCCTGGTACATCCATGCTGGCTGTTACTCATCTCCTGATCATTTTCCAGGCGCCTACAAATTGCTTTTTTTGAGTATATTTTGGTATTTTTTTCAGGTTCTAAGTTGCAATGACATCTGCATAATTCTTTGGCTGTTATTTTTTGCTGTCTTAGCACAAGTACCTCCACAGAAGTGCTGGCCACAACTGCACTGGAGTCACCACAGACCCGTGCTGGAAGTGATGATGGTCACAGGGCAGGTTGGTGTGTGAAGGAACGGTGCCTCTAAAATGGGGTCGAGGGGAGAGGTTCTTGAGAGAGGTGAGGGAAAGGAGCCAAGGACTTGACACAGTGAGGCACAGCCCAGCTCAGATAAAGCTCTCCTACAGAACTGGTGGTCCTGGTGGATGTTGGTCCTGGTCTTGCAGACAGAACTGTTCACATTTTATCCCCCTTCATGAGAGCCAGCAGAAAGATTCTCAGACATAGAATTCAGCATTGCCACAATTAAGGTGTGATGGAAGAATAGATCTGAAGAAAATAATCAATACTCTATTTCACCTTTCTCTGAGGCAGATACATTTCTGTGGTAAGAAAGTAATTAGTATGAAGGTAACCATAAACATCCTCTCAGACAGATTTTACTATTGCCTTCCTAGAAGCCACATTTACCACTTTCATATTTATTAATGTTGTCAACAACTGATTTATCTAAATTTTCTTGCAAAAGAAAAATGTAATAATTTAGCTTAGAGAGATGCTGCAGCAGACGATTCTGTCAAACTTTACAAGTAACAAATGTCATCTTTCACTGACTCTTCCAACTTTGTTATTTCTTTAGCAAGTCTTTTGAAACTCCAAATCCAAATTACATAACACCCTGCAGTCTTTCCAAGTCTGCAAAGATGGAATCAACTTTACTTTATAATTTGCCACAAAAATCTTGTTGCCCTCTTGCTTGAAGCAACTGGTCTCAAAACCAATAAAGTATCTTAATTCACACAAATTTTGATCTTACTTATTGACTGCAGACATCTTGTCATGCTATTTGCATTTTTATTAGTGTGTTGTGTAATACAGAATGAGGCAGAAATGTATATAATCTCTGATTTACTTTCCTGGCTGTGGTTGAGTGTCAACAATTCTGGACTATTCCAAGCATCTGACAGTTATGCTGAATCTCCATTTGATGGAGCAACAGTCACTCTGTGTCTCTAGCAAAGAATGTAAAACTAGAATTTTAAATGTTATTCCAGACATCAAAAGACAACATTATGTCATCTGCTCCATCAAAGCTTTAAAAGCTCTGCTGGAAAAATTAGGGAATACATCCTATTTAATTTAATACCTCCTATGATCACACATCTGTGTGATATGATACCACCATAATAACTTCTCAAGCAATGAAAACACTCCACCATGTTAGAACTCAGCAGTAATAAATGTTAATGATTCAACTTGCCACATATGTTGGATATTAAAGCAACACAGAGCAGAGCTCTGCATAGTGTCAGAAAAAGAGGACACATGATAAAAATGCAATTTGTAGTTCTCTACACAGTTCTGATTAACATTTTTTAAAAGGTGAAAAAGCTACATCTGACAGTAGACTTGTGTTCTATTTAGTACTAAAATTTCTCTCTAGTAAGACCCCTCTAGATAATTTTTCAGATCAGGATTCAGGCTGCAATAAACCTGAATGCTATTACAAATCAAGCAAATAATTTGTAGGGTACGCTTCATTTAGCTGCCATAATTTGTCCCCTTTCATCTTTCTCTGTCACATCAGGTACTAGCCACTAGTGTAAATGTAATTCAGGTTCTTAGACTCAATGTACCATGAAAGATGCTTTGTTTAGTATTATTCCTCAAACAGATTTGAGCAACCAAATAATACAACTGCACTCTTGTCACAGAACATATGCTTACCAACAGCTAGTGATGTCTCCCCTGCATCATCCTCCTGCATTTAGGAAGTGTGGTGCTAGATTTGTATTTAAATGAAACAGAGGTGTCAGGCAAGTATAAAGAATTAGTGTAAACAAAACATGGATTGATGGTTGAGTGCCAACTGAACCATCTGAAAGAAGAATATTTTCCTTATATTAAGGTGATTAAGTGTTTATAAGCTATTAGGTATCAAAGCATAAGCAAACTCTGTTTTCCATCTTGAAAGAATGAGATTATGTCTACTTATGCCAAATAGCATAACATTTTCTAAAGCCTTTTTTATCACTGTTTCTGGAGTTGAGAGTTAAAATCACAGGTGGTTAAATTATGAAAATTCAGGCCAGGTGGTGAACAAAAAGAAGGCAAGGAAAAAGAAGAGTTTAAGAGGTCAGATATCTAAATTAGTGTTTTTAAAATGTATTAATGGCAAAGGGCACACCAGAAAAAACATTGGCCTTTTACTTGATGTTCATCTCATAAACAAGACACAGAGCAGAGATACAAAATTCTTTATCTACCTCAGTCATCAGCACTGATGACAGGCTAAGGGGGTCCTCAAGCAGCAGAACCATGACTGCAAGAATGATAAACACCTAGTCAATACTGAACCTGAGGGATTTGCTGCTCCAGCTGGATCTCCGTGAGTTTATGGGGCCTGACTGGATTCATCCCAGGATACTTAAAGACCTGTCTGAGTCGTTACAAAGACCTCTCTCAATGATTTTTGAATGGTTTTGGGAATCTGGAAAGGTCCCTGTTGACTGGAAGCTGGCAAACATGGTCACAACTTTCAAGAAAGGCAAGAAAGTTGAGCCGCAGGCCTGAACTGAAAGTTGAACTGCAAGCCTGTTCAGTCTCACTTCAATGTCTTGTAAAATCATAGAGAAGATTATTCTGGGAGGTATTGAAAAACACCTGGAAGACAACAGAGTCATTGGTCAAAATCTGCACACAGTGTGATTCTTGAGGCTGTCCTGTGCAAGGCCAAAAGATGGACCTGATGATCCTTGTGGGTCCCTTCTGACCAGGATATTCCATAATTCTGTGATCCATCAGATAAAGCTCTAACCAGAATGGGAGTTGCCTAAGTACCTAATGCTCTGCAGGTCTCTGTTTATATCTGGATAAATGAGAATGGACATTTCTTAGAACTGATATGAAATATACACAGATTTAGACATGCTGATATTTTATATCCTCTTGTAGAACTAGGAAATGTGTTGCCCTGCTGCTGAAATAAGAAAATTATGTTAAGTATACAAAACTGTTTTCTGTTGAATGAAAGAAAATGTGCCTATAATCTGGATATGCATTTAAAATGGATTGTCTTAATAAAGATTATGCATGTCATGCAAAATGGTTAATGCATAATATAGATCATACATAACTATTTATTACATATTATGCATAATATAGGGTATGCACGTTCTGCTTTGTTAATGGAAGCTGAATGTAGAACACTCAGTTAATGTTTTACAGCAAATTAAGCAAGAAATCACTTGACAGTAGCTTTAAATGGTGCATATATTTTCAATCCTAATTTCTTGGGAATAAATGTTATCTTTCCAGATTTCTATTTAAAAACTTCAAAGAATTTGGTTTTTTATTAATGGATATTTCAATCTTTTTATATTTGTGACTGTGAGATATGCCAAACATGGCATATGACAAATTAATTGTTCTCATTGCTACAGAAAACACACAGGAATATATATTTAAAACCACTTCTCCTGTTCTCTCTGATCTATACCCCAGAAGCATTAAGCTTTATGTGAGCACAGAATTTTAGTAACTCATGTCCAGCTATGGTAGTACAGAAGATAATTTGTCTAGATGGGAAAAGTTCAGTCTCAGTGCAACAATCAGGGTTTCAGCCCTTAAAAACACAGTAAAACCATCCAGCCATCACAATAAACATCCCAATAAGCATCTGAAAACCTCTCTGCAAGATATGAGACTGAGGAAAACAAAACAGACCATGCATATACCACTAAATGTTACCTATATGAAGAAATATATCCAGAAAGAATATGGCCCCCTAGGAGTTAGTCACTATAACATATAATGTTCAGGCTCACAATTAATACAGTCGGGTTTGCAAGCAGTTTTAGAAGCCTAGGTCAACATATGATACCCAGTGGCAAACTGGTGTCTCACCCAGGGATTTTACACAGACATCATGCTGAGCAAATTGTCATCTGGATACAAGGAAATCTGCAGGTTATAGGAAATAGAGATTTTGCAACCACTCTAGCATATTCTAATATTCAACAACAGTGCTGGAAGCTTGTGTCTGCTTGTTTAACAGTAAGTAAACACAGCTGAAGTATGGGATGCTGATAGGGAAAACCTGGCCAGTATTCAGCCTACTTTCACTGGACTGCCAATACCTCAGCACTCTGAGCGCACACTGCTGCCTATGGTTCCACAGAACCAGCAACTTTGCCATCAGCCCCTGGAGTTGCAACTGCCTATTTGAGCTCAGCATCCCACAAGCATAGATTATTTTTTCTTTAGAGACACTTCACTTTAACAGAGTAATCTGTATTAATGACTGTGTGCCTTTTTTTCCCCCCTCACTTGGACCTGTGAGGTCCTTCTGGAACTGCCTGCCTTTAGTATAGAATTTAACTACCCAAAGGAGCCAAAAGGCTCATTAACTAGAAAGTAAGTTTTAGGCAACATAATACAAAAATGTTGATGCTTAGTAGTTAAAACACGTACTAGGGTAAGACCTGGTTTCTGTCTGGAATTTGTTTAAAGTCCCTTGGTATCTGGCTGAATGCAGCCCGTTTCAATTTCAACAGAATTTGTAATAAAAATGTAGTTCCATTATCAGTGCACGGAGCCATTTACTTACTTCCACACACAAGTCAGATGCATGGCAAATCAGTTTAGAGTTCATTTAATCACTCATGAGTGCACCTTGGGCAACATATCCTAATTCTTATAAATTATCTACAGTTTCTAATGTTTATTCAGAAGAGAAACATTTCAGAAGGTCAGAAAGGACTATTCATCAGAGGCTTAGAAATTGCTCCTCTGTCACTTTTACATACAGTAAAGGAATACATGGTAATTTTCAAACATAATTTGCATCATGTTTTATTATTTTTCTGATCATGTTTTTTTTCCCCACAGAAAGAATAAATCCTCATTTAAAGGATTTGTGATCTAGTATTCTCTTTCATATTTAATGTAGTACCAAACATCATTTTATGCAATCATCCTACAACTGTGAATATTTTTTACCTATCCTGATACTCAGAATTAGATTGTTTCTGTATGGCTACATTTTATTGCAATGTACATAATGCGCCTCCCCCTAAACACGAGAAAGAAAAATAAGCCACATTAAATTTTGGACACTCATGAAGTATCACACAATTACCCTGAACATAAAGAGAATCTAATTTTCAGTATTTTACTACAGAAAATTTAGAATGGTTCTATTTACAGGGATAGAGATGTTTCCTTGTGAATTAGAAAAGTGAGGTAGATCTCTTTGCCTTGCATCTCCATCCAGGTATGCCACGCAGGAAGGAAAGCCATGTTCTCACATGCTGTGTTGGGGAGCAGCCACGTGACTTGGGGCCCATTGACACAGGGCATCTAGTCACTACAGTAAAGGCAGATGAGGAGCAGCACTGCAGCCACAGGAACACCCTGGAAATCCTGCCCCTCTACGACCTCTTCCTTCTCCTCCCACTTCCCTGCTACAGCTCTGCAAAGCCTTGGGGAACACACGAAGGTCCTTTCCAGACAGAGAAGGAAGAGGGGGAGAGATAGGAGCTGTGGCTGCCCCAGCATGGTCTGCGGGAGAAAATTAGACTCTGCTACAGCTTACACCTTACAGAGGCAAGGTCTGCCCAAAGGCTTCCTTTGTATAACTGGTAGGCATCGATTTTAATGTCATGACTCACTTACTGTGTCTCTCTCTATAACTAAAAGATGCAATAATAATGATTGCAGTCCATTCAGCAGCCAAATTCAGAGCTGTGGTGTTCTAAAAGGCTGTCACAGACAAAGAGTCTTTGGCTTGGAACATGTTTTAAATCTACCAATCTCTCAGGAAACATTTATGACCTGTTTAATGCAAACTAGTGAAAATGCAAATCTTTCCAAAGCCAGAATTATAGATATAGATAGGGTATAACTTGCTATATCTCTACTTTCCTACAAATAGATTGAAAAAGGGCTGTGGTTAAAATCTTCCTTGCTTAGTTAAAAAAAAATATTCTGAAACCCAAGATAAACATGAATGTGAGCACTAACTATTCAGATTCCTGGTATTTCAGTGGCTGATAACTGAAAACAAAAAGGGGGGGAAAATATGAACTCCTGACAATAAAAAGGTATTCTGAAAAGAGACAATGAATATGAATAAAAATTGAAATGAGAGCACCAAAACCAGGACAGAAGCCATTGTGGCTCTTCCCAACCACATCACTAACCACTGTGAGGGCAGCCTGAATATCTGCATAGCTCCATAATTCTGTGCCATGTGAAAAGCCTGTGAAAGCTCCAAGAAGCAGCCTGCTCTATGGATTGCTTGTCAGTGCTGATCAGTATTGCTGAATGCATATCTGCAGGTGCCAGGGATATTAAATGACCTGAACCTAAGAGCAATGGGCTCTAATTGGCAGATAAATTTAAAGACCCCAATTCCCTGCTGACTTAAAAGGGGATTCAAGAATCTCTCGAGCTTTAAACATTCACTAGTAAGAAACATCAAGCTAGAGGAATTAGGGAATATTCCTTGCAGTAAGCACAAGCTGACTGTAACCTTCTATCAGTCAGAAGATCCTGGGTAGCCTTAAACACCCTGCAGAAATAGACAGCTTTGTGGTAAAATGGCATTTGCATTTGAACGAAACACACTTAAGCAGCTAGACACTAGCATCTCAGTTTCTGATTTATTCTTCTCTTCTTCAAATCACCCTAATAATATAGATGCTATTTTCAAGGGTAAAAAAATTTAGAGTTGCCCTGTAGAAAGGGCTTCCCCATTTTTCATATTCTTACTCCTTTTTCTAGACTCAAATTCTTTATAATTTCTACTACTGCAGTTTGAATAGCTTTCCATAAAAGTAATGACTGTACTCCAAGCCTTTAATAGTTTCTTTTTTTTTTTTTTTTGACTGATTAGAAACAAATAGAGCATGAGCTACAAAGGAAGTATTTTTCTTCTTCAGCTGACAGAAGGCAAGTTACTCTCAAACTCCCGAATATGAACCTGCTGGTTTATAAATAACTTCCACACAGTCAGTCATCTAAGCTTCCCTAAAAGGGAATTGAGGGGAAAAGACATGTTTGGACAAAATTCCTGTTCTGGATCATTTAATTATTAAATTGAGCCAGGAATACAATTATTAGGCTACACTGTATAGAAATACTTGAGCAATATATTTTCTATCAGAAAACTGGAAGAGACCTTAAAGAAGATCATCCAGTTTCAACCCCCACCCCCCTTACCTGGGACACCAAGCACTAGATCAGGTTGCTCAGGGTCCCATCCAACCTGATCTTGAATATTTCCAGGGATAAGGCATCCCTTGGCATTGACTCCAGTTAACCTACTTTGAAAATACTTTTAGTATTTTACTTGCACATCCCAGTGCCTTTAATATCAAACAAGCAGCGTAACAGGTAGGAAGGTGTGAGGAACATACCTTGATGCTCTTGGAGGGTGACACCATGTATTCATCTGTGCTGCACTGAGGATTGAGACTTGCATTAATTTAGTTTCCTGCTGCTTTAACATAGAAAATGCAAGCACCAAGAAGTTATTATGCAGCAATATTCAAAGAGGTACATGTTATTTCATGCTAAGCATGGGACCAGTGACCTTACCAGCCTGTAACTGTGCACAGCAGGAGGGTGATGGGCAGGGAAGGTGATAACACAGTCAAGAACAACATGAATATAGCTGACTGAAGATGCTGGCAGAGACTGTCAGAAAATTTACTTGAACTGCCCTAAATTAAAATCATTACTTAGATTAACACCTTAAACATCAGAAAGGAATGTGCTAAGGTGCACTGAGCCTTAGCAATTTCACCTGAAAACCAGCCTGTTCAGTTTTTTGCCACTGACTAACTCCAGTAATATATAGGACAGGAGGGAGAAGGGTACCTCGAAAAGTGCAGATTCTCAGTTTGGATCTCCATGCCTACACAGGATCATTTCTAATCTTGTTCCCACACCAAAGTGTGTTTACATGCAGGAGTCACACAGTGGAAGATGCCCATACAATTAAGACTGACTTGATTACACTTTTAAGACCACTGTGCAGCTTCCAAGTTGCTTTGAAGAGCTGAAGGAAAAAGGAGACCAAAGATGCTTTTTCCCACAGGGCTCTGCTCAGGCCTGATGTAGCCAGAACTTACCCCTCAGTATGAAGGTCCATTTTAGAACCGAGGTCCAGGACACATCTCCAGTGAAGATCTTGAGGCTTCCCATTTCCTCACAGGATACCCCTGTTTTGTAAGGTACCCACTGGAGTAAAAAAAAAAAAATCACTTCAAAGGAGGACTATCTCTTGGGCTATGTTTAACTTTACATGGATGCACATAACTTCTCCTGACTGCTAAAAGTTTTTAACCTTTCTGATATTAAAGATTTCGATTAAACAATACTTCAGTGAGTATCTATTTTCAAGTGGCAGTGCTAGTTTCTAGGGTGCCATGTTGTAATTTAACAGTGCCAAGAACTAGCTTGAATTTTAAAGTATACTTTTAGCAGTTTGAACTGCACTTTCCACAAGACTGTTTCACCACAAGTGCTCTGGATGAAGAGCCATGGTTTTGAGAACATTTAAACATCACAATCAAATCATGACTGATATCATCATAGTTGCTGTACCATGTCTAGCAAAAACAGATTATGGAATGTCATGCCATTAGCAAAATAATCTTATAATAATACTATTTCTGGAGAGCAGACATAAACATTCAGAAACACTATCTACAACTTCTCCAGCAAGCATAAGCAAGCCAAATTTTCCCCAAGACTTTTTGCTCTCGAGTGGATAACTCCAACTTCAACCAACCTTTTCTTAGCTGTGTTTAGTCCCTTTTCTATCACCTTTTAATTACAGTAATGTTTTTATCTTAAATTTTTCTTCATGTTCTTGTTTAGGTGCCAGAATTCAGCTTTTGTCTTACTTGCTCTGTATTTTCATTTAATTAAATCTTCCTTTGTTGCTACATATTTGTTTTTAACTTTTGTATTTTCATGGCAAGTACTCCCTCTGGCAAGGCTTACTGCAAGCATTACTGCACCATATTTCTTTCCTAGCACTTGCCAGGTATTTACAACGGATTGTCTGTCCCTTTCCCATCTGTGTGCTTCCTTTTTTGCAATATAGGAATTACACTGAAAATGCACTGCATAGATAATAAATAATAACAACAGTAATAATAATGATTATATTTATTCAGGGGGAATCTGAGTCTCATTGCCTTTCTGCAATAATATATAAATAATCACTTCCCATCAGGGAAACCTTTGTAGAAATACAAGGCTGTTGCAAATTACAATGGCCAAACACACAGCCCTAATGCAGGCAAAAGTGTTCAGAAGAAAAGAATACAGATGGGAGTGGATATAAAGGACTTGTGCCCCTCCACTCTGCACTGATGCTTCCTATCCCACTCCTTAGCAGCCTCTCCTGTTAGCCTCCATTCTCATTCCCTGTGTGCAACACCAGCAACACCCATGCTTCCCTGGGCATTGTCCATTCAGATTTCCTCCTCTCCCAGTGCCTCCCAGATCAAGCAACATCCCAAAGGCAACTCAGGAGTGGTCAGGATCTGCACCACAAAACTCCAAGCATGAGGAATGGAACTCAGGGTTAGAGTGCACCTGAAAATCCAGTTGAAAAGCTCCCATTATTCCTCAGTTCCCACACCTGGGATACTTGTCAGGAAGCTGCCACAGGTTCCTCATCTTCTGAATTTTCTTTCTAGCAACACCCTCCTTCCCAAGTTCCTGCTTCTCCTTTACATATGT
Organism: Toxostoma redivivum; assembly: GCA_013397375.1. NCBI lineage: Eukaryota > Metazoa > Chordata > Aves > Passeriformes > Mimidae > Toxostoma > Toxostoma redivivum. The sequence continues at coordinate 48,490 of VXBI01000705.1, forward strand.
GAATCCTCCAGCTACAGTTGAGTGGACATGACCCCATAAAGCAATCTGGGTGATCTCCCCTATTTGTGGTGTTGCCAGGCTGTGAGGGTTTCATGGGAAAGGCAGCTGGCAGAGCACATGTGGGCCTGGCCTGAGGGATTTGTTGGGGTGATACTGAGCATCAGTGCCAGCTGGCTCACCAGGCCCTCTCAGCAGCGCACTGAAGGCAGCTCCAGACTTCTCAAGTGCTACTCTGTAAATCACACATGGGCCTGGGTGACAATCCCTCCCTCCACTTAGAGAAGCACTTTCAACCAGCTTGATGCTTGCTAGCATTTTAGCAAGAATACAGGCAGGGCATAGTAATACAAGAGATGAGCTGTACTACACCACAAGCCTGTTAGGTTGCAAGAGTCAGTGCTTTGGACACACATCTAGAATATTTTCAGTGCAGTAATAAAATATCTGTCTCTAGTTTCCCTACTGTTTTCAGCAAGTTTCTTTGCTGTAAGACTACAACAATACCTATTTTTCCAACAAATCAATATAAAGCATGAATGAAGAAAAATAAGCAGTTCCTGATGCTCTACACGAACTCAGTGACAAATATATGTGTGCACTTGTGCTCAAGAGAGATTAGGTTTCCAAGGTCTACCCCTACCAAAGCTCCTTTGGTAAAACATTCATGCCAAATTCTCTCTGTGTTACTGCTGTCAAGAACGAGAGCTCAATATAAGTGAGCAGGGTATCCCTGCGGGATCATGCTGGTTAAAGGAGACCCTCAGGGCAAAGAGCAATTCTCTGCTCCCCAGGTTCAGATGAGGCTAAGTGGGATCCCTCCCGGCTGCTCTCCTAGGGGCGTGGTAATGCACCATCTGTGTCCCGCTGTTGCTACTGCCATTTAATGCAGCCTCCTTCATTAGCTGGCAAAATGAATCTCGGCTGAAAGTCAGCTTCCCAGCAGCATTTATCCCAGGTTGTAAGGCAGCAAAAATAGCACATTTCCAAAGCTTTCTCACTCAGAAAAGTAAATTAAGCTATTTTGAGAGTTTTATATGGGATTTGGGTTTACTGAGCTGCCCAAAGTGCTTTGTTCCTCACTGTCTGAGGACCAGCTGGCAGCAGCACTTAGTCCTGTTTGAGCAGTCACCTGGGAGAGCTGCTGGCCCTATCTGCCGTGTCAGCCCTGGTCCCTGGTCATGCAAGGTTTTGTGTAATGGACTGCATGCCATACACCTGAAATATTTATCATCATCATATTTACAAGAGGCTTGGCTCCCAGGAGGGACTGAAGGCCTGATTACCATACCAGAAGTGAAATAACATGAAGTGTAGTTTGTTGGGGTTTCTTTTTTCAATTGCATTCAAAAAATTTGGAGCCAGACAAAAAACCTAGTTTGTTGGGGTCAGTGGCCACAAGAAATACTTGAACATGTCTGATGGGAGTCATAAAAAAAAGTAACTGAGCAGAAGTAATGCTTATCAGCAGAAAGCCTGTCTGCTGGCAGCAGGCTCCACTAAGCCCTGTGCCACCTCTCCCTGCTGCAACATTGTTTGCTCTATCCCCATCCATCCCAGAGGTACAGCCACATTGGCAGCTGCAGCAGGGCAGTTATAAATGTGCAATGAATGCTTTTAAGGCTCTCCAGCAGGTGTGCAGCTTCTGAGTCCATGCTGTGATCTTATGTGGCTGGTAGGCTATGGGAGAGACAAAAGGGCTAATGAGAGTGGGAGTGGGGGATTGTAGGGAGCAGGGCCAGGCAGGAACACAGCTGGAACATAGCTGTGGCAGGGCATCCAACAGCTTGAACTCCAAAAGCAGGCAAATGAAAGTTCCTACTCATCCTGGAATGTAAAGGTTATAGAAAAGGCGAAAAGGTAATATTTTTTGCTAAAGCTTTTGCCCATGTGCAGCACTGGGGGCAGGTCGTATGCTGATCACAGGAGGCACCCTGATGTCCATCCTACAATTGTGGTAAGGGATTGTGCTTGTTGGCTGAATCACTGAATCACTGAATCACTGTCTGTAAAAGGTGGTGTGTTCTCATGTGATTAGGTGGAGGGGAACTTCAGGCTATGACTTTGTGGCTATAGCTTGTTGCCTCTTCCCCTAAAACACTTTAATACATACTTTACTCAAACACAGAGATGGTTCAACAGTCTCCTCTACTCATGTCCAGGTACTTTCTATTTCTCAACTTTTCCCTCAAGTCTCAGTGTGTGTCTGTCTAGCCAGTCACATTGGCAGCAGTCCATTGGAATGAACAATTTTGGGGTTTCTGTACTTGCTCTGTTTGAGGTTTGTCTCTAACTTCTTTTCCATGAAAACTCCTATGAGCTGGTGTTGTGAGCCACAGTAGAGCACGACACTATGTTACCTTCATCTAGCCTGGTGATTCTGCAACACATTAAGTGCTAATGTTCAGGCACTGGATTTTCTCATAAACATGGGTGATGGAGGCTACTGGCAACACTACCAGAACTGGGGGCTTAGAGCATCTTTCAAGGCACACTGGGACGGTTGCTGAGCTTTGTTCAATGCCTATATGTAGCTCTTCAATGTATTGCATTTTAATTACCTAAAATATAAGTTCCCATTATCCTCAACAAACAAAGAGTATGTATGATGGACAGAGTGGGGGGTGATACAGTCTAATGTAGCAGAAGCTGAAGCCTTTATGAGGACCTTTGCATAGCTAAAACTTTATAAGAAAAGCAGCAATATCTGCAGGGGACAATACAGATCTGGGAGTTAGGAATGTGTGTTTTCTGACCCCTGATTTGGTCATGAGTCAGGCTTGAGAAGCCACATTTGTCTAATGTGGACAGACACATTTAGAGAGCTGCAAAATTATAACTTGAGGATTTTTCTCTCGGGCCTGGATTTCTCCTGCCTCCCAGACGGATAAGCTGATAGTAGCTGTAGACAAGGAGAAACCTTCCCAGGGTGATAATATGGTCAAAACAGGTTGGAATCTTGTGAAAAACAGAGTGGAATTCATAATAAAGATTAACACCTGGTGTTTTTCCTGTGGGACACATACTGAGGTATGGTCTCATGGATGTTTATCCCAATTATCCAATGAGCTACTGTTCCGTTCTAGTTTCACATAACATGCTTTAAATACAAGCTGTTCTTTCAATAAAGTGGCCTTTTTTCCCTAAAGAGGTCCATTTTGTGTTGCTGTTCTCACTGTCTCTCTCGGGCAGTAACCACATTCTAACACAGGGGATCGAGTCATACCTCTTCCCATGAGACACTGGGAGCACCTCTTTAATGATTACCCTGCCACACTAGCTGTGTGCTCTAATTTATTCCAGGTATGGCTGGACCTGAACGTAAGTGAAATCTCTGGGAAGTTGATGCTTAGCACCTGAAAATCTTAATTTGTTTAAAGAGGTAGAGTTCAGGATTTATGTGGCAAAATAGATCTGTCCTTCAGCTACTAAGATTTTAAGTGAGGCCAAAACAGCAACCCTTGCTTTTTCCCCTTGAATATTCTTTGTTTTCCAGTGCAATCTAGGCGTCATACAAAAGCCACAGATATGTGTCTGCCTATTCTTAGCTGCCAGTTTTGCTAAAGATGAGTAAGACTCACTTATTGGCCATTGAATATTTTATTGTGGCAACAGTTTATTCATTTTTTAAAGGAATTTTAAAGGAATTTAAACTGATGAAAACAGAGCTTTGCCAGCCATGACTATAATACATCCTGCTTATAGTAAATCCTGCTCTGGCATGTGTGGGTAGAAGCTTGTTCAGGACATGTTCCCAAACACTGTCAGGTCAGAACAGGGACATTCAGCCTCTGTGAAAGACTGAAATCTATACAAAACCTCACTGGCCAGTCTTGTCCTTGCTCTGTTTTACCCATCAGTGGTGAGGCAGTGCAAGAGCTTGGGATGTCATTGCAGCCCTGTGGCATGGCCCCACAAACCTGATGGATTTTTGGCACAAATCTGATAGCAAAGACGTGCAGAAAATGGCAACTGGGAACGAGGTCTGGTGGCATCCAGTGCAGAGGCTCTGAGACTGGACTGCAGGACTTCCCTCATGGCAATACTTTTGAGTGTTACAGTCTTGCTAGTTCAATTTTATACCACAACTTATGTTTTGCATCCATTCCCATTTCATAATTGTACTTCTACATCTACCTCTGACTGGGAGCAAGAATTTTATATAGACAAAAAACTCTCTCCACTCTTTCTCTTGAGTGCTCTAACTGGTGCACAGGATTATTAAAAAAAAAAAATCTGTATGAGAAATTGTGAAAGTGAATCACAAAGAGAAGAGTGTAAAGGATATTTGAGTTGCAAATCAGTAGAAAGTCTTTGTGAAACACTTAATGTGCACTTGCTATGCTGAATCTTCAGCCGTTAATCCTGTTTGTTTCCTCCTGTAATTGTCCTGATTTATTTGCACATAACCTCTCTGTCTAGTGATATTTCATGATCCAAACCCTTGAAAATTGGGGGTCATTATCAAGAGCCCTTGCTTTGGATAGGTTACAAATGCAAAGCCATTTGCAAAGAATATTCCTCCAGTGCACAATTTCTACATTTTATTGATTCACATGAGGAATAGAAACTTTAAACAGAATGTCAATTTTGTTGCAGTGAAATTTAACAGCTTGATGCACTACCATGTGTTAACGGAAAATAAGAATCAAGTTGATGTTTAATGTCATAATAATTCTTTAAATTATACAGCAATACGGATGGCAGATTCATCCTTTGAGCAGACCAATCTCTTTTGGAGGTGCTGTATGACAGCAAGAGGGGACAGATTATTTGGTCTCTTAAGCAGGAAAACCAGGAGAGAGGACACTTAACCACATAGTCAGCAGAAGAGTCAAGGGGAAAATTAGCACATTGGTTTTCCTGCTGAAAGCAAGAGAGCAAGCAAGGACAGTAGCTGGTGGACTGTGAAACCAAACTTCCAGGAGCTGTTGATACACTTTTACCACAGCTGCTCTTCAGCAAGTGATGCTGCCTTCCTCATTCTCCTTGCACTTTTGACTAAATTTCTTTGTATGCTTCCTGGGATGGGGAGCCTTCTGTGGCAAATCATCTTTACATTTGCTTGTGCAGCATCCAGCATCACGTTCATAACCACTAATGTTTCTACAAATGATAAATTTAATAATGACAGTACCATTTGCTTTTATTTTCTCACTGCTATTCATTTTGCTTGCTGATCTTTTGCGATATAAATCTTTCCAGCTCCCATTTCAACCAAGAACATAGTCCAGCAGTTAGGCTCAGTGCTAAATCACTGCTGCATATCTCATTATACCTCAGTATTACAAGTGCTAAGAAGCACAGAGGAATTAAGGGTAGCTAAGAAAGTTTTTTCCCAAAATATCATTTATTTGCAATGATTCTCCAGCTGCTTCTCCAAGAAAGTGAAATAGATAGAGGACAGCTAAAATATTTTCCATTTCTCTAAATTTTTTTCCTGTTGTTTTTCCTTGTTTGGTTAGAAATCAGCATAGGGGAATGGGTGCTCAATGTATTACAGTATGTTAATTTCCATGTATTAAAGCTTTAAATAAAGATTTGTATCCCAAAATCCAATGAAAACATTGAGGATATTGTACTAAAATATACTTTATTAAATACGAAATATTTTCCCTCTGTCATCAATAAACATATAGATAGGATCTATACAGATACATGTATATTCTTATATATTAATGTACATGTTTATATTGTTCTAATTCTTCTATGACATTTGTTATGCTGTAACATGTCCTAATTTATACAATATAACATTAAATAAAGCTTCCCAAATTTTATTCTAAAAGTTGAACATATCAACTGTTTTCCCTTGTCTACAGACTTCAGCATCTTTTCTGAATTGAGAAGTTGTGAATTTGTGAGCTACTCCTCATTCATCTGAAAGATGTCACCAACATCTTCTCCTGTCTTCTGTCAAAACTTTCTACCCAGTTATAGAAAGGCTTAAAATCAGTAAGGATGAAGTATTCAGTTCAGGAAAACACCTGACAAACTCTTTTTGATTTCTGCCGCTAATTGCACCATGCTTTTCATTTCCATCCCTCAAGTACAACCTCTCAGCATGGGGACCTTCCTTGCTTTCTCTAGCTGGCTGCTAAAATAAAGATCCAGACAATACCTTTCTCACAGGTTGCCTTGTCTCAGACTCTCCAGGTCTGTTGTACAATAAACTCTGCTGCTGGCTATGAATTTCATCCTCCTGTGATACTATAGTTGGAGTTTCTTAACAGACTAAAACCAAATTCAAGGCTCCAAGTGCTAAAAGCCCAGAGCACCAATGATGCACACCACCACCCCAATCTGAAGGCCTGAAGTAATTTGGTATTTTCTCATAAAATCCAGATGTGCCAATTTTGAATTGTTGCATTCTGCCCCAGCTGCAGTCCCTCATCTCTCCTGCTGCTGTCTGTAATTTTACTCTACCTCTTAGGTGGACTACTGAAGCTGGTCCAGCTGGGCACCTTTTCAGCTTCTTGAAAGTTTCTGCTGGTACTAATTCTTTCTCTTTTCTCCACTACCGCTGGAAAAAATGCCTGGCCTGCCATGAGCGAACGGCCAGAGCCAGACCCGGGGCTTATGAAAGCCCTGTATTCCCTTATCTGTAATATATATTTTTTCTCCATATCTTGTATATTAATGAATGAAAATGACATTCTGCTTCCATGCTCCTTTACCTTCTGTCATCTACCACCACAAGAGAGCCAACATCTTGCCCATTATCCTTACCCCACAGCCTCCTCATATAATTTCTTCAAGAATTAACTCCTCAAGAGTGTGGTCTAATAACTTAAAAATAATAATTCTGCTAATTACTGGGTGAAAAAAAACCAACAAAACCCAGAGTACAGCTTTATGTATCCTGGATATAAATTTTTGCCAAAAAGGTAGGAGACAACATGAAAATTAGCAAAATTATTTTATATGTGGAATTTGAAAAACTAATACATCTTCTAAAGCAAAGCAAATGAGTAACAGGTTTATTAAACCTGCAGAAGTCAAATAAACTAAAAAGAAAGAATGTAACACATAAAATGGCTTCAGTGAAAATCAGCTGATAACATGAGTTACAGGCTATTGACAGAACTTTGCAAATCATCTGTTCTTCTGGAAGGCAATAAACTACTTAGTAACTATTAGAATATGTGACTTTGCCAGGTGGCCTCCAGGGAGGACCCATTTCATTCCCATGGACAGCCTGAAACTTCTTCGAGTTCTTCTCAAGCTGTTTCCTCCTAATTTTGTTTTCCTGAGAATAAAAAGATGTGTGAAAAAACAAGCCCAAACCAAAACCAACCCCCCCCTGCTCCCAAACAACAATTCTACTAACAGAAAAGTTACAATTATTGTTATGCCTTTCTTGTGTAAAATGAGAAGTAAACATGCAATGGAAATTTTTCTTTTGGAGCTTGGCACATCCTTTTTAGAGATACAGTCCCAGACACTGCAAAATGCAACACAAGAGGCTGCACATTGGGTATCATTTACAATTACAGTGACTATCTCAAGGATGGGCTGGGTTTGTCCACTGTCTAAACACAAAACCCAACAGAAGGCCTACTGGATTAGGAACTGTATTGGACTTTTATGTAATTAGTCTCGTATTAATAACTTCTTTAAGAGGATACCTAAATCATAATGCAAAATATGTTGTTCTCATATAGTGAGAACATTAATGCATCATTATAACTTTCTGTACCTACTAAATCTCACTTGCCATGTACTAGAACAAACTGGTAATGAAACAATTTCATTTTAAACAAAGTTCTTTCTAACTTATGTTATAAGCACATAAGGTTCTAATTCTATTTTCCATTGTTTAAAACAGCAATGGGGCAATTAGGATGATGAGGGATAAGCAAGATACTTGCAACACTTTTTGTGTCTCATTAACTAATGATTTTTCAAGAGACCTGTCATTCAGAAATTAAGTTGTAATTATTTTTAATTATTTTTTAATTTCTAATCAATTCTATTCTACATAAAACATTTTTCTTTGCAAAGATGACTGCCATTTCACCCTCAAGAGGACCAGCATCTAAAGGTGCATCTACATTAGCAGTCTAGCACACTGGTGAGCTCTCTATGGGTGCAAGTTCTCCTTGCAGGTTTGTGGTGCATACAGGTGCATATTTCTTACTGATTTAAAAGTAGTTTTTCTCTTGGTGGAACCAAGGTTGACCATATAGACCAGAGGACAACTTACAGAGCCCTCTGTGATGGGTGGGGAAGAGGTCCTTGAGGAGCTGGCTTTCTCACACATGAACAGTACATTCATTCCTAAGATCAACAACTGGCAAACATATAGTAGTAGAGATGCAATGTGGATATGCCCACTTAAAAACATCACCAGCTGTGCCACATCCAACCTTGGTTCTTTCATCGTTTGCAGCCCATCAGCCAATATTCTGAAGCACCCAAAGAAGTTTTGTATTTTCACATGTATGAACTGTGCTGCAGTGAAAGTACTGCTCCTTGAGGACAGCTGTAAAATAGCCAGTACTCTCATATAACCCATGATTCTAGTCCTCTGATGGACACCATATATCCACAAATTCCCAAGATGCTGGCACTGTTTGCCTGTTACTCATGTGAGCAGGGAAATAGGTAACTGGCTGAGGGAAGAATGGAAAATAGGTGTGGAAGCATTACTGCAAAAAAGGGGGCTTGAGTGAAGCTTTCTCCTGTTTTACACATATATAGCAGTCAAACTACTAATGTGTCCAAAAAATTGTAAAAAGCAAAGCAACACACTGAAATATCAACCCTATCATTACGATTTTACTCTTTGCCCTTCAGCTCTTTGTCAACATAAATCTGAAGATCCAATTCAGTTAGGGACATCTGGTCTGGCTAAACATAATTTCACGCCACTACTAGTAAGGCTGATTAAAAGCAAGGCAGGGTTTGCATGGAAAAGGAAAGTCCTTTGCTAAAATAAGCAATATAAAAGTTCATCACAGTTTAATAAAAAATATGATCTTTCTGTACAAACTGTATCTTTCTGGATCATGTGGAGTAATTGAGGCAAACTAAGCTTGCAGCACTGAGAGATTCTGACTCTTCTCATCTGTCACTTTCGCCTTCTTCCTCCTTCCATAGAGATTTCGTCAGATGACCACAACTAGTGGCTTTGGGTCTTTAGAACAAATTCAAGATACTCTAAAATTCTTGAAGGGAACTGTTTAGAACCCTAAGAGAAAAGTAGTCTGCATTATCAGTGGTATTTTTCAAAAGAGATACCAAGATATGTCAAGTAGTACAGATGAGCTTGGGAAGAACATGTTCTAATGGAATACATATATGATACATGCCCCTGTATCTATAATCATAGGATTATATTGTACAAGGATATGTATACCAAGACAGATAAGTGAAAACTCATTAAAAATAAGACTTACTGCAGCAGTATTGGAAGCATTAGAGAAATTGCACGCGACAAAGGAATGTGCATATTTTATGCTTATCAAGCACTCTCTACTGAATATATTTTGCACAACAGACTCAAGTATGAAAAACCACAACCAAAAATAAAGCATACAACCACCCCAGAAGGAACGGAAGTTGCTTCGGATTTTTAAACTGTGCTTCAGTTTTGATGTTTAGGTTTGAAGATCCAATTTTCACTAATGAATCCCAGTGGCAAGGAAAGAGTCTTGAGTTAATTTAACTGTTTATTAAAAGACTAAATTCAAAGTGAAGATCTACTGGCCTCCTCCCTGTCTTCAACATACACAAAGTTTTTATGTTCTTGTTGTAACTACAGGGCAAATTCTCACAGAACATAACTGATACAAATATTCCATAGAGTAATAAACAATATGTTATTTGCACTAACTGAAGAAGAGTAACAGAAACAGTGAAAGATTAAGCCAGTAACTGTAGCTTGTCTTACACTAGCTTGTCAATTGTATGACTTGATTTCTGTGGAAGTTTCCTACTTAATAGCCTAGTAAGATGAATACATTTTTCACTTATCAAATTCTGGGAAGAGCACATTCTTCAGCAGTATGGCTGCCACACAGAAACTGAATTTTAGATATTACAGAAGACTGACAACACTTAAGATGAGTAACAATAGTAGCCTTATTTCTAACCTATTGCAATGACAGGCCATGAAAATTGCAATATAGAAAGTATTTTCAGAGAGAACCTATTAAACTACATGAAATTAAGAACCCACTTCAGCTATTTCTAACCCAGAAAAGCAACAAATTCATGGGATTTATCCAGTACATCCTTTCTTGATGTTATGAAACAGCTTTACAATGCCAAAAAATAGACATTGCACATGCTCAAATTCGAGGTAAAATGTCAGACTTCTAAGGCTTTCAACATTACTATCCTGGTCTTCAAGAGAAGAGACCAGCCTTACTTCTCAGCAACTCATGGTAGGTTGATGTTTATCACAGAAAATGGACAACATAACTTACGTAGAGATGATACTTCTATCCACAGTAAAGAAGTATCTACACTAGTATCTCAGAAATAATGGAAACTAAACTGATCTGTCATTATAAACCTTCTATGTGATTCTTATCCACATTCCACTCATCAGAATAGGTGCATGTCAATGACAACTGTCAGACACTGGTACTATGCAGCAAGTAAAAAATGATCATTTATCAAGCTAGACTGGCTTGAAGAGTTTTTGGTGAGTAGCAAGAAGCAAATGACAGGAAAGAAACAAAATAATCAGAAGCTTGAATTTCCAGGCAATAGTAAAGCATCTCACCTCAAGATTATCCTTTTTATGTCAGTATTTTACAAGTGTTAATAGCCTTTTCCAAGGCATTTATTTCCAGGCTTAAAAAGTAATCTTCTCTATGTACTTATGCTATCAAACATTCACACAATGACCTCTAAAAGTAGAAGTAACAACATTTCCATTAAAATAAAAGTAGAATGGTTCTTCTATTTTAGAAGAACTACAATAAGATTTTTATGTCTGTTTTATCCATGCATTATGGTCAACAGCTGTTTTAGGAAAGCTGAGGATTAATTTACACATTTATTTCCGTTTAATGTTAATGAAAACATTAGAATACTTCCCACTATATTACTACTATTTTATCTCCCTTAAAAAAAAGGGAAAGAGTACTCTTAAAAGGCTTTCAAATACTGCCCTCAGATCTGATGCCTATCTACCCACATGCAGATGTCATCTAGTTTCCTTGGTAATACAATGACAATGATGTTTCTCTCCTGCAGCTCACTAATAGTCTGTATTTTTTCTGTAACTATACTAAGTGAGACAATATTCTGTGTTAAATACAAAAAGGATGACAGAGCCATTTCCCATTTCTCAAATAAAGGTGTGTAAGCTGCAAAAAGCACAAATTCTGAAAGTAAAAATGTGAAGACTGGGCATGAGACACAGTTAACACTTGCACACAGACACTGAAAATGGGATCATTTTAGAGGTACCTCTGCCAACCAGTTCAGTACTTATCCCATCCTACACTTGCTTATTTCTCATGTAGGCACATGTATATATAGTTAGATCTGGTCATTCCTCCAATCACTAAAATGTTTATTAGCAATTCCACTGAAGTGATGACCTCAGGAATTTACAGACAATTTGAACGGGGGAGCCTGTCCAAGGGAGCATCTTTCACTCCCAAAAAAAAGAGGCAATTTTTTTACCTTCATACAGAGTCCAGGACAGCAAGGAAGTTAAATGTACAATGAGAAGTAACATTCTTGCTTTGGTACAACTAAGCTAATTAGGACACTCAGTAAGCAGAGCATACGAGGGCAGTGCATTAGTTATTGCTGAAAGCATAGCACTCCCTACCATGGCAATTGTGAATATTGACCAAGCAAGAAATAACCTAAGATTAGACATTAATCATCTGCTAAACTGAGCTGAAAATGTCTGGACAACAGGGACCAGAAAAAAAACTTCTTATCAGTGATTACAGAAATAAGTAGTATTTCAACCAAGGACCAGGTCAAATATCTTAAAAGATCTAAACCTACAACTAAAAAAGTTTGGAAACAGAGAGAAGGAAAAACATACAGGCTCCTGCTGTTTTGTGCAACTGCTCTCTAAACCTGTCCCAGACCTGTATAGCTGCCTGACTCTGCCTCTCCCTTCTGAAAAAAAAAATAAAAAAAAAAAATAAGCTATTGACAGTAAAGAGGAAATACTGTAAGGACCTTAATCCAGCTGGGTTGCAAGATCCCATTCTTAAAAATGGCAACAGAGATCATATGTACAAGACATGGCAGAAATTACATGAAAGAAACAATGGAAGAAACACTTTCTAACTGAAAACCTTGACAATCAGTATGAAGAAAGACTGTGTCACAGGGTGGGGAATTAAAACAGGTTCTTTAACTGGCAAGTCACATACCTTTAAGAAAACAATATGCTAAGAACATTAGTGATCTCTTTTCTAGTTTGTCCTTCTGCAGCAAGGAAAAAAAACCTGCTTTATTGGGACTATAGTACTGGATTAATTTACTGCTTTACAACTGAGACACTGCTGTGGGAAAAATGTAATTGGGAGCATCAGAGTTCCACCCATTCTCGCAAATGGAAATCATCCTGAACCTCATTAAAAGTGCTTTTAGCAGCTGTGAGGTATCCAAGTCACCATTTTCAGCGCTTCCTTGAATGTACACGCACTGACTCTTGCAGCTGGTGATGCTGTTTGGCTTTGCAGGTTTTGTGCTCTGGATAACTGGCCCTTCAGAGGTGTTGCTCCTGTTATGGAATGGCAAAATAGGAAGACTAACAGAAATTGAAAACTCTATGATATGCAGGTAGGGAGAATATATTTTCTGTGTATGCCAGATATGAAGTGCACCGTGCATTTTGCTCACAAATTCTGGGGGACAAGTAATGTAATGTTGCCACCATCTGGCCTCTCTCTTAAGAGTGCAACAACCCATGAGTATTACAATACTCAAGTGCTCACATTCATTACTACATCAAACGTTTTGGTTTTGACAAAATGCAAAAAAACCCCAAAAAACTCAACCACACATACCAGCCATCTTTCATATTCCTCCATTGCCTTTTCACTTCTTTCCTCCTTCTTTGCCTGTTGCATTTCTCGCTTTCTTTTCTCTATGAACTTTTCTACTTTCTTCTTCTTTATATATTCTTCCTTCTTTTCATTCCTGCATAGTGAGACGGAAGAGCAAGAGGTCATCATGTACAGACTAAAAGCTGCATCTGTGACCAATTAAGTAAATTGAGTCAAAATATGTGTTTTATACTTTTAATAAAAGATTGAGAATATGTATTTAAAATCTTCCATGTCCATTTTTATACATCACCAAGGTATAAATTAATCTACTGCTCTATCTATTATGACATAACCTTTTCTGTACTTTGTTCTCCCTTATTAAGAATAATAAAAAAAATAAAATCTGAACTTCTGTAGGTAACTGTAGGTAAGTTGTGCATTGTCTGTGAAAACTCTTGGCTTGTAAAACTAGTACAGAGTATCTCCAGCAGATACATCTCATTTCCTTCTTCCTACATCTGCATTCCTACATTGTATTCCACAAAACTTTAAAGATTTACCTTCCTTCCTATGGCTTAGTAATGAAGCATGAAAACAACCAGGTAAGACACAATACTACTTAATACTACTTAATGAATTTTCTCATTTGCATTATCTCTGCCTGGGCTTAGTTAATATACTCTTGGGGAAGAAAACAACTTAATTAATAAACTGAAGGGAGCTGCACAGTTTGTTTTCACTGTTAGACTTTGTCTCCATTGGGAATGAAGTATATCGCAAGCATTCCATTGTCTTCCAATTACAAGCACATCAAGCATTCACAGAAGACCTATTACACTTATAAGCAAGGATTTTGGAATCTATGCTATAGCAAACACAGTGGAGAAGTACCATTTTTCAACTGCTGATACACTGACTCTCCTCTTCTCTGCAACCAAGTCCTCTTCTATCTTCTTTCTCACTCTTTCAGACTGTTTTTCCTTCCTGCTTTGCTTTCTTAAATATTCCACTTTTCTTTCTTTCCATTTTTTGAATGCCTAAAGACAGCCACAGATACGTGAGAAATCTTACCTCTCACCTTTCCGTCAATACTCCACTAATCTATTCTGCATTATTTTTTGTAATTTCTACACATTCTAATTTTAGAATATTTGCTTGTAGAATTGATCAGAAGTGGATATCACTATAAGTAAAAAGAATCTTATTTTTCCAGTAGGTAATAGTTAATTGCTAATGTATTTGTATGAAGTTCATTTTATGTTCAGTTAATAGACTCCAAATACAAAAGGCTGTTTGTCTGCAAGTGTAAATATTACATATTTCTGACAGAACCAAACCTAATACGAGCTTCCTTCAAAAACTGAGCATGTCTAGATTTAAGATTCTAGTGCATTTCCATGTCTTTCTGGATTAATCAAAATTATTTTTTATCATCTCCTGAACCACATTCAAATACACATTTATGTACATATTTCACATCACCACTTGTGCAGCTTCTGCTTTTTCCTTATTCTGTTCAGCTGGCTTGTTTTCCTCAAGTGCCTCAAGCTCTTTTTTTTCACTTAACTTCTTTGCTTCCTTCTCTTTCTTTTTTTTCCAGGCTTTATAACATGCAATTGATTCTTCTCTTTTAAGTGCTTCTTTCTAGATTGGAAATAAAAGTCTACATTTAAAACAATTCCAGTATAAAATTCTAAGTTAAATAGTATGCTTTAAACTTATTTCTAAATGGAGCAATAAAGAAACAGACATTGATTTGCTGACAACATTGCAAGTATTGCAATTAAATTTTAAGCATATATAGGGGGCTTTTTCTATGCCCATTTTTAATTTAATTGAATGAGACTAACTGCTCTCACAAAATATGTGTAGAAGGATATGAAATGCATGTTAAGTGCTTAGAAGTGAAACATATTAAATACTTAAAAGCCAAATCAAAGAATGTGCATGTTACTATCCAAGACAGAGTCCTCTCTAGGTAAGCATCTCTTGAGGCAGGGAGTGAACGCCTCATGTTCTCATGCACAAAACAAAACTTAGCAACTTAAAGAGTTGAGCATCCCAAGGTCTTTGTAAACTAACTGAAATATCAATCTAGGAAGCACATTTTTAACACACTTCATGTAAATATGTAGGAAAGCATTGGACAGACACTGTTTACTACAACCGTAACAAGCAGGACATGCCATTTATTGTTTCACATCAACTCGTGCTATTTGGAGAAAACCAGATACCTTACAACAGCAGGGGGAGGCACTTAGGCAGGAAGCACACTTCAAAGAATCATAATTTGTAAACTTGTTTTTAAACAACAATGTAAACAAACCTTTTCAGTATTGTTCCTTAGAATTTCAGCTTTCTCCTTTTCACTTCTCTTTAATTCCAGTAGAAGGAGCTTTTTCTTTTCCAACCATCTCTGTAAGAATCATTAAAACATTTTAAAATTCCTTTTAAGGTATAAGTAAAGAGCAGCACCAATATAATGACCACCAAAATTACTCTTAGTTCTTCCATGTGCTAGTTAAATAAGTATCCCATGTAGAAAACTAAGTTGTCATCACACGAACATTGTGATAAAAAAAAAACTAAGGTTCTAAAATCTAAAAAAGTTTAAAGATCTTTTAAAAAGCATCTCCTTAGAAACACCAACAAAAATGTAAGCATTAATCAAAATTAAACAGAAGAATGGAATAAAGATTCTTCTCACTTGGCATACAGGAATATTATTTACATTTGCTGTCTCTCTTGAAAATACCTATAACTAAAGAGAATAAAATTCTACTGAGAAAAGTGAAACTTCAGGCAGCGATAAAAGGTTATGAGCCATCTGCAGAATCAGGCTTAAATTTTCAAGAATTAACTGCGTATTTGGTATGCAGCTCAAAGATAAGTGTCCTAAGTGAAGACTATTCTACCTTCAAAAACTGTGGAGACAATATCAATATGGATTTGAGGGTCTAAAATTTGTTTTAGGACTATAACTAGTATTAAAAACATATACCAATATGAACAGTGCCTGTTAATAAGAGTTGTTTTCAAAGAGATTAGCAAAAATCTATTGAAACCCCAAAAATAATTGTTGTGAAACTCTACAAGGAATTTACATAGATTATTCCTCTAGAAAGAGTACAGGATTTTTTATCTCTTTTCCTGAATGTCATTTGAATAGAACATATCAGGAAAAAAAAAAACTGTAAGCACACACTTATGCTAAGGATGAAATAGAAATAATGGAAAATATGTGCCTGAAAATAGTCTGACACAATAAATTATGAACCACATAAAAATACTATGTCCCTTTCATTGAGCTTTTTGTTCATAATCAGAGGGAAAGGCACAGCCAACAGACTAAAAGGATTACTATATCTGTAAGCCAGTGAAATGAATATTACAAAAAATACTGATTTCAAGAAAATATGAGGTGTTGACCCCTGTATCAGGACCTTTATATGCACATTTTTTGTTTATTGGCTTGTTCATTTTTAAAATCTACCTGAAAAACAGCTGCCCTTAAATTATCTACTTCGTTGAATTCTGAACTTTTCTTCTGCATGCATTTATCCTCTAACACCTTTAGTGATCCCAGATACTGAGATGAAACAGGTGAAGTTGATGGAACAGCTTTCCCCTTTCTCTTTAAATGCACAAAAGTTGTAGACCTAGGAAAATACCAGGACAAAAACACATTAATGATCTTTCAACTTACTGTAGTTCATAGCAAGTAGTGTTCCTCTTATTTCAGTGCATACCAAAAATTACTGTGATTCTGTTTTTTACATACACTTGAATGGGCACTGGGGAAAGGAAAAGGAGAAAGAACTTACCTCTTGTAAGTTTACAAATTACTTACACTTTCTTCTAAAATAACAGCTTAGAGCCTGTAAAGACTCCAGTAACACACTCATCACAGACACAGGCAAAAGATTTGGGAGTCTGATCTGACATAAACCTGAACAAGGGTCATAACAACATGCCACATGCACTAAACTGTTTTCCACAGACAGTCATAGGTTGTTATCAGCAAGAACAATGCTGACAGAAAATGAGAGGGGAGCAGCATTGATGGGGCACTTACAGGCATCTTAAATGGCTCAGACCAATACTTGGTATTCTTCTCTTACCTGTCAGATAAAGAAGCCTTTGGGTTTTGTAGAACTCTCTCCTTTGTTTCACTTAGTTTCTAAGAAACATAGAGGGAAAAGTAAAGTTATAGAGTTTCTTAAGCAACAGATCAGGATGAAACAAGTTTTTACAAGCTAACAAGGACACTGAGAATTGAACTCAGCCCTTATGAATCTCTTTCAAGTAAAGATATTCCATGGTCTCATGATGTTATAAAAACAGGCAAGAAAGACACCTTAATAAAGAGAGGTTATAGTACAGGGTAAGAAAGTAAGGAGAGAAAAAAAACGAAAGAAGCCCCCCAAACCAACCAACCAACCAGCCAACTTTTAGAATGCCTGTATCATTTTGGAATGGCAGCTAGGAATATTCATTTTAATTATGTAAAAATACAGTCAATAGTCTAGAAATAATAAAAAGTAAAAAGAACATAGCTGGTTTATTCTAGAAACACTGTTACGTCTTTTGAATACTTAGCTTTAATAACTACCTGTATCTACATTTTCTTTTTAGGATAAAGCATAGAGTGATTTTCATCTTTTCCATCATTCAGGTCACACATTCCAACCTCTGCCAACACACACTGCTCACTGCTATTCAGGTATCCTCACAACAGAGATTTGACATTTTCACTTTGAGAAGGGTACTTTCTCAAGGCTGGAAAACACATCTTAATACCTTTATCTGACTTAAATAATTTGTGGAAAAGGTATTCCTTACATCTTTCATAAAGCTATACAGAATTTATAAGAGCCTTGGCTCTAGAAACCAGATATAAATTGTCAGCTTTCCACACAGTGTTCTACACACTTCAAGATATGAACAGGAACTTCACAATACTCTTAATTGTGCTTCTAAGACATTTTTCCAAACAACAGTAAACTGTATATGAGCAATACCTTGACAGTGTACTTCGATGTGTTCTTTGCCTCCCCATGCTCAGATGGATCATTCACTGACACCTCCTGCATTGTATCAGTTATTATTTGCTCTTCTGTTATTTCCATCATTCCATCTGAACTGTCAACAGAAAGGGAAGATTTCCTACCATTCTCCTCCAGCTTTAAGTCACTGGTGCTAACAGTCTTCTGATCTCGATCTAAATGGTGAAAAAAGATTGAGAGGACACATTAACAAGAACTTAATGTTTTTGAGTATTGTTTTTTCTGTACAAAATGTATTTCTAGAAAAAACATGCATCTATGAAAGCTGTTACTAAATTTTATATAGTATAATGTATTTTCTGTATGCCTCCTTCTAAGAAGTATATACTAATAAGAACAGTATTCACTTGTACTTTCACGTAAGACTGGAGTAGCTAACTGATGCTGAACTAACGTTAGAGAATGTGAGAGCAAGACAAAGGCAAAATTTTCTATCTGCCTGACGTGGCTCCAGTACAGAAACCAAAAGCAAGAGTCATTGCAGTCACAGCAAGAGCTCTTCTGACATCTTGCAAACTTTTAATTATGTATGCAAGTTAACACTTTGCATAACAAATACTGCTGTCCTTGTGTGGTGTTCTTCAAGGATGTGGGACACACAAATGAATAACTGAAAAATTCTGCAGTGGGGATTTAAAGAAAACATCACCTCAATCTGAATGCATACCTAAGTGGTGAAATTGTTATTTATGAAACACGTTATTAGTAAGACTAAAAAAAACATTTAAATCAGGTATCAACTGCCAGTAATGCAGAGATCTAAATTTGTAAAACAATTCAGACAGAAGCCAAAAAATGCCCAAGTAAAACCAAATTAGAGGTCTTCCACGAATTTTTGATGGAATTCTTTAGAAAAATAGAATTTTTGGATGACAAATTACCTGAAGAAAGGAACATTAATGCCCATAATCTAAGAATTTTACCCTGAATTTACAGTGATGAAAGAAAGTTCAAGGTGCAAGAATTCTGAATTTATTCAATTTTAACCAATATTGCAGTGTGTCACTGCACTACTTTGATTCGCATGAAGAAAAGGAGTAGTTCAACTTCTTTTCTGCCAGTCTAACTACACAGGCACACCAGCCCAGAAAGAGAGGTGTCTCATTCAAAGCTGCATTTTGGTGCCATCATGTAGAAAGGAAAAATGAAACTGATACCTTTAATCATGTTCTACCAATTGAAAAGTTGTAATCTTCCGTCACAGGTAATGACTAGTCATGAACTTATCTCAACATCAAACAAGACAAATTCCTCTCATATTGGGAATTAGATAAAAAACATGAAGCCTTTTGGCACATATAGCCAATTAGCAGAATTCCAAACTCTGCTTTGTGTATTAAAAATAAATTAGCTCTTCCAGTACTGAAACATTCAAGTTTGGAGGGTTTATGTCTTTGACTATACATCCAAAGTGTCTCAGTATCTTCAAAGTAAAAGATCATTTGAAGTCTGAACTTTGAAATAATGAGACACCTACCATTCATAAATGTTTTGGGTACAGCTCATTTTCTGATGTTCTCCTACATTACAGCTTAATCTGGTCATAGAAAAGGAGTTCCATGATCTTTCCATTAAAGGGTGCATGGATGCTGTGGACACTATGTGAATACAGCTTTCTGTGCCATGCACACCCTGAGAAGGTATCTTGGCAGCCCCCTCATGCCTTCCATGTACATGCACTGATGGAGAGCTGGACTTAAGGACCTAAACAGCTGTTTTGCATCTTCCGAAAGGAAAAGGCAAACAGGAACCTCCTGCTCTTGGCCCACACTAGTTCAGTTTACCCGCTGGCATACAGAGATTGTGTATCTTCAGAAGCTTTGTCTGCAAGCCAAAGCAGATTATGGTTAACACAGAAAATAACCCAAATTAGAACACTTCAAAATACTGTGACATGGCTAAACAGCAACAACATTAAAATACTTGCTTTTCACCTGATGCTGAAGCATTTCCTTTTTTGTGCATCTGAGGCTTTGCTTTTTGTTGGTTTTCCTCTTGATTTCTTTTTTTATTTGGTTCATCAATAGGCAAGTCATCACTTTCACGATTATCATGCAGTACTTCTTCATCATTTTTTCTGTCATTATCCTCATTTTGACCTTCCAAACATTCTTCTTCGCCATCTTTTCTGTCATTCTGTATGTTTTCATCTTCTAAAACCATTATTTGCTGAAGCTTCTTTTCATAAAAGGATAAAATCGAGCCATCAGCAGCTTCATCTTCCAAATCTACTGCTTTTTGTAAAGCATCATTCAAGAGAGGACTCCCAGCAACAGATCTCTCAGAGCTTGCAGAACCCGAATTACTTTCAGTAAGTTTTTTCCTAATATCTGCAAAGAGTACATTACCAACTTGAATTTGATAGAAGTGGAAAAAAAATGCAACACAGAATCTGTATCTTCTACAATTTAACACTATTTTTCATGCAACATCCTCCTGACTTTAATTTCTGAGCATTTCTCTTTCTGTGCCTCTGATCTCTGCAAAGCCACCAAACTACAGCCTTATACTACTTCCTTTCCTGTCATCTATTTTCATGGACCCAATCCAAAGAAAAATATTCACTCATTAATTCTTCTCTGCCATGCAATTTAAAGCCTTTCTGAAAAACAGCGTCTCAATGCCATAGGAAGTGGAAGCAAGTCATCCAACAACAAAGCTGGGCAGGTTTGGTATTAGAACTCATCCTTCCCTCCCTTCACTTCTGCCCCATTTAAAGTCTACTAGAAGATACTCTAGTAGAAGATGCTTCAAAGGAAGTATCTTCTTCTACAATGCTACAGTTCACATGTTTAACAAAAATATTTCTCTTCCTCTAGCCTGTTATTCCTAATTTCAGAGTTCAAATGCTTGAGCAAGGTGACAAAAGAATGTCATGATAGTAGAGTAATGCATTTACTACTGGAGAGCTTTTTTTCCTGAATCTTATCAGCAAAGGAAACACAAAGCATCTGACAAATTGTTAAAAGATGTTTCAGGTGAGAATAAAAAACAGGCCACAGAGAAAGTAATTTTAAAAATACATGATCATAGTTAACATTCCTATTTTCCTTAACATTTAGTGCCATACCAGCAGGAAGAAGAGTCATTTGGTCAATCTCACTAGACTAAGCATAAACATTAGCAAACATCAAATGCATCCTGCTCCAAGAAAAACAGCCAGATGAAACTTATTTCTGGTTTACGTACTCTGTCAGGGAAGTGTGTCCTGCAGCGTGTCCTGCAGCCCTTATTCACTGATTGTCCAGACTGGGAAACCAGTAAGAAAAAAACCACTGCTTTTCTCTCTGCCTATGTCCACTTTAATTTACAGTACCGTGCATCACTGTCTCATCCACGTGTCAAGTAACCAAGATGGCTAAGGAGGAGAACTGGGCACCACAATGGTAGGAACCAGTATAGACTGTGTGTGGTCTAACAGGCTGGCACTTCTGCTGATTTAATTGGGAATTCTGCTGCTAACATGGTAGCGGAGGACTCAGTGCTTTAGAAATCATTAAAATATGAAATCTCAGAACACTAAATCATATCGACACATAAAGGTTGTCTAGGATCTAGTAATGAGCTAAGAAAGGAAGAACACAAGGAAAAATATTTAATTTTGTTTTACCATTTAACATGCCATCTTCATCACTTTCAAAGTCGTCTGAATATTCATCTCTTTCCTTGCTTGTTGCATAATCATAAATTGCTTCCTGCAGCTCATCCTGAAATGGCTTCACAAATAACTTCTACAAAAAAGGGAAGACTTCCTTTTTCAAGTTCAGCACAAATTCTCCCCTCCCACACATATGTAAGTAAAACTGAGCAACACAGATAAGGCCATTTAATTGACAATTATTCTGAAGCATAGTGCATCCATTCTATCTCCATTCCCCTAACATATCCGCATCAAACAAGTTCCCAAATCTACATGTATACATTTCTATTTCTCCTACATAAGAAAAAAAAGCATCTTGAAAATCCCTTTTCCCTTTTTGGGCACTTAGGATGTATCATCACGTGACACTTCTTCTCTTTTGTATGTTTTGATCGGCAAGAGCGCAAGAGGAGGGTCTGTGAGAGCAGGTGAGCACACATGAGCTCTTCACTGCTGCAGGACAGGTGCCTGAAGCAGGTGGCAGTGACGAACTTCACATATTTTGGACTCCAGCAGGATATCATGGACACAATACATTTCTGTGAAAACGAGGTCCAGTTTCCTGGTAGATTTTAAAAAGTTTAATAAAAGACAATAAGAGACAATAAAGCAAAAGGTTACAACGGCTGGGTGCTTGGCATTCTGCCAAGAGCACACCATAACTCAGGGAACACTTTGTTAAATGCATCAACCTGTTGCATATCCATGGGCCTTCATGTATATTTCAAAACCACCCCCTCCAACCTGTAAATCAATGCTTTTACTTTTTTTTTTTTCTTGTGGCTCCTTCTTGTCGATGCACTCCTGATAATGGAGATCAATAAATCCTTTCCCTGGAGTTCTGGTGTTCATCACCCCATCTTCATTCAGATAGGATGATCCAAGAATGTGAAGAATTTTCTGATTATCTTTTTACTATTCTCTGAATTAGTTACATGAACAAAAGCTTTTTACATCACCGTGTTATAGTCCAAGAAAAATATATTTATCACACAGCTATTTCTAAATTTTGTTAATAGCAGAACTAAAAGAAACTACATTCATTCAGCAAAGTTTTCCAACATTATACATACAGCATTCATTTTAATATTTGCGAAAAGCCAATAATATAATATGTACTTATAATATTGACGTGATTCTGAAGGGCACTGGCCTTAATTGTGGACTGTAAACACATGAAGAAATGCACCAGTATCTCCAGATTCTAGATCCTGGCCCACAAACCACGAGGAGCAGCTGCTCATCACGGGCCTTGGGCGCCTCCCGAGGCACCTGCTGGTGGCCGGGCTGCTTACTCCTTCAGCGCGGCTGTCAGGGACGGGGAGCAGCTCCTGGTATCCTCACCAAAGGCAGCCTACTTGCCCGCTTCCATTTCGAAAGCAACGAGGATTTTTGTGGGTGTGCTGCCTGTAACAGCGAATTAACGTATTCCCAATGGCAGAAACCTGCTCGCAGGCCCTGTTCCCCAGTGTCGGCTTTATCCTGCCCCGGCCGCCGCCGCTCACCTGCAACCCGCAGTCGGCGGTGCCTCCCCCCGACATGGCGGAGGTGGCTCGGTGCCTGCGGCCGCCGCCGAGTCCTCCAAGAGCTCTGGCAAAGAGCCTCGGGAAAAATCCCCGGCGGAGAGCCCCGGAAAAGAGCCCCGGAAGGAGACACGGGAAAGATCCCCGGTGCCGCCCGTCGCGCGGTAACAGCCGCGCCGGCGATCGCCGTCACTAGTCGGGAATAGCCTCATGTCGCCGCAGAGCCACTTCCTCAGCCGTGCCAAAGCCGCGCTGCCAGGATTTATTATCGATGTCCCTGTCCTGCAAATAACCCCTGTTCCCATAAGGAGCACATCCATACATCCATGATACTCGTACCCGGGCTGACACGTGTTTGTCGACCCCACTCTTGCAGTCAGGGAATTGTCCAAAACCTTTCTACTTGGGATGTGAGCACTTTCTGTAAGAAACATACTCATTTTAGTACTTTCTGGAATACAGATCTCATAGCACCTGTATATTAGTTTAAATCAGACTTTAGACATGGAGAAATTATAGTGGCATAGAAGTAAATTGCCCGGTGCTTGCACTTCTAAAACTCCAATTTTTATTTCCCCAAAGACTAGTTGTGCAATCCTGCAGAGCTGGTGTCCTAGACATCATCTATCCACTGTAATGGGCCACGATGAAGGCACCTGAATCCCAGGGTGCTCTGGGAATATGAATCTCATGCATCAAAGGAAAGCTGTCAATTCAGTACCATTTACAGGTACAGACATTTCTAATCTTCCTCAGTTTAAACGCTTCTGGTAGCTCCTTTTCTAAAATAAGATTAGTGCTCCAGTTGTCTTAGTGATAACCAAGAACTTCTAACATGTTCTCTATACTGTGTTATATATATTAGTGTTCCCCAAGATGCACTGCATTTTTGTAAGTTGTGAAAAAGAAAATCTCTGACAGAAATGGGGAGAGAATATGTGGGACAGAGTCCAGAGCCTTAGGACTTGTTTTCCTCATGTTTATTTATGTAGAGTTGTATTTTAAAAGCAGTGCAATTATGCAAAAGCCACAACACACCTGGGGGGAAAGAGGCCCTGAGCTCTAACAAGTAGTCTTGGAGATTTAAACTAACAATTATTTGCCTGTAATTAATTGTTATTTAGGTCATCACCTGTAAGCAGCTCCTATATTTATTTATGGCCAAATAATGCTTGATCTGCTGACTAATCATGGCATTTGTTGAGAATGATGCTTGATGAACAAATTTTTTCCTATATTTTCTTCACATGTGAAGCCTTAAATTTGAATCTATGCTATTCCATCTCTCTGTGAAGGTGAAAAGTGAAGCTCAACATACTTGTTAAGAATTCAAAAAGGAAGAAAGAAGAAATACATATATTCTTTCTCTAATAATGTTAGTGATTGCAGTTGAGAGCTAAATTATGTCTCTGTTACAAACCACTGAGATGCACATTTTATTAAATTCCAAAAGGTGGCAGCAAAATACTCTAAAATTGAAAAATTGATTATTTTTTTCCAAATGTCCATTTTATTCTAGCTTCTTTTATATTACTGCCAGTGTTTATGGGATTTTTTGAGAGACACTGTATTCATTTAGCCTTGCACTGAAGAGAAGGAAGGTTTGGTTTAAATTACTGTGTTTTTTACATGAGTCAGACAACGGGTCCTCATATCACCTGTATTATTAAATATTCAATGCACTGAGTTGGTTGGGTACAGGAAAAAAAATCAATACTGTCAGCACTGAAGAACTCAAAATGTGTAAAGATGTTTTTGTCAAAACACATGAACATCAGGTCTGCATCTTCTAGTCTTACCTGAGGCAGAAGTCCCATTCAGACCCACTGAGGTGGATGGGACTTAAGCCTAAATATGAATCTAGTGCTCTGGGTATAAAAGACTTACTTTAAAAAAACCCAAGCGCAACAACAAAAACAATAAAAACCCACAAGCAAACAAAACACAAGCCTCAACCAACAAAAAAAACCCCAAAAACCCAAACCTTCAAACACAGAGGTTTATTGAAGACAAAAATCCAGAAGATTTTATAGTATGAAAATGAGTATTAACATCTGATTTTTAATTAGTAACTGACTAATACATTAAAAGTGTAAACTGTACAACTTTTTCTTTTGAGTAGACATGGAGCATTAAGAATAAGGCTCTAAATTATCCTGGCAATTATATTAATTTGGATAAAATAAACTTAGAGGTAACATTTTATTCTGCTGACCAAATGTGTCTCTACCATGCTCAGAGCCTTAGAAAAAGCACTTTTTAAAACAAGCATCTTGATGCAGTGTGATTACCATCTGCAGGAATGATGTTATATTCAGAAAGCAGTCAAGTATGATGAGATTTTTGGATGACTAGCTTGTGCATATAAACAACTTCCATAAGTAGTTTTTATCAATGTGTCTAGAGTTTGTAAGACAGGTTTTGGGATTCCTTCTGAACACAAGACGCATAGATTAAAAATTCTAAAATCATATATAATAAGTCATCTCAAGTCAAAATATATAAAACTCCTTACTGGAGGGAAATGCTCTGCTTGCTTTTCCTTCCCGAAGTTAATAAAAGTTACACTTGAAAGGAAATTTAATGCCATGACAAAATCTCTGACTTGGTGTACATTCCTGTAGAAAGTGATATTTATGTTGTTTGCCAGAGTCTCAGCTCATAAATGACTATTCCAGTTCTTGACATCAGTGAGAATTAGACACCATCTACAAGTGCATCTGGCTCTTGGACCTTGCACATGTATTTGTTTAGTGGAGTAACAAGTACTTTCAATTCTAGACAACAAAGAGCTCTTCTATCTAGAGATCCCCATCTCAGACATTCTTAAGCACAAACATTAAAAATTATTATTCTCACATTTTCCTCCCAGTTCATATGAAATAGTCTATTACACTGTGCCATGTTTTCCAGGGTTATACCTGTCCTGCCAAAATATACTGTTCTCCTTATGTTTGTCTTGAAATAAAACCAGAAATATAATCAACTTTGAGCATCAGATGGAAATCTCCATTGTCATCAAGTTCAGCCTCTCACTTTTACATCTTGACCTGATTTGTAGGTAATTAGAGAAGATGCTGTCAGGGTAAGAGGGTATTCAACCTTGACCTAGCAGATTGTTGTTCTCAGGCATTCAACCAAGGAAAGTTCAATTGGATAAAATTAATAAATACAAATTTATAGACACTGAAGGAACAGACTGCAAAAATGGAGCAAAAGAAAGAAGAAACTAGGATATATAAATTCACAACTACATCACTTACGTGGCAGTTTATGAATACATGTGCTCTTGACTGGTTAATTTATTCCTGAGCATTAGACTTAGAAGTAGCAGATGGACATAGATATCCCAAAATTAAAAAAAAAAAAGAGTATCCTTGACTTTCAAAAGTTATTTTAGGCTTTATTTTTGTAAGCTGTCTTTTTTCTGTAAATAGTACTTGATGTAATTTTAAGGAACAGCATTGGAACACAGAGGAACGAGACAGCTGTCTCAGTGTTGTGCTTGGTCATAGTAACAAGGCAATGAACTTTTCAAACAGACAAAGATTGTTTGTGTTGGTGGCAGCAGATTAGACTTCCTGTAAGGGGAGTCGGAAAATGCAAACCTTTTAATGTGAAGTGGAGTCATTTTGTGTGCAAATGACTCAAGCTAGTGCTGTCGCTTGTATATGGATACATTCTTTTTAAGTCTTGCAGCTGTGAGCTCCGGTTAAATAAACACCTTTGAGAGAAACCTCACAGACCTGCAATTGCTTAAAAACATCTCTCACTCTCGAAATATCTCTAGATCTAACGATGTATTGATGCTGTCAGGAAAAGCCAACAGCTTTTAAGTGCTGAGTATTAACTCACTTTAATGCTATGGCACATTCCACAGAGAGAGGAACCACACTTGTTTGATATTACCTTTTAAGAAATGTCAGATCTCCAAGCTGCTGGCACCTGAAGGATCACCAGAGAGCCAGACATAGGACCTTGGGTTAAATACTTGAATAATGTCCTGCAAACTTCCAGCCCTCAGGGATGAGAAGTCTGACATCATAAAAATTAATCAGAGAAAATGGATGCAGTAAAAGGCCAAGTTAAATTGCTTTGTGATTAGAAAGATTGGCTGGCTAATTCTCATTGTCAATAAAAATGTCTTCTTCTTCTCTTTACATCTATATTCCTCCCTTGTCTCCTTTTAATTTTTGGTGCTATTCTAGTTGCACTATGGCAGGAAGATTTAAAGGAAAATAAAGCTGCCAGGTCTGATTTTTCTACCATTATCCTAATGAAGATAGAGCTTTACAGTGCAAGTAGCTTCACCAAGTAAAGATGAATGATTACCTTTCTCCAGTGTAACAAAACAAAGGCCCTTTGGAAGCACACTGAATGTATCACTTAATCTTTTTAGATTTATAGCTGACCATATAAAATACTATTTTTTAATATCTTTTGAATTTGATTGATTTGTCTATCTGGTACACCTATAAGAACCTTCCGAGCACTTCCTAGTCTTGAAGGAAGTTATCAGGTTTCCCTGCTAGACTGCTGAGACAATTACTATTCCCATTTTGTATATGTAGAGAGAAGACTCAGAAGCTGTGCTAGTGACACAAAGGCATACAAAAATTCTGTGGTGGTATAACTGAGGGCTTCTATCATGCCTGTTTTGCACTAACTTACACCCTTAACCAGTGAAGAAAATTCAGACATCACATGATAACTTATACCCATTAGAGGCAGTGATGCAGAAGAATCTCAAAAACATCTGTGGTATTTCAGTGATTGATAAAAGGTTTAAGCATTTACTAACAGCTGCCCTTTGTGGTTCTCTTTTTTTAGTGCAAGAACTGTTGGAGAGCAATTTCTTTTCAGCTTACACTAGAGACAAGGCATGATTCTAAGGTAACATAGCAGAAAAAGCTATAACATCCGACCAACACCTGAACAAATATATAGAAAAGTGTAGCATCTAGTTGGGCATTTTCTATTTTTTCTTTGGCTCATAAATGGGTATATACAACTATTGTTGTATATAGGAGCCCTGATTTCCATAGCTTCAGATGTACTGTACTCAGCTGCTCCTTTAGAGAGAGTGTTAAGGGAGCACACTTACATACCTTTTTCCCCTTTCTAGGCCATCCAACACATCCACTGCTCAGGGCCAGGGCTGCACGTTGAGCTCTATGCCAGTAAAACCAGAGAAACCTGCAAAATATTGTAGTATCCTTTTAGAGAACTGCCTGGAAAATTATTACAGGCCCGAGCCTTTCAGCTCTGTTCTCTGAACCATTTCTCAGGGTGATAAGCTGTTTTTCAGCTGAAGGCCAAGAAGCCTTTTCCAGGAAAGATAAATTGGTAAAAACACTGAGGAATTAATAATAAAGATAAAGACACCTGTTTGCTGTTAACAGACCCTGGGAATGGGATGTCTTCTCTCTGGACCAATCATCTTTATTCTGTTCTCATTGTTGCGAGTCGTGCTACTTAAGCAGTGAGTTTTCTGAATAAACGTTGTCTTCTCGCCTTCTCTTTCATCTCGAGAATGACCGTGTGACTGTGTCTCTTTACTCCGCCGCAACTAAAGGGTTAACACCCTAACACCACAGTCACAAAATACAAGCTCCAGATTTTGTGGAGTTCCTATGGGGACCATTTGGATATTTTTATTGTGGATTAAAGATTATATTGACTTTCCCATTATTAGCATTTCTGTGTACTCCTATGTCATCTCTGCGTACTCTTATGTCATCTCTGCAAGGGCTATGGAAAGAACATTTCATTCAGAATTATGAATGGAAAGTGTTGATTAATCCCAGCACTTGGAAACAAATAATCCAAGTTATAATCTGGAACATTAAATCAGACCCTGTATTTGCAAAGGAAGCTTAACTGTTCATCTTTTCTTGTTCTCCATGTTTCCTTCCTTCCGTCTTATGACTTAGTTTATAGCCCTTGCAACTGATTTGAAATGTTGCAGCTGCTGAGATGACTTGGCTTCAGTTTAACAGCAAATGTCATCAGCCCAAATCTGGGCTTTGTGTGATCTTTCCTTCCATTTCCTATTTCTTTTTGAATTGATTAGTTGCCAGTTTAGAGGATTATCTAAAGCTACCCTAAGACTCATTCTCTGTGCCAGGGCTCCTCAGGCTGTTTTGTCAGAGGGAAAGCCTGAACAAAAACTAATGGGCATGCCAGAAAGATGTGAAGGGTCGGAGAGGGTCTGCGTGTCGAAACTCTCTCAAGAGGGTGTAGTGCAGGAGGGAGTCAGAGAGAAAGAGGCATCATCCTAGCGCAGAAAGCAGCTGGGCTGGACATGGTGAGGAGGAGACACTGCAGAGAGTTGAAAAGGGATAAATGAGCTTTTGTGTCAGAGTATTTTTGAATGTGTATTCTTCAGGAATGGTGCCTCCTTGAAGTACATTTTGTGCACACATAGTGTGAAATTGCGTTTTCAGTTACATAGGTCCTCCCAGGATGTTTAAGGAAGTGGGAAGGAGAGCTGTTCGGCTTCAGGACTGTAGGATCATGCGAACAGCTGTGCTGTTTCCATTCCTGAACTAAACTCATCTATAATGCTGGTATCCCTTGCCACCAATACCTCTGTCTTGGTTTGAAAGACAGGTATCTGCTAAGAAACCCATCCTCCCTCCAACTTATTATAATTTTGAAATTAAGGGGCTCTCAGGCAAAGATATGGGGGTAGGAATAACAGTTCTTTACTGATATATATATATACTGATATATATAACAAGGCAAACAAAAGCAACAACTACGTAAGTAACAACAAACAGAGCAGGAACCCCGCAACAGCTCTTTCTCTTGTGGACCCCCTTCCTCTGTGGTGCAATTACTGTCCCAGCTGGCAAGCAGTGCCAGCCAGCTCCCAGTGAGCGGGGAGGAGCTGCGATGATCCCACATGGAAGGAGTGGTGCGAGGTCCCACAGCCAAGGAAAGGCAGCTCCCGGCACTGGGTTGGCGGGGGCGAGGTTTTCCAGCGACTGTTCTTCTCCAAGTGAAACGAGTGAGCAAGAGAGAGAGTGCAGCTGCCCCTGAAATAGATAAACCTAGAAAAACCTCGGGCTGTGGCACTTTTCTGGTTGGGTATTATGTGTTATATTGTTGTGGTGTTGTGTTGTTACTTACCGTTTATTTTAAACTGTTCTTGTTGAATCTGTACTCCCAGTTTCTGTTTGTTTTAAGCTGCTCTTGTTGAATCTGTACTCCTCAGTTTCAGTCTCTTGTGCTCCGAGTTGTACCCTCCTCCGCAATTCCTGCGTCCCCAGTTTCCCCCTTATCTTCCGTCAAGCAAGGCCTCTGCTGCTCCCCACTTGCCCATCAAACTGCTGACACCACCCAATAATAAACAAATTGAGAGACTCCCGTGATGCTTAGCTCTAAGGCGGAAATTTGATTAACACCAAAAATTCCTAAAAGCGATGAGCATACATGAGATCTAAGTCTACAAGAGACACCATTAGGTGTGCAGAACATCAAGCTACGCGTGGATAGTTTCCATCTTCCCATGATCACCTCACCATCACCTAGAAAGCACCACGACAGGATGACCCTCTAGACTAAGGGAGCCAAGTTGAGTTCCTGGGAACCGCTGTGAGGATGGAACCCCCTACTCTGCAACTTGAGTAGCAGATTAGACCTGCACCTGCTCCTCAGTGGTGTCCAGTGGGAAGCGGCGGTGTGTGCAGTCCCTCGAGTTCCCCACCCATAGCTATATTAACAAAGGACTTTGAAAACAAGATTGGTCTCCTGGCCCTGTTTTTATCACCCCCACCTCTCCTTTTTCTGCCCCCTGATCTTGTGGTGTTCTCCCTCTCCCCCCACCTCGCTCCCAGCCCCTGCTCTCACTAGCCATCTGTGCTAGGGTGTAGCCAGCAAATTCTTAGCATGACAGTGGGGAAAATTCCACAGAGAGAAAAAGGGAAAAAGCCAACCTCCAATAACCTCATGCCATTGAGATATGTCCTAAATATCTGAGACATTTAGAAGCATGCAAACATTTCTAGGTACAAACCTAATACATTGAAGCACTGTAGAAAAAGATTAATACTTGAAAATGTTATTTAAAAACTGATTCTGGAAGGTCATTTGTAACATGAACTTTCATCACCTATTTAATTTTTTTCTTAGTTCCAATGCTTGAAACTTTAAAGGGACAGTGGCTGATGCTGAATTCCAGAATCCCAGAATGGTTTGGATTAGAAGGGTCCTGAAAGATCATCTTGTTCCGAGGCCCTGTCTCTGCGCAAGGACATCTTCCGCTAGACCAGACAACTCAAAGCCCCATCCAACCCAGCCTTGAACACTTCTGGGGCACGGGGTTTCCACAAATTCTCTGGGCAACCCTTTCTTAAAGTTAAAACTTACTATTTAAATCAAGGTATTTAAAAGTTACTTGCAACCTCACAAGCAGCCCATATATACGTGCACATGTTTATGCTACAAAAGCTACGTGAGTACATGAGGTGCTCACCTGTCATCTTAGTCACCGACTGTCTGTGTTGAAAACAGGAATACTTCATGAGAGGAACCAGCATGATCCTTTCAATCTATTGCCTATGAATTACCCATAGCACAGCAACTGCACTTCCCATCAATGCCATTTTCAGAAGTTATCATCCTGTAACATTGGCAAGCTTTAGATGCAAAATTAACAGTCAGCATAAACAAAGCAAAATGTATTTACCCAGCTGCTGAGAATCTTTTCCTGTTAATAGAGCTGTGAGCTATGAAAGCCATTTCATGACAAAATACAGCTGGGAACTGCATTTTGTCTTGTATCAAAACATTTTTTATGTGTAGATGAATAATGGAAAACAGATAAGAGAGTGATCACATGCTGATATTTTTATGCAGTTGTGAGAAACAACACCCACTTCTTAAAATTTCAAAGGTTTATTAAACCTTAACAAAATACAACAGAAGAATGAATAAGGAAAAATTACAGCATTGGGAGTTTTTGTGACTGGCAACCACATGCTCAACCACAAAATGGCTGCCTCCCCCTTTTATACTCCTAGTGTTGCATCAGTCAACCCTGGCCCCTCCCAAAATCTGTCAGTCAACTTCTTCTTTGCCATCCATTGATGGAGACTACTTTCTTGCAACTTGATTTGAGGTCAGATGTTGCCATGCCGCGCCTCCTAGTAACAAACTTACCCTCCTCCCAAATGCCCTGACTACCAAGGCTGCCCAGTGGCAACAATACAAGGGGAAGGGGAGAGCAATAACACAAAATCACAATAACATAACTATACCATCAGAAAACTTCTCTTATCATGCACATTATATTCATCCCTTAATTGCGAGAGCCAGCCATTGCATTACCCATCTATAACACAGTTTTTCACAGTGGAAAAGTTTAATAAAAATTCTTTTTGCTAATGATGTGAGAGACCCATTTACATTACAGCAAATTGATAAATGGATTGTGCAGTGCTTTTCTTAGACATTATTGTTGCCTCCTTTTCTCTTCTTCTGTTTGGTTGTGTTTTTTTCAAACACATGGCTATTTACCTCATAATTTGTGTAAAATATGTCAACTGTATATCCAGATCATCTAGGGAAACACCATGCAACTCATCCACTGCTAATTAGCACAATTCACTTCACACTGACAGATGCTGATGGCTTACTGTGCAGGAGTACCTGGTATAGATCTAGTGAGATTTTCTCTAGGATTACCTACTTAGTTTTGTTTCTCATTTTCTCATTAAAATCACAAAGAGATCCTTGGGAATCAGTGGGAATCTGCCAAAACCAGTCTTATATTCTTCTTGTTCTAATTTGTGTGACCTGCTCCTGGAAGAATGCCCTTATAAAACTCCTGGTTTTTTCTCTTTTTTTTCATCCGGTCAGTGTTCAGGTCACTGGAAGGAAAAAAAAAATTAAAAAAGCAAACTGGATCCAGTGCCATGACAGGCAGTGGCTTTAATATATGCTAATCCATGCTTTCCAGATATTCAGTGGATATTCACACAGTGTGATATTCACTCCAGATGTTCAGTGGTGGCCTAATTCTACACCACTCGTATTAGCAGCAGAACTATAATGATCTTTGAAGGAGCAATGCTGAGGGTTTTTCTAATTCTTTACTGCTGCATTATCTCAGTGAGAACACTCTTCAGGTATTGAGCTCGTGTCTTTTATCTGTGTCTTAGTGCTATGTAATGAATGGCTTTAGCCAGGTTTGGATTTAGCACAGCAAAGCTGTTAAGTGAGCACAGAAGGGTGCTAAGTGAGCCTCCACAAAGGAGTCAAAAGGTGCCCTTGCACAATTCAGCTCCTCCTCTGCATGCTTTCATAGCTGGCTTTAATCTTACCTAATTCCTCCCTCAAAGTTATGATGCTACCCTACTTACTCCGGAAAAATAATAGCCAAGTAGAGAGAAACAAAGCTAAAGAACGAAATAGAGTTACAATTAAATGTGAGTTCCCAATCTTCAAAGTGGGAAAAGAAAAGATGGTTGGCCCTGATTTTATTTTCAGGTGGTGCCTTTCTCTCTTCATAATAATAGTGCTGGTGTCATTATAGAGGATTTCATTTGTTCAGAGTGTTGCCATTATTGAGTGATTCTTACAAACCCCCAAGTGAAGTAGCAGCAAGTAAATAGTACCTGCCTTTTAAAAAAGGGTAAATGAAACTTTTAGCAGAATCCTGTGATGAACATTTAAATATAAACTGTCTAGTACCATACTTAGCCTCAGAAATACTCTCCACACTGATGTTTCTTTGTTGTGTTTCTTTTAATTTCTGCCTGAACATGCTTACTACTGGCCAACAGAAAAAAAATCTGGTGTGACACCCATTTTTCCAAGTGGATGCTACAAGCTAGTGATCACTGCAATTGTTGAAACTAATCTTTCAATGTGAATCTTCAATCAGCCTGGCTTGCACGTATGGAAGTGACTGAACCACTTGTATGCTACAGGTTCTTGGGTGTGCATAAGGTGTATAGGCTTTTGTCATAGCTTCTATTCTTGGAAATTTTAGTGTTATTACCTCCAGGAGAAGTTTCTCTCTAAAAGATTATTTGCATGTTTTTCCCTCTGTCTTTGTTTCTCTCTCTCTCACACACACATATACATAATCGTGTATAGTTATATATTATTTTTTGTAAAATTCCTGTGTCTATAGGTTACCAAATGCCCATTATAATACATATATAAGATACAGGATACAATGCATCCACCAGCCTCTGTAACAGAAATTATACTTGCAGCACTGCTATGCTGCTGTATCATGCTGTATACACTGGTTTTGCAGAGATAAGTGAGTGGGCTTTTACAGTATTATGTATTGAGCTAATGCTCTTATTCTAATATACACTTCTGTGGGTGGTGATTTAGTCTCATGGCTATGGATTTTTGTGAAATGGATTTTTTTTTTTTAAATTACATCTTCTTGTCCTAAGGTAAACAACTATTACATTTGCTATCATTTTGTTGTAACGGAAGAATCTACACTAATAGACCCATAGCTGTTAATTTGCAGATGTGAGAATTCAGCAGTGCAAAGCTTGATTTATTTGCTCGCCCAGTGCTATGTTCTAGAATTAATTTTGTCTTCCTTTCACACAGAACAAAAAAACATAACATGTTCCATGGGGAATCATCCAAGTGTGTCAGATTTAATACTTAAGTCTCTTTTAGTTTAATTTTTCTCCTGTACCCTCTATTACTTAGCATCTCTCACTTATTTAGAAATATTTGCCAAGGTAGAATATATTTTTGAAGGGTGGATATGTGTACTTAGAAACCAAGTTTCAGATATCCAGATTATTTCTCCTGTCTTTTCATGGAGTGAGAAAAGAGAGAATGGTGTGCTAACAGTTCTGGTGATGTCCACAGTCTTTAAAGTTATATGGAGGTGATGCCTATTAAGGAGGACTGGTGGAATATACATGTAGTTCAAAGGCAGCAGGTTTTGGCAGATATAAGTGCTGTCTTAGGCCTAGGATAATCAAATATAAATTATGTAGACCCTGCTGTCCTTAATTTTTCAGCAAATGCCTAAGTAAACATTCTGTCAGAATCTGGGATGAAGTCTTTGAACAAAGTATAATATTTCTCTAGGTTAGAGATGGTAATCAAATTAAGAAAGGAACTAAATTGTAAAATGTTGGTCCTGCACATGAGAGGGACCACTCGGGTTTTCACAATTGCTATAAAAACATACCCAGCATCTAAGCAAACATTCCTTTCTTCATTAACCATGGCAACAGAGTGTCTCCCAAGTTATCTCCAAAAAGCAGAGATCCCAGTTACTAGAGGAAGCCTCTAAGTAAATTTTCTGAGATTTAGAAAAGGCTTTCTTTAAAAAAACCCAAACATTTTAAAGCTGGTTAGCACTTAAAACAAAATGGAGGGGTTATTTAATAAATTTCTCAAATAACCTGTAATTAAAGGAATATTCTGACAAGTACATTTTTGCTGCTGACTATCACATTACTGGTAATTGACTGTGGTCCACAGAGAAACCAAGTTTATGCAAGTCATAATTGCTTCAGCGTTTTTTGTTCTGAACTGAAATTATGGACCAGAACTGCTTTTCCACCAGATGACAAGATGCAGCTGATGCACCAGAACTTTACTTGTATTAAATAATAACACTGTTTCTACTAATCAGCAAAGTCCAAAAAGTCCAAATTTGCTGGTCTTACTGCCTTTTCACAAATTTAGGTATCTGCCCCTAAACCACAGGATGTCTGAGTATATTACTGAGATCTTGTGAACCTAAGAACAGATCCCTTACCATTACAGACAGACATTTCCACTGTTGCCTTCATGCAGGGTTTTAGGTGTTTCAACCAGTAATGTCCTTCCTTTTTCTTATTAAGCTTGGCTTTTCTGCCAGGAGCTGAACTTCAGAGACATTAAAGTCACGCCTTAGTAGAATTAATCAGATACATTTGATTATATGCTGCTGCCTTTCCAAATTCATGACAAGTTTTAAACTTGTATTTTGTTTTAAAAATCAAGTCCCTCAACGCACTTTGCAACTCTTTCATTAGTGAAACACACACATACACAATAACTTCTCAAATCTTATGAAGTTTTGTTAATTGACTTTCTGTCCATCTGTCACACAAGATTGCTGTGCAGTATATTCATAACTTGTATTTCTTTGCAGAATGGCCTTCTTTAGAAATACACGCAGAGACTGGAAAGAAGGAATGCATCATTCTTTAAAAACATCCTCAGAGTAAAACTGTCTTTCTAGATTTAGAGTGTAAGGAATGGAACCACTTATTCTATCTCTGTAATAATTAAAGTTTTGTTTAATTCCATTCTATTTATACTTGCAAAACTTAATATTGGATCTTGGTCTGATTTTCCATTTTGGTCTTTATTGTAGACCTATGTGGGTAACAAGGGACTACAGACAAGTTGTGATCCAGGTAATTCTGTGAATTTTAATATTTCACTAGTTGCACACTTTTCACTACTGTCCATGTCATTTACTACTGTTGAGGTAATAGAATTTTATGATTATCCATTTCTATATCAAAGATTTGTCTACTTCAACATCCCATGTCAGCACCAAAAGAACATTGCAAGACTATAGTGGTATTTCCATGGACAGTTTTCTCATCCTGTAGCTGTGTGTTGCTCAGGTTCCCGAGTTATAAGTAACAGCTTTTTTTATATTTATCTGTATTTCATAGCCCTCAGTGGATTCTTGTGCTAATGATCTGTGTGGAGTGACTCTTGGCAGGCGACTCCACACTGATCTTTTGGATGTTGCTGTATACACCGAGTCCACTTTCACTGGGAAGGGAGCAAGTTGCTATGAAAGTTTAGAAGAACAGAAGCATTTCTTGGTGATATCCACAGAGAACTATGGTAAGTTTTCCCTTAAAATTATTATTAAATACACTGTGATTTAAGCACATTTCCCATTAATTCTGTGCTACCTCTGGAAGTTCATTTTACTATTTCAATTTTAAAATTAAATAGTTGAATTTCAGCAGCTATCCAGCAAAGTAGTTGCAAACAGAAGGAAA
Source organism: Toxostoma redivivum (assembly GCA_013397375.1). Classification (NCBI taxonomy): domain Eukaryota; kingdom Metazoa; phylum Chordata; class Aves; order Passeriformes; family Mimidae; genus Toxostoma; species Toxostoma redivivum. The sequence continues at coordinate 85,708 of VXBI01000705.1, forward strand.
AGATCCCAAACAGGACTGAAAACTCAGGACAAAAAATTCAATACCTTTCTTTTTCAAATCCTTTTGAAATTTTTCCTATAAAGGGTTTTTATTTCAATGTGACCACAAACAGTTGAAACAGAAGACCCATATGAGCATGAGAAACAGAAATTAGTTTTTTTCGAGACATAAATTCCTCTATGTACTCCAGATATAGACAATTCCATCTATATCTTTCTCTGTTGTGATCTGTCCTTACACATTTTGCTTTAATCCAAGAACTATAGCATCTAAACCTTCTCACATGGAATACAGTGAGACAAAGGTCTAATGGCAATAAGATCCTTACTGAGCATTTCTGATCCCTGCTCAGATGCAAATCACTAAACCACACTTGTGAGAAATGTTGATATTTTATTTTTGGCCACTGGAAACTCTTGTCGTTTTAGTTTGTTTTGGTTTTGTTTGGTTTTTTTGTTTTTTGTTTTTTTTTTTTTTGGTGGTTTGGTTTTTTGTGGGTTTTTTTGTTTATTTGTGGTTTTGAGTTTTTTTTGTTTATTTGTGGGGTTTGGTTTTTTTTTGTTTGTGGGATTTTTTCTCATTGTCAACATGCAAACAGTTTGTTGGCTCTGAACGATAAAGAGTTAAAGATGCATCACTCAGCTTTGCTGTCTCATTCATTCTGGTGAAACAACTTTTGAAACTTCAAATGTTGGAGAAGCTTTTCATTCTACCCTAAGTCCTCTTCTAAGAGCTAAATGCTATCACTTACAAACACCAGTCACCTAGACGGCTTTTCATCAATATGCAATTAAGCAATTAGCAATCAGTAAGGTGTTGCTGTCCCAGCCTGAGAGCAGCTAGGGAAGACTATTCTTGCCTTCCAGCTGCTTCAGGAAAGACCACCTGCTGCACTGTAATTCTCCCAGGAGTTATCACTCTACCTTGGAGGCACTGCATGGAGGAAAATGCTATGCTGCGCTCAGTCTCAAACTGTGTTGCCTTCTCCTGTCCATCTGTGCTGGGGGCCCGCAGCAAACCTGCAGAGCCCTTTTCCTCGATGTGCAGCAAGCAATTGCATAAATGGCTGATAAGGTAGGAATCCCTTGTGGCCTAATCTGTTAATTAGAATCATTAATTGTAGGGCTACTGATTAATTAACTGGTAGTGATCTGGAACAGCAGAATTCATTCTCCAGCTAAAATATTATGACAAGGATTCTGATTGATGAAATCAGAATAATCTCTCTTATGATTCACAAAGCATTAATTCTCTCAGTTAATAAAATACATGTAAACTGAGACTATCACTGCAAATATAAAGTGTTGTCTGTATTATCACTGCAAATATAAAGCAGTGTCTGTATTACCATCTTTAAAATGTTGTATTAGAAAGTTTTTCATGTTTGCTGTTTCACCAACAATCATCCTGGGTCATTTATACTAATGCTGTCACCACTTTTTTATTAGCTGATGTGTTTTACTGTAATTCCCTAATAAGAAAGTTCCATCTTTCTTATAAGCTACACACAAAATACAGCTCCAATTGACACCAGTATCAGGCTGCTATTGCTGTTATGATGCTAATTTGCACAGGGAATCTCTCAGTTTGTTTTTATTTTCATCCTACTCCCAGATTTTAGTTTAATTTTACTCCTGAAATTCTAGCAAAAATCCAAGTCTCTAGGATTTTTTCAAGAACATGGAGCCTGAAAGTTCAGTGCTAAGGGTCCTAGACATTGCCCTTGTGTTTACACAAAGCTTTTAAGCCTTGTCATGTATTAGTCAATGTTTTTGTTAAGTTGCTTGGCCTTGTCCAAGCAACTGAAGCCCTCTTGAACACATTCAGTAGTCAGACTTTGGGGGTTTTTAAGTGCTAACAGCTGGGGACTAATATTAAATGTGATCTCTATGAGAAGGGAAAATGGTTATTTGATCTTAACAAAGGTGATAAAAGCTAGCTGAAAAACTTAGAATTGTTCAAGTAAACTCTCTTGTGTGTTTTAAAAGGTATTTGGAAGAGTGTTTAGTAATTGATATAACTTTAAAGTATCAGAGGACAATCATGATTATGGTCTATTTTCTATTTCAGTCTGATCTAACATCGACCTGGTCTAACTTGGATGCTGGATCATTTTTTGAGCAGCTGTTTGGACTATATAGCTTCTGGGAGTCCCTTCTAATCTTAATTATTGCTTTATACTACCCATTTTGATTTTGCATGAATATGATACCATTCATTGCATTAAGCCTTTTTGTGATGCAGAGTAGTCTGAGCTCAAAGTTGACGACAAGCAAGTATTATTGCTACAACAAAATTTGAAACCTTTTGCTCCAGTAAATCTTTTGTTCTGCTAAAAAATAGGGCCATTTTTATAATCTGTTCATTTTGAAGGTTATCCCATGAATGTGAGCAGAAAATCTGTGGAAGAAATGAACACTGACATGAACAAGGATGACAGGGTAATGTGTCCTGACAGATTTTTGCAATCGTAGTTCTGTTCTTTGTGGATAAGTATGTGCAAATCAACTCTGTTTTCTACATGTGTGGCCATTATTTAAAAGCATTTGATTATTTTTCTCAGAAAAAATCAGATTGTAGATGGTCAAAAGATTCATATTGAATGCTCACCGTTTATAGCATGTGAGTGGTCAGTCAAGTAAGAAGGGGCAGATTCTGCTCCCCAGAAGAAAGTATCTCCATTTTCTCTGTATTGAGATTGCCTGTTACTTTTTGATTTAAGCAGCTCTTTAGACTTTCTTAAAAGCATTTTCAAGAAAATATTATCAACACTTCTTTGTGTATTTAGGCTCAGCCCCATGAGCTCAACATCTGCAGCTCTTTGCAGAAAAAGTCTTTAATACCATTGTCCTATAGAAAGATATACAATTTATGTAATGACTGCAATGGGTGTCTGTATAATCTTCTTGTTGAGTTTATGGTTCACATAGAATAAGTAACAGACAAATACAAGCATGTCAGACACGAACAGTTTATGAGAAAAGCAAAACCTTTAACAACATTGCACTCACTTGAGAGAACATCATAAAAGAAAAAAATCTAGTACATAAAATACTCTTAATAGAATTGCAAACAGAAATGTTTAAAGCACATTTAAGTGCCAGTTTCCAAGATCTATTTATATCAACATTACCCATGCCTTTTTATGTCTGGTATTTCACTTGAAACTTCTTTAGAGATTTTGCTGCATGCTGCAGATTACACTAAGAAGGCACTGAGGAACAAAGTTTAAAAACTTCCTCAGCTGCTTTTCTCTCCTCCTAACATTTTGCATGTAATATGATTGGGAAGTTTGATGCTATCTTTGTGCTTTAACTGAGAAACCACATGAATTTTCCAAAGATCCTTATTTTCAGAGCCCTGCTACAGTTTTATTTCTTTTTTTTCCCAGGGTACTATTTATGATTCTCCTTTTAATGGAGAAAATACAAGAGTAAAGAGGTGACTTTTTGAGTACAGAAGTAATATGGAATCACTCCTCCAAAGGTTAAGGGTGAGTCAAATTCACAAACTGTGAGTGAATCTATGTGCCTTTGTAGGTTTTGGAGGGGAAGAGGAGGATTTCAGAGTGGGGACCAGGGCTAGAGATGGACCTTTTTCTCATGACAAAATAAAAGTGCAGAAAGGATATATGTTCAGTAGAAAAGCATGGAAATGCTCTTTGCTCCCACACTCTACATATGAAAGAAACCTAATGAAAGCTCAGATCTGCACCTCAATGGACAAATCACATGCTGTGATATTTACTTTTTGAATGCTCAGCTACTGATAGATATGCTTGTTAGTATTTTTGAGGGTGTATCTAAGAGCCATGTGTGTAGAATACAATCCAAGGAAATATAAAATTATTTTTGGCGGAGCTCATTGTGCTCTGATGTATGCACAAAATAATAAATCTTTGTTACTTGCATTAATAAATAGACTATGTGATTGATTCCTAAAAGTTACATGATAAATTAAATAACATTATCTGATTTGGAATAGCTCCTGATCTGTGACAGGTGGTATTAGTGTACAGATGCTTGGGCTTTTTTATATTAGGTTTTTGTCCTGAAAGGTTCCTACAGACATTTTGGGGAAAAAAATTGAGACTAGAGGAGAAGAAAACTGATGTATTTTCAAGAAAAAATTGCAAGCACAGGTGAGTAATCACTGGTTTAATGGCAAAAGTATCTGTATCAGAACATCTGTATTAACTTAAGTGAAAATGGACCAGCTGGAAAAAATTAAAGCAGCATGAATCATACATCCAAAAGGTCACTGATCTAAAAATATACATCCTAAGAAAAAGATTAGAAAGTGTGTATGCAATCTGAAATTGTCAAATAAAAATTAAAATCCTTCTAAACATTCTAAACTTAGGATCATTAATTAATTTGAAAGTAATTTGGGAAGAGGAAGAAAGCCACCCTGTGATGTCACTTTCATTATATGGAACATAGCTAAGGAGATAAAAGAAGATCATGCAGAGCCCAGGAGAAGATTAAGCCTCTTTATCTCTCTGTGGGAGGGGGTAAAGCATAAATACAGGTAGTATTTCCTGTTCAGAGAAGACGCAGGAACTCCAAATGACTGAGTTTTAATGTGCACTTCTATCACTGAAGTGCACTGAAGCATAATAGGAGATGCACACAGGCACCGAGGTGACATTAAGTCACCCCGGTCAGTCAAAATTAGAAAGCTAACAAGTAAGACCAAGTCCCTCTTCTTAATAAAGTTCCAAATATAAATTTTGGAAGGAAAAAGAACAAAACAAAGTTCTGTTGGATGCTGCACCTTCTTCACACAGCTTAACAACAAGGTAAAAACAAAGTATAGGTAGGAAAGAAAATTCTGTGCAGGTACTTTTGAAGTCAAAGCCTTATTAGCAAAGCCTAGAGATGTTCCAAAAGCAGATTGTACAGCATTTTGTCAAAAGTGGCTTGTATGTATGTGCATACCAGAAATTTTGAAAGGACACTAATTTACCTTTCTTTTTCCTGTGTAAAATCTCATTACAACATCAAGCACTGGTAGAAGCAAAGACGGAGATGCCATTTGCTGGCCAAACAAAGATTGGACACAGGGCTCATAGGGAAATGACACATGCATTGTCCCATAGAACTTTTCCTAGAAAATAAAGCTCTTGTTTTATTTTATGAGTAAACAACCCCTTATTTTCTTAGCTCTCCAATTACAGCAAAAGGGGAAGATGAGCTCACACAAAGCTTTTGTCAGTAATATGCTATTAAATTCAAGGGAATATGACTGATTTGCACTAATACCTTTAGCAGGCCCAATATTTACAGAAAGGTTTGATAATTTTTCTCCTGTCTGCCAGTTGCCTTGGGTCTGTTAAAATTTCATGTACATGCATCTCCCTCTCTCTACCACTCCTTTCTTTGCATCTCATAATATCACATTGTGGGGGCACCTTCTGTATGATACCATATCTTGGTTTGAAAGACAGGTGTTTGCTAAGGAAGGCAGGAGCCTTTCTTGAAATGAACAATGTAAACCCCCTCCCTCCAAATTAATATTATTTTGAAATTAAGGCGCTCTCAGGCAAAGATATGGGAATTTGGAATAACAGTTCTTTACTAGGAAAAATTAAAAAAAAAATACAGTAATACAAAAAACCCCAAACCCAAAACACTGACAGAGTCAGAATACAACCTGACACTGCGTCAGTCAGGGTGTTGGTAGCAGTCCAATTAAATGGTGGCTGCAGTCCTCCTGGAGTGGCAGATGTGGTTCAGTTGAAGCAGTGTCCTGGAGAAGAGTGCAGTTTTCCTCCGATGGTTTAGTGATGATGTGGAAAGGTTTGGTTTTCCTCTGGAATCCAGCGGAAAAAGGCTGCCTTGGTGTTCCAAATCTCAGATTTTATTTAGGTGGGAAATGCTTGGCTCCTCCCGCTCATTGGAGCGTCTCACAATGAGATGATGTAATTTTATCAGTCATGCAGTGGCACTCAATGGCCCATTAACAGAAGATATCTTCCTCAAGGAAGGATGGATCATGGAAAAGATAAAAAACACTGCACCACCTGGTTTTAACAGATGACCCATTAGCAGAGAATATCTCCCACAGTGATAAGGATCACTGCCCCACTTGATTTCAACAGATGGTGATAGAATACATACTTTTGGTCACATCCTGTATTGCAACCCAAGACATAGCACTTCTTAATTGCAAAAGTCCTTAATGGGTTTAATGAGTTTCTCTTATTTCTTGGAGTGTTCATTTCTGCTTGGTGTCGGGGGGATATCCTTCTTCTTCTTGTAAGTTTATTGACTTCATTATTTTGCTTGTGGTTTTTTTTTTTTTTTTAGTTTTTTTCAAAGAGAGGTAGGAGGGCACATAGAAGGAGGTACTATTGCCATAAAAAACTCTTTGGGGTGATCGATATTAAGGGACTTTGCACCACTTTCTGAAGATGGATAAATTCCAAGTTTATTTAATTTCCCCTAGTAGTCCTTTTCACTGCCTTATCTCCTTGACTGTGAGCTATTAACACAGTTGTAAATCCGGTATTAGACTGGGCAGTGAATCACTGCAGCAAGCAGGAAGCAAAATAGAAGCAGAAGGCCAAGCAGAGGACAGTTGCTTTCCAGAGAGGGAGGATGGTGATGGAGTACACCAGAAAACTGAATGGATGAGCTACAGAAGGAAAGCTGAAAATAACATTATTTTGAGATTATCAAAAGCTCAATTTAGCAGCATGTTCAGTGAGGTTGTGGTAGGCATTTACATACTTAGTGAAGACAGAGAATATACATTCAGATTAATAAGGGTCGAGTAATAATTATATTTAATGGATATTTGCCCTGTCAATTAATCCATAAGAATGAAACCGTGTTTTAAGAAACAAAGCAAATTATCCTAATTATGTACAAGTATATGTGTTATTGTTTCTGTTTGTTGATACAGCTGTCATTGGCAGCATTCCCTCAAGTGACTTTCTGAATTACATTCCTGAACTGGCACATTTTGTTGTGGTCATTAACATGTAAAACAAATAAAATGTAGATTTCCTAATTGTTTTGAGTATTTACTGCATGGTTTCTAAAGCATGGGAGACCAGTGAGAAGTGATTGTTTTGCTATTATTTCTAGTTTTCTCAAAAATAAACACTTGAATTATTTTGTGTTATGTCTTCATAACACAAAATATCTTTCCAATACAAAGCACAGCATTAGAGGATCAGTCATGATCTGCAGCACTGTAAAAATTCCTTTTTCTGCTTTTACTTTTGGACTTCAATTTTTTTTTCTGTAATTTTTATAGTAATTTCTCAAATATGGATTGCACTGTAAAGTTTTTGTCCAAAGTTCTTGCTGATTAAACAAGCTTTCAGTCTCCAAAGCAAAACTGCCCCTGCAAATGACAAAATTCTTCATTCAATGAGGACAAGAAACAACAATATTTTCATGTTAAAGTAAGAAAAACAGAGGATAATCTAGTGCTTCTCTCCAAAACGCGTCTGTTCTGGCTACTAAAGAAGTTCAACCTTGTTTGGGTTGCCACTGCCAAAAGTGAGAGAGGACACCATTTCAGATTGGAAAGAAGGACACTGGCAGCACCCAGTAATGATGAATTCATGCAGTAGAGGTAAATGGACCTTTCAGATAACCAAGAGGTCTTAAAATCAGAGAGATCTGGGCTGGTGCATAGAATCCATGGCAAGAACCCACATTCGTGTCATGAGCAGGCTAACAACAGTCAGCAGCCAGTGCTCATCTCCGCTCTGACAGTCCTTTCTCTTCTCACAAACACCTCTCCCAGAGACTCTCACGAGTGCCTTCATGTTTGTGATGTCTCAAATTGTGGAACAGCCCCAAAGCAAATATAACACTTTTCAAATTTTCACCAAGATAATTTTTTTTCCTCCCTTGATATTTGATTCAATGTGCATATTTGCCTTTTTCAAAGTCAGAGTCCCCTATTAATAGACCTTGATGAGAAAATCAGAAGCAGCAGGGTAACTTATATCCCCTGTGCTTCTCAAGCATAATTAATAGAAGGTGGGGGTGCATGAAATGAGAGTGCTTGAGTCCAAGAAGAAGCACAAAGGGTTAATGTACAACATGGCCGGAAAAAAGCAGAAAGTACAAGGTGAATATTTGAAGAATGGCAAAAACTGTAGGAGGTCTCAGAAGTGTGTAACAGGCCTTTCATGAACAAGACAAATAGCTAGAAGGAAACATACACTGGCCTGTGGGAAAAAATAGAGGCTGTGTCAAAAAACACTTCACGCACATTTTAGTGTTAAATTGAAGTATTAATATTCAAGTTCATGAGCTCTGAAGGGTACTGCTACTTGCACATTATTTATCACAATTTAACTTCACTTTCAAATCATGAATGACCTAATGAGTATCACTTCCTATTTATACATATTTGCAGGCTCTACTCTGTTCATAACAGGCATTTGAGAGTTATGAAAAATCCAAAACCAAGTCAATTATGCAAACAACTGCACAAGGAAGTGGTGGAATCATCATCTGGAAGTGTTCAAAAGGCCTGTGGATGGTGCATTTGGGGACAAGTGAATATGGTGGTCCTGGATTAATGGTTGGCCCTGATGATCTTAGAGATCTTTTGCAACCTAAGCAATTCTATGATTCTAAGACAATGAGATCTCATATGGTCATGAAACAAGAAATACTGCGCAATTTCTTGCTGTTTCCTTCGGTATAAAATACAATGAGCATCAGATTGAATTATTTAACTCTTCAAAGCAAACTCAGTAATTTAGTTCCTTGGAAACTTCCAAAAAATTTGTAGAACTTCTTACCACAACTTGGTTGTGGATACTAAAATTTTACAGAGTTTGAAAAAGCAACAGCACAAATTACTGGAAAAACAATTAATCAAAGACAATGAAATACAATGTGAAAGCCTCTGACTTAGGAAGTCCTGGGGCTGGGAAGATGTTCAGGATAAGTGCCACCACTTGCCTGCTCTCATTTTGTACTCTTCTCTCAGCATCTATTGCAGACTACTGTCAGAAAAGTATGAGTCTAGTTAGACCTTTTGTCTGGGCCAGCATAGCTGTTCTTCTGTCCCTGTGTGCTTAGAGGCACAATGTGATGAGCTGGGCTGGGTTATGCAACACACTTTTGCATCTTCCAAAATTATTTCCATTTGTTCCTGTTGTAGCTGTTACCATAGTCCTGGCACACCTGACTGACAATCTGTTCCCATGCTGGGCTTATCCACCCCAATCTCAGCCTTTGGTAACTGTCTTGAACAGACAGCCAAAGTTTCGATATGAAAGAAGAGGGAGGCTGTGCCTCCATATGGCTGTGAGGATACTGTGCTATACCAGAGCAGATTAAGCCTGTGTAGCAGTGCTGTGGGAAGATTATATTCACTGTACACTTCCTGGCCTTTCTTGCTCCAAGTGAATCAATATCTGGGCTGAGGGCTGCAAAATGAACAACCTCCATTTGCTGTCACAAGTGTCTCTGTGCCAGAGGGCATTTCAGCCTTCATGAAATTTAGGATCACTGGTGATTTTCCTGGGTTTGTAGGGCAGTATAACACAGCACATTCTTTAACACTGGCTTCCTGCTGTTCTATTGAGCCATGTTGAGCATCAAATGTTTAGGACATTTTCATGCCCTTTTCATGCACGCCCATTGTTAGCTACTGCACCTTGTGTCCAGCACATCTCCACTGGCTACCTTGGGAGTAGAGCCTGTGGGAGGTTTCATATGAGAGCAGGCTCTGCTATCAATTTATGTCTCTGGGGCCCTATTTCTGGTTGAGCAACTGAACAGAAACATGTAAAGGTATAACAGAAATCTACAACAGAAATGTGAATGTCAAAGAATGGGAAAAAATGTCAAAGAATGGTGGGCTAGAAAAAAGGGAATTACGAGAATTTGAACCTGATCTTCTTGTCAGAACACGCTTCAGGATGTCCCTGAGGAACTCAGCTCAGCAGAGTCATTAGGGTCAATAGAAGGTGTGTATATCTCATGTTTTTTTCCAAAATTGAATTTTAAATTGAGGATATTTAGCACTAGCAAAGACAGTTCAGCAAGTATACATCTCTCCTTCCAGTGCAATGTGTACAAGTTGTAATAAGGTCAGAGTTCTGCCAGACGAACTTTCTGTTGTAGACATGATCTCAGTTCTTTACAGCAGGAAACACAGGCTAATATTTGTGCAAGAGAACTATGCATGGAAAAATCTCTCCTGCAACCATACAGGCATATGAGACTAAATAACCAGTTAGATGTGATCTGACTGTTCATACAATCCCAAGAACGGTAAATATACAGAAGCTATAATCTACTTAGAAAAGTTATGATCATGCTTTCTTGCACATAATAATATGACATTTTTGTAGTAAGCTACATTTACCTTTTTATTTCTATTTTACATTTCCTCCTCAAGAAAGGGGTAGTTTTTCTCTGTCTTCAGTAACACTGAGCATTTAATAAAACATGTTCATGCTGCCTTTATCATTTACGATAAATGTATGATACTATTTCATTATGTGGTTTATTACAAAGCTTTCTGGTTTTCAAACATAATTTCTTCCTGTATTCTGCATTCTGTTAAGTTTACCGTGAGTTACAGGTATGAGGCATCATGTACATGTCACAAAATCTTTTTATCTGATTAAAATAGATTAAGGTGGAAAACTGTTTAATCAACATGAGTACTAAATTTAAATGGAGAAAGTACTTTTTGATCAGAAGAGATATCATGTCCCTCCCTCCTGTGATTAGAAGAAGTGACATGTCTTTGCCACTAGCTGACTTGTGTATGTCACTTGTGTTGCCAGCAGCAATAGTTTCATGTGCTGATTCTAATGAGTTGTGACAGGTATTGTTAATTATTCTGACATGAATTTTTCATTGTACATAGCATTAATAAAGTACTAGTCAAATACTTTGCTGTTTTGCTGTTTTACTCTTTTCAAAAAAAATTTGTTCCACAGAAAATATATTGAAAAGCAGCTCCACGATAGGAATGCAGTTTCAGCTCTATATTAGGATGAGCATGTCCTCATAATTATTTTGGGGTAACGGGAATGTGCAACAGGGTAACACACATGGAAATTACACACAGAAAATCCATTTATGAAAACAGAGGGCTGGTATCAGAATGATATAAATACATACCAGACAAATGACTTGGTTTTTATTACACAAAGCTACAGATGAAGTCAAAATAATGAAGACATTTGAGAAAGTGAGGGAGCAATTTAAGCAGGCAGTAGGAGGCCATCAGTCTGCTGGTGTAGGATCAAACAACAACTTTAATCAGCAGCCCATCTCCTTTGGCATGTAGAACTGAAATCCTACTTTAAAAAAAAAACAAACAAAAAAAATCCTGAAAAAATACCATCAGCAAGGTTATTTAGGGAATTCAATGAAAAATGGTAGCTTTTTATTTTCCTATTGAAAGGAACACATTTTGCCTTAAGATTGTGTTGAGTCTCACTTTCTTACTACAGTGTTTTAGAGTGGTGCTGGGAGGTGGTTTTCCTGACTGGAATAATTTTCTCTTGGAAGTCAGAAGCGACTGCTTTTATCATGCTTTCAATATTCTTACTTGATACCATACAAAATGTGGCTGCCCTGGATAGCTAAAGGGAGACTGGAAGGCGAGAATGTTTTCCTTTTATGTAAACTGTAACATCAGGGAATACCCTCTCCAGCATATACTATAGCCTCGTGGGTAGGCAGTGTAAGTCTGGAGAAAAATAAAATAATTCAATAGAAATCAAACTGTAGTCTTTTTAAAGAACACATACTCTCTGCTTTGTTTCTGTAAACCTAGAAATAACTGATTTGAATTTCAGTCTTGGGTTACACGTGAAGGCACAGAAGATTAGTCTGGCTTTATCCAACCACTATTTTTGGTGTAATTGCTGCTGTTTTTCACAGTTGCTCTCTGTTGATTTCTGTACTTTAAAGGGTTTCTATTGCTGTCCTGTGCAATAACATGAAATTACAGCCTCACTGAAAATATTTAGTAAGGAAAGATGCTATGACTATAAATCCCAACAATCAGATTTCTGCACACATGGATATTTAGCTTTGCATATCTTCTTTAGACTCAGGATCAGCCCTTCCCTGAGATGCTATTCATGTCACAGAGAGCTAATACATAAATAATAGATTCAAAAGAAAAGTATAAATAACTCTCCCTGCTAAGCAGACATAAAAATAAATACAAACCCTAGCTGGAATATGCCTAAATAAAATCTATTTTCTAAATCCTTTTAGAAATCCATTAAATACACCAGTAATTTGCAAAACTTGCTTTTCTGAGGGATTCATGAGTTTGTAAGTCAACTGTTGCTATCAGATGGAAATAGAGGTACTTGTTTTTTTCTTCTTATTTGCATACTGCAGTTCATAATCTTTTAAAGAAACACAATGAATACTTTCAATAGGGAAATTAACATGACACAACTAATCCCAGCAATGCAGGAACATCCTGTTGCTCCCTGTTAGTTATTGCTGGTTTTATTCTCCCTTAAACATTTTTATATGTTAATATATTTAATATATTTAATCTAGGAGTTTGCTCATGGTATTCAAGGCTATAACTTACAGCTTCAGTCGGATCATTTAGAAAATATCAATTTGATAATGGAAATTTTTTTTGTTGTTGTTTTTTGTTTTTTAGATTTTGGGGCCAAGGCCATGGAGGAAAATGGGAGAGCCCCAAAGCCATGTAACCAAGAGATGAGTAGGACAGTCAGCGGAGAAATGACACAGATCAAACCATTCCTCTGCCTGACACAAATAAATAATTGGAACTTAATAGAAGTTCATAGGAACATGAACTTAGTCTAAGGACTAGAATATGCTCTTGTCAAAATTTGAACCTTGAAATGGATTCACTGTACAAGTGAATTTTTTATCTGACCAATAAATTTCTGTAAAATGCATTGAGATTGTTGGAACAGGAATTTTAACACAGTTTTTTCTAAGTTCATTGCTTTCTTTGGTTTCAGTTGGGTTTGATATTGCTTTGTTTTGTTTGTCTGTTTTTAAAGAAAGTCTTTAGCTTATTGAAAACCTAAGTAATATCTCTTTGCTTGACTTTTGTTTTTGTTGCTCTTAGGTTTAATTAGACCACATGAATCAGATTATTTGTCACAGCTCTGTACCTCTTAATACAGTGTTTAGCTACTGAAAATGTTGGAAAAAAGATACATGTGGCATTGTGGGCTATTGAACTGTTTATCATAGTGGCCTCCAGTGCTTTAATTTCCTTAATAGCCCACTTTTATGGCTGCTGTCAAGGTTTTATATCTTTCCTGAGTTTCTCTGTCCTTACCTTCTGCCCACATTTCAACACCTGACAAAGTATTTTTATCTTTTGACTTGGGCTTTCTGTATTCAGGAGTAGTTAGTTTGTCTGTAGCCCTTTTTACTTCATCTCTTGTGCCTCAAATAATTTAGCACCCTATCAGCTATGTTGTTATCCAGTAAACACTTACTGTGGAGAAATGAAATGCTGAAAATAATGTAAAAATTAAATATTCATTGACTTGAAGGTTAATTTGACTAGGAGTGCATGAGTGTAGGAGGAGTATGGTTTGAAGCTCTGTCATAAGTAGGTTTTCAAATTATATAAGTGACAGGCTGATTTCAGAGCTATCATTTCATCTGACCAAGAATGGAAATGGAAAAGAATATATGAAAAGAAAAAGAGTTCTTGTGAAGATACTATCTCACCTATGCTAATAGAGAAAAACTTTACAATCCATGGAGCAAATCTATAGCAATGGAGTTAATCCATATTAATATGTTATAACTGGGATCAGGGTAAGGGCTTTACTGATTTGACCCTTAGCGCCTACATTTGGTGTTTCTAAATACCCGGGATGAAAGGTTGATTTTTTTGGTTGTTTAGCTTCCATGGCAAAGCTGAGAGTGCTGGCAGAAAGAAAGCATCCAAAAATTACTCATATTGCCTCCCATTTGGAATTTACTCAGTAGAGTAGAAAGTTGCTTCTATGGGAAATGTATAACAATAATCTGAACATGAATTAAAGATTAAAAACTTCTGAGAGGTTTGCAATACATGGAGACTACTACAGACACAGGAATGGGAGGGGAAAAACAAAAAGAAATAATGAAAATACTGTACCATGTGTTGGCAGATGGATAAAAAGAGTGGCTTCCAAGGCAAAAAAAAAAAAATCTGAAAACCTGGAGATCTAAAAGGACTAAGTAAATATTTAAATTTTGGTCTCAATTCTGCTGGAGACACTAGCAATTTAGAAATTACTATACAGTTAGCAGCTTTCCCAGACTGTTCCTTGGGGCAATTTGTAGTTGTTTTTAATTACATCACTGCTGCTGGTCTAAAGAATTTGGAATTTTTTCCATTCGTCTGCACTAGCTTTTAGTGTATTTATAAAACGTGGTCAGAAATACGATTAAAAATAGATCTTCTAATACTGAAATGTACTTGTTGCTTTCAGTTTGGAGCTCCCACTTTTGTTTAGCACTCTGTCTAGGAGAGAATTGGATTTGTTTTAAAAAAGCTTTGCATTTTACAGGCTGTGAGATCTTGTGTTCATCTCACAGGCTTGTATTTTCACCACTGACACATTTGACACGTAGTTGACTCATTATTGGAAAAATTGCTTACTTTAAAGTACTTTTTTCTGCAGTACGTGTAGGGTGTCAGCTCCACTTCTCCCCAGATGTTACCTAAGGCTGCTGAATTCCTTCTCTGTGCATTTCCGGTTTTGTGATGCTTGGTTTAATTAATGGCTGATGTTCTTTCACTAGATAGTTCTCTCATATTTTCCATGTTGAGTGCTCCTGTGCATACATGTAAGGTGCCCTGTAAATTAAAAATCCTAGCAAAAACTCAGCTGCTTAAAAATTATTTCTCGCTCATCATGTAAGTTTAGTCTTTGTGTTATGTTCCCTCTAAAATAAATATTTGAGTTGAGCTTAATAAAATCTCGTCTTAACTTTCTGCCAAACTGTTAACAGTGAAGTTTGCTTCTGCCTTCCTCTCAGTATCTGAATCTGTTTCTTGTATACAGACACATGCATGAGCCTTTATCTCTGTATAGTCATTAAACATGCAGGACATCCTTTCTTTTTTACAAGTGTCTCTTTAACAAGAATTTAGGAAGTTAAAAGGAATTAAAATTACAATCAACATAGAGAATTTAAATTAAAATGAAGAGCAAATAAACATCACTTGAATGGGAGAAGGACTTTGCATGCTTTTTTTGGCCTCAGTGATGTTGCTGTCAGGATTAAGTACAGTGATAAGACTTATCCTCATTCCTTTTAACTCTTGTTTTACTATTCAGTGCAGGAGGGCCCAGTGTTAACTTCAGGACTTAATGTTCCTAGTCTGGAAAAAGTATGAAGAAAGCTGAGTATAACAGAGAAATGAAGATTGTTCTGAAGGGCAAAAGTCAAGACAATAATCAGTTTTTAAGGAACTCAGTAACAGACACAAACTTCAGGGTTACAAGACGTGTAATGATAAGCCAAGGGGTAATGGGTTTAAACGGAAAGACAGTACATGTAGATCAGATTTAAGAAAGAAATTCTTTGCTGTGAGGGTGATGAGGCACTGTACTAGGTTGCCCAGAGAAGCTGTAGATGTCCCACAAGAAGTGAGGCTGCTGGCACCTGCACCAAACTCCATTGCAAGGATTGCACATGCACCAACAATTGCAGTGTCCTGGCACAGCCAGAGCGTGGTTAGTTCTCACTCCAGGGGAAGTTCAAGTTATGTCTAGAATGAATACACAAACCTGATGGAATACTAATACATGTATCACTTGCACTTTGAGTTCATACTCAACCTAAGTACAGAATCTTATGTGAAGCTCTTTTAAAAGGACAAAGGTAATGTAGGAAAAAAGTCAGGTTTTGCTGCTTTTGGACAGAGGTACAGCAATGGACTTTGAAGAAAGGTTAAAACTGTCACAAATAAGGGCAATGTAAATGGAAGCTTCTGTATAGCCTAGTGCCTGTTTTGCTTAGAAGGAGTATAAATAAGTGAAATGCGGAGATTAAATGATGCCCAAGCAAACAAGAGGTCCACAGATCATGCTTTAATGTTGGAGAACAGTGAAGGGAAAATGACAGAATTTTCTGTGTACTATTTCAATTTTCTAACAACTTTTTTCAGCATCAGAAAACACTATGTATCTGCTTCTTTTTTAATTTGAATCTCTCAGCCAAACTATTTTAAATGGTACATTACTTTTCTCTATTATTGTGGTTTATTGTGACAGAACCAGTCCATGATAAATCCTCTTGCATTGCTGCAGTATCTGCAGTCAAATAGTCTATTATCTATGTTCCACTGAATGCAGAGGTTAAAAATAATGTTAGCATTCCAAAAAATGTCTTCCACTGCCAATTATTTCAAAATCAATCTAAACCAGATTTTTTTGTCTCCATTGTAACACATTGTTCTAGAGAAGAACATTGGTAATGCATTGAAAGCTTACAGGTTTTTGGGGTTTTTTAAGTTGTAGGATAGAAGAGAGGAATGATTATTATCCCCGAGATGGAGATAAGGGACTTAATAGTTCTGTTTCCCAGATATACTGACACACGGGTAAATACATCTGGAGGGGCTTTCTTCCTAAATGATGAACAGTTCATGCTGTGCAAAACCTTTGACATGCATTCAGCACTTTTCCTCATTAATTTTTGTGGCATGCACTTTTTCTGTTATAATTTTAGTCAAAATTGCCTAGTTTATGACCAGGGTGTAGTATATGGAACCAAACAAGAAAGAATTTCCTTTCTCATAGAAGGGTAATAGTGTAGAATATAGGCTGTGTTGTGCATTTGCTTTGATAAGACACCAAAGATGTATATTTTCAAAGCTAGAAAGATGAACTTTCAATGTAAGTGTATCCCTTAAAAAGAGAGATGGCTAGAGTGGCCAGTGAGCATACAGAAGAAATTGATGGAAAGGTTTTCAATGAGGATGGGAAAAAAAAGAGGGGGTTTTTGTTTGGTTGGTTTTGGGGTATTTTGGGGTTTTTTTGGGTTTTTTGTTTTGTTTTGTTGTTTGTTTTGTTTTTTTTGTTTTGTTGTTTGTTTGTTTGTTTCTATGTTTGATTGATTAACTGATTTTTATGACTGTGAGAGAAATTTTGTGCTGGGGAGAAGAGGGAAAAATACAGTAGAGATTTTCTCCTGGCAAACTCATGGTCTGGAGAAAAAATATGCCTTCTAAGAAGTAATTAATATCTTTTATTAACATAATGTCTCAGAACGAGACACTAATTTTGTTTGAAATTCTCTGCCAGTAGCTAAATTAGCATGATTGAACTGAGAGAGGTTCAATCATGAGAGGTGAAAGGCATAATTTGAACGCTTTATTCAGATAATCATTTAAATTATAGAAAAGTGATAGAGGAGGGACTTACATTTTTCTCTATCACAGAATGATCATGTGTCAGAAGAGTATGCGAAACTTGAAAAGAAATATACATGGATTAACAATTTGGACTTCTTTCTCTGGGGATAAAACACACTAAATATAATCTGCAGGCTACTACACGCACAGACAAATAAATACAGGCAAAAGGTGGTAAAAAATTCTAATCCTTGCCATCTTTTTTATTTTCAATGATGAAGTTATTTTTAAAAGCCTTTCTGAGTAAAAGTGCGTAAAGGAACTTTCAAAGTATCTAAGCAAGGAAAAATTTACAAGCCCTATATTTATTTATTTATTATTAATTTCTATTTCAATAAACTGGAAATTAAATTAAATGTGGAATGCTGAAGTTTATGGCTTGATATATCCTGTTAGACTGATGTATTTATTTTATTTTTGCTTTGCAGAAATGCTCTTTTTAATATCTTTTTGAAGTTCTTTGAAAAAGAGAATTCAAATGAAAACTAAAATGTCAGTTAAAACCAGGAATGTGTACGGATGGCAAATTCAAGAAATTTTATTGCTCAGGTTTTACAGAGTTGAATTAGTCTGGTTTAGACATAGAATTTTTCTGTACAACTTTGTATCATACATTAAATGAGTACGACTTTAACTAAAGTTTTATACCCCTGAACAATTTCATACAGCTATTATGTCTTGTTGATTTTATTAAACATTAATGTTTTCCTCTTTCTTGCAATATATAAATAAAACTCCTCAAACACCTGCAAGAATTAATGCAGGTGATTTTCCTTCAGTTAAGTTACTTGTTTGTGCCTGTGTTAAAAATCAAGTTTAAAGTGAAATTGTCGTAGTTTTATTTTCTCCTCATAGGCAGTGTTACAATTCTACCCCTGCCACCACACACAGGAAATCAATTTTGCAACCAAGTTAGAGAAGGACAGGACTGTTAAAGAAATTTTTGCTAATCCCTGCAGGGATATAGCAGGACATGGGTTTAACATTATCCTAACATAGTCTTACTGTAAAAATTATTGTAGATAATAATTTTGCAGTTGTCAGAGCAGTGTTCAAAGAAAGTTTTTGCTATTCAGAATGCTGTAGGAGGTCAGTAAGAAGCAAAAGTTATTCCTTTACTGATACAGTGGGAGAGAGTAAAGGACTATGAGAATAAGATGTGTGATGATGGGGCTGAACCACACTTTATACCCCTAGAAGACTATCCCATTTTCTTGTGGAAAGAAAAGAACAGGTTTGTAGGAGAAGCTACATCATCAGACCCCAATCAACAATGAGTCTTTTATACAGAAAATAGTAGGCAGAAGATATAACCACAATAAAAACTAAGTTATTTTGAGCATACCTAGCAGCAGTTGTTGTTGTTTCATGGCTCTTATTCAGTAGAGAGGACAATTCTGTGCACTAGGAGTATGATAAGCATACATAAAAGGATATTTCTGGCAAGTAATGGACTATGGACTCTGATCCATTTCAATGACATATACCATTGCATAGGGTAAGATAAATTATGTAATAAAAGCAATGATAGAGAGAAGGAAAGAGAGGACATTTCTTCTGTTTCTGGTTCTGGGATTTATTAATGCTGAAATAAGGAAAACATACCAGACATCACAGGTAGACCTTTTTTGATAAGATGCTTTTTTTCACCTTCAAGTTATGAATTTTTCAAAACCAATTTTTATTCTGCTGAAACCATATAGACTGATTTTCTACTCACAGTAATATCTAATCCCATGACTAGGGAATTCCATAGTCTACTGTTACATATATGCCTACTGTTTAGTTGGCAGTGGCATTTTTGGATTTCCATTTGTCGTAAGACTGTTGGTGGTTCTCAGTTTCCTGTTTATACAGATCAGTGAAAAGCTTTGAGTTCCATGTCTCAAACTTCAAATGTGTTTTCAAAAGCTTCTTCAATATCTCCTATGCCTTGCCCCAGTGAAGTGAACACCATGGACATTTTTCCAACTGCTTCTAGGCGCCAGTTTAAAATCAGGGAAAGCAGTAAAAAAAATAGTTCAAATATGTAATCCTATGCACTGCTTGAGTGTAGCATCACAGTTGCTGGATTACTTGCCTTTAAAGTCTTTGTTTAAAAAACACTTTAAAATATTATATGGAAGAATAATATTAAATAGAGAGATAATCTTCATTCTCTCATGTTTATTAATGCATTCAGCCTTTTGTATAGCAAAAAATCCATGCCGATTCAATAATTTAAAAATTTAAGTGCTGTCTCTAAATGCTAAATACACTAAAAATACATTTAAGAATCCAAGCAAAGATGGACCTGGCAAGGTTTGCAGACCAGGAATCTGGAGAATTCACTGGGCGTTTATGTTTCATTCTCAAATTCAGACAAATAAGCATCTCCTAATCACAAAATATTATTCAAATCTTCAGATTATGTTAACTGGAGTAAGTCTGGACGTTATACAAGGTTGAAGATTTATCCTAGGGATGCTAGGCTGTGTCATGCAGAACTGGTCAGCTTGGGAAGCAGCAGTCACACTGCTGGGACTTTTTGCTCCTGCTAACACTACTTGCAATTCAGCAGAGCTGGTTGGCTCAGAACCCTGGCTGATGCTGTTCTAACCTTCCAGGGATGGATCTTTTTGGATTACACTGCAGGATGTACTACAAACGTAATCAGTATTTTCATAATGTTCTGTCATGGAAAACAAAATTTTAGAGCAATATAACAATGCTTCTGTCAAGTCCTTGGCATTATCTGGGATGCCTTGATTAAAGATACATAACTTAAGCCATGATAGAAGGATATTTTTCTGCTTATCTGTCTGTGAAGTAGAAGATGTGGAGCAAATCCTTCATGCAGGAATTTCATTAACTTGACTGAACTGCATATAACCAACCGGATGGATAGCAGAGATAATATTTTTTAATTTGAATGAGTGTCCCTTTATATTTCAGCTTTTCATCCCATCTGTCAGAATGTCTTTCAAATTGTTTAAGTTAACTAGAATGACATTAAAACAATTCAATATATACAGGTATTTTTTTTAATTAGGCAAAACCACAGGTTTTCAGTATGGAAAAATACCTGAGCTAATATTTTTCCAAAAATTCTATGTCAAACCAAAAGAGAAGGAAACTAATGTCAACTCCTTCAACAATTTTTTGGGTGATGTTTATTTTTAAAAATTAATAAAGCTAACAAGGAGGAATATTATCTAACCCTGGAATAGAAACAAAAAGAACACAGGAATAATCAATAACTTTATATATATATGTGTATTGCATATGCATATGCATGTGTGTGTGTGCGTGTACACCTAGAATTTTTTTCTTTAAATCCTTTTTTCATTTCACTGAAAATTGCCACCAAGACGATCCATGGTAGCTTTGTCTGAGTGAATCAACTTGGGATTAGCACTATCAAATACATAGAGTATATCAGTCACACTTCCTTTCTATAGAAAATGAAGATGCCAGTTTGATGAAAGGCAGAGCATGTTTTAGCAACTTACCCCTTTTAACCATCTCAGAATAGAGCACCTAACATGGCCAGCAGCCTCATCAGTGGGTTCATTGTTCCTCATTCTGCTGCTGCAGGCTCTGCTGGAATTAACTGAGTGGGCCACTGCGCACAGATTTACCTTGATTTCAACAGCAGTAATTCTGCTACCAATGCAGGGATCACAGCAAGTGTGGCCTTTGAACTGAGTCCACCAGATACCCCATGAGTTTGTTCACATAGCTAAAACTGGGTTATGTGGGCTATACCTATCCCAGTGCAGAACAAGCCATGCCTGCGTGCTGACCCCAAGGCAAGTGTCACAACACAGCTCACATTACACAGCCACATTCTCTTCGTTTCCCAAAATAGAGAGGCCTGGACTTTAGTGCCAACTGGGAGCCATCACTGGCCTTTGCTGTCCCCAGCCTATTCCCTGGGAGGGCAGTAATTGGCACTGGCTACAAGTGGCCGGCGGGGCATGACCACAACCAGCAACCACATGCCAGGGCTGGGGTCCATGGACTTATCTTCATCAACTGATGTCTGCACACTGGGCCATGCATGGCAGTGCCCAGACAAGCTAAACTAAAACTGCCCTAAATGTGTCTCACCCAACCTCTCCTCAGAGGCTGAACCTAGGCATCGCATGAGCAAGAAACTATCTGAGGTTAAAATAGGATCCTGGCTTTAAACAATATACCAGTTTTTCCACCTCTCCATCCTTCTGTATTTGTTATACAGGAAGGGAAATCTAAATAATTTCTCTGTGTTTGTATTTATGAATTCCCAATGTGCATTAACATTCAGTGCAATAAACTGGAAAATGCCAAATAGTATTTTAAAGCTTCTTTTTTCAGAAACATAGGGCTCATATTTGGTCCTTTTCCTTGCAGGCACTATAGCCTCAAAAATAATATTGAAGTCTGCAAGTTCAATGACATGTTTAATTTAGAATCATTTTGCAGGCTTTTGCAACTAAATTTCTAAAATGATACTATGTTAAAGAGCATTATCTCAGCTTTTTACTTTAAAGTAAACAAAAGTGTCTTTATATAAAGGGAATGTTTTCTCTAGGTTTGGCTTTTTTTTCCTACAAGTTAATGGTAATGTTCAATGTTTTTAGTTTCTTGAAGCTGTAGAAAAGCAAAACTTTTTATTTATGAAGATCTATAAAATAATCTGATTCATTCCCCAGAAATCAATGTTTTTATATAAATAATAGCATGTTCTTTACCTGCATCACTGAGAATCGTTGCACCGCTTACATGGGAAGAGATTATAGTTTATGCTAAAAATCTCCCACAATCTGGGAATAAACAGAAATTTGTATGTGGCGACCAGTAATATGACAACAGTGAGTGGACATTGAGTGGGAAGAATGTCAAAGGAGGGAAATTGAATATCATCAATTCCTAGAAGCTGAGAAGCTGATAAAACCCCCCTTCACATTTATCCTTAGGATCTTTTTGGATGCAAATTCCCAGAGAAGTGGAGCAAATTCACACATTCTAGTGTGTGCTATGATTGGAGCAAGAAATAGCAGGTTCAGAATGATTAGGATTTGAGGAGACAGCGGTTGCTAATACTGGAGCATCCCAGGTAGGGGAGAAACAACACTGCAGCTGAACACAGATCATGTTGTATCATGACGTGAAGGTACCAGTGGGCTCTGGTTTTCCATAAATAATATCAAAACTCCAGTGGGAGGGAATGAACTAATGGCCAAAGCATTGGGCTGGAGTGGATTTGCACACCTCTCCTTATCCCCTGTTACTCAAGCTATATGCTATCTTATTTGCTAGTTCCTTTTTATGTCCATTCTGCCATATTCTCCTGCCATGGTTACACCCACCCGAGAAGTCATTTAGTGCAGTCAATGCAGTTTCTCAGGCTTGACAGCAGGGTAACTGAGTCCGTCTGAATTATCTCAAAAATAACATGACATAGTCAAGAAAAAGCAAAAGCTCAGAAATGCTGCTGCTGTTTTCTAGAAGAAGCTGATGGAAAAATTGAGAAGGAGAGGTAGAAAGAATTTGTAGCTCTTCCAATAACTTTCTTTTCTAGGATAACTTTCTCCACAAGTCCTCTGCTGTCTTTATTTCTGTATTATTCAAAGCACCAAGAACCAGGATAGAAGCAAATAGTGAATTTGAATACTTTCTCCCAATGTGGGTTTTGTCTCATCAGTATGCCTTAAAAAACACTGAAAAGTTTTAATTTCTGTATATTAGCAAGTGCTTTGCAGAATCTGAAGCCTTACACACAGAGGCACCTATACATATGAAGCACCATCCTGAGCTGATAAACTTTTTCGAGTTATTGGGAAGGATTACATCTCAAGAACGTGAATAGTTGGGAGCTGCAAAGTATTAGAGCAATTTTACATGTTTTCTGCTAATGGCACAATACCCACTAAAGTGGGAGAGAGAAGTGGGAGAAGAGATGCTCAGGGCCAAACCACAGAAATGAACATATCATAGTCTGATTGATCATGTTTAGCAAAAACATTCATTTTCCACATTAGCAACACTGACTAACCAGTAGGCAAGTCCCAGAGAACCATTTACATTACATCAACCACAGTAGCTAAAAACCTTTGGAAAAGTACTGTAGCACTTTTCCTTAATGTCAGTAAATCCTTCAGAGTAAGTGACCTAGATATTCAAATATAATTTGAATGTATCACTTGCATAGCAGTCCACATAGGTATGTCAGAAGCCAAACACCTCCAAAGATTTTCAGTTTAGAGACACTAAATGTACTCCATGTAAACATTGCCTAAATTACTATGAAATGGAAAAAAACAACAAAAGCGCCTGGGAAAAAAATGGGCTTCCTATGAATAAAGGATAGAATTATCTAAAGGACCCATGTCAATGTAAACTTTGAGTTATAATGCTGATTGCTTGCCATAATAGGGCAGCTGTGCCAAGAAAACTACTGATAGAGGATCAAACTGATATGGCAATAGCCACTTATAAGAGTGTATATGTAATATGAAGTTGATGAGAATTTATGTTTAATAACAAAATTGTCCTTGTGAAATTTGCAAGCTGTCCAAGCACACTGTGCTGCATAAATATATGAACAGCGAATAATTTAAAGGAAAAAAATCATTATCCATAGTCTGAGGCAGAAAAAATATTCCTCCTTACTGCTTTTCTCATAGTCAGAGACACAGCTATGTAAAATGCTGTCTCATTAAAAAAAAAAAAAAAAGAGAGGTAAAATACCTCAGACATATAAAATGTATCTTTTTTAAAATCTTTGCCAAGCCAATCAACAGAACTGCCTGTAGATATCATCACTAAACACTGAGGCAGATATCCCTACTGCAGGAAATTTCTATAAAAGAGATTATGAGGATAAGGTATATATAGATCTTCAAACATTTTAGCTGACCACTTCAGTATGAGTCCTGCTTCAGGCACTTCTAAACTTCAAAGATACTATAGTACGATGTTGGAAATTTTTTTTTAATAAACCAGCTGGCTGTCCTGAAACCATACCAAATCCTTGTATGCTTATATCTCCTCTTAATATATT
This sequence comes from Toxostoma redivivum, assembly GCA_013397375.1. Taxonomy (NCBI): domain Eukaryota; kingdom Metazoa; phylum Chordata; class Aves; order Passeriformes; family Mimidae; genus Toxostoma; species Toxostoma redivivum. Next base: position 110,114 of record VXBI01000705.1, read on the forward strand.
TACTCCCAATTATTTCTGTGATGATTGACAGCTGAACTGAAAAAAGTAACCCTGGAAAATGAAATGATTATGTCTGTGAACACCAGGAACAGCAAATAAAGGGTCTGGGTTTAGTGCTGTGAGACTGGGATGTGACCAAGCCATGAAATAGACTCTACATGCTCCCAGTTTCCAAATTCTTACCTTCTCACAAATACTGTTACAGCTGCTGAGCTTTGACACCATAATTTGAAATAAATTTATTCCCACTTCCACTGATGACCCAGTAAGAATTACTTGAATTGGACCAGTTTTCTGAAGAGATGAATGCCTGTGTAGGAATGATTTCTATTGAAAAAGAAACATTTTACCGGCAGCCCTAAGTAAATCAGCAAGCCTTTCTAAATTCTGGGGGACTGAAATTTTATCCAGCTTTCTGAATTGGGTATCTGTTATGAAATGGTATATTTCTGCACAAGGAAATTATTTTACATTAGTACGTTCAGCAAACCCACTAAGAATGGTTTGTACATTTTCAAAGAGGGCCACAAATTTTTAGTACCACATAAATACTTTTTGAAATATAAGAGAATACAGACAACAAAGGGGAGACCAGAGGTAACCATTTTCTTTCAGACTGTACCTCAACTTCTCTGTAAGGGCAGAAACAGAGGAATTTCAAATGCACTGAAAGGACTTTGAAGCTTGAGTTCTATCAATGTTTTTTATTATGTTGTGTGAAAATGTCACTACTTAGAAGACTTATCGTTACTCCTTCAGCTAGAGTGCTTCTACAGAGCAGGCACCATCCAGGTCTGTAGGGAGCCTGAGGCAAAAGTCATTTTCCAAGAATTGGTGCCCCTGTGATAGACCTTAGAAGCCATTTCACAGCACACTGTGACACTATGTGATAGGATAGGACCAGATTAAGTGCAGAACACTTCATCCATCACTCATCAAGTGACTGCAGCCATTGTTTAAAATGTCAACAAACCAGTGAAAGCAGTACGATTTATAGATTGTGCCAAAGTGACTTCAATTCTGTACACTGTCTGAATTGTAGCCAAATTCAGTGTCTGTTTCAAGAATATGCTTGAATCCTATATTAATTGTCAATTTACTTTTCTTATCCATCATAAAGAAAATAGGAAGTTTTAACAAGTATTGAAAATTAAAATCATTCCTAGGAAATCAACAGAAACTAAGTGAGAGGATTTTTTACTGATGGAGTTTAAATAATTATCAGTGGAGCTGTTCTGTGAAACACTTAAAAGGATAAACCACTGTCAAAAAATTACACAGTACTCTCTGCACTGAGAAACATAGATGGTATTTGGAGGCAGCTACTTAGTGTAGGAGAGCAAATGAGCAATTAACCACAGAAGACAACCAGCTCATCTGCAAGAATACAAGAAGATAAATGGCCTTTACAGGAGAAGGTCACTTGTGAGTCTTTATAGCCTGGCATGTTAAGCATGATTTGCTCTCATCAATAAAAAACTGTTTTCCAAAGCAGTGGTAACTATTGCAAGCTGTTCTCATTTTCAGCTCAAACAAAGAAGTAACAATGACATTTCAGGCTCTTTTCCCTTCCTTTCTCATGCTCCTCCTTTTAGAATCAGTTTATCTCACCGTTTATTCAGGTTTTCTTTTATTTTGGTTTGGTTTTTAGTTAGCTGAAGGTGGTTTTAATTTTGAAAATGCTGAGGGCCACCAGGAGAAAGTTTAGAAAATAACTACAGTTTTCAGGCTATTAAATAATTATAAAACATTGGCTTTTTTCACTCTGAATTTTGAAGCGTTCCTACAGCTTCCACTACAAAGAAACTGTGTGTCTGAAACCCAGCTCCTGACCCAGGGTTGACATGTGATAAAAAGTCTCTATGACAGTGGTGAGTTGGCCCAGTTATCTCACCTGAGCACCCACACAGCTCTTTACTCACTTTCCCTTCCAGCAGGATGAAAAAGAAAGGGCAGAGAACAGGGGTGAGAAAACTCAAGGGTCAGAACAGAGACAGGCAACTTACTAACCAAGTGGTGCTGTGTGAAAACCAGACTGGATTTGATGAACTTAATGTTTAATTATAATTTTGGTAATGGGAAACAAACAAAAGGTAAACATCTAAAACACCTATCCTTCCTCTTTGCCAGGCTCAGCTTCAGACTGCCCTTCTCACCCTTTGTCACCACTCCAGTTACACTCAGTCAGGGATGCAATGAGCAGCATGGGGGAAGGTGGTCACAGATGCAGCTGTTTCTTTCTACAGCTCCTGCCTTTTTATGCTTTTCCAGCTCCAGAGTGGATCCTTAGCAGATTTCAGTCCCTTTGGTGGTATGCCTCCCCTGCCATGGAGCACCTCCTTCCCCCTCTAACTGTGGTGTTCTTTTTGTCATTCATCATTATTTTTGTTCATTCCTCCTTTTGCCCTTATTCCCTCCTCTGATGCATCCCCCATCTGTATTTTTTGGTCTTAAGCATGTTTTTATGGAAGTGCCACTGGTTTGGTTGAAGGGCTCTGCTGTATCCTATCATGGGCCTGCTGCAGAGCCATCTGGAACTGGTTGTGTCCAGCACAGGGCAGACCTGACCTCCTTCCACAGAAGGAAGCTCCCATTCTAACAAAACCTTGCCACCTACACCCAGTGCAGCCAGGAATTTTAATTCAATGCCAAGGTACAGGGAATAGTGTAATTCTCTTCCTCTTAATGATGTATTCCCTAACCAACCATTCTGTAGCTGCTACCTCAGCTCAAAACTGTAAAACTTTTGACAGGCAATTTTGCTATATATTCCTAGTGGGAGGTACTAGGCACAGGCACTTCTGGCCTCTAAACTGCAGAAGTAAAACATGCAGTTGTGGGTAGAGTTACACGGAGGTCCAGACAGGTGGCTTCCATCATAGCAAAGCTCCAGGAAGTGAAATAGTTCACAGATAAAAAGTGCTAAATGCTGTGCTCAAGAATGGGTACAATGCAATGCACCTCCCTTTTATCCAAAAGTGAATAACTTAAGCTCTAACAGGGAACCTTTTATACTGGCCCTCATTTGATGAGGGTGTTTCAAGCTCACTCTTTTTGCTGTGCAGTCAGGTTAGCTAACTTTGAACTGAAGAGCTGTAAATCTGTTTCCTGGGACAAAAATATGGCAGAAGTCCAGGAAGCTGGGTAGTGCACGAGGGATGCTAGCCAAATTTGGAAGAAAACAAGAATTGAGGGAAACAGGGGCATAACTTCCTCACAATACTTATCCTTCACTGACTGATTTGAATTGGCCTCCCTTCTGTTTTAGGTAAGCACAAAATTGATTCAGGAAAATGGAAGAGGTTTCTATAAATATTTTTCCAATTATCAATATTCTTGAAAAAATTATCAATATTCTTGAAAGAATATGTTGGCTTAAGATGATGAAAATACCAACAGAAATCTCAACAGCCTTGTTATGTCCAACTACTGCTAAAAGTTACAGATCTATTGTGTTATTAGAACCTAAGATTGCCCTTTTGCATGTAAACCATTTGCAGTGCATAACTAAAGGGATGAAAATTTTAATACTAATAATGTAATTGCCCTTTGAGCAATTGTGCATATTGTATTAAATTCAAAAGCTTTGACGTTGACTTACAGCAGCATCAGAAAATGCTTTGATTCTATGAAGCACAGTTTAAGACTTTCATTAGCCTACAGCCTACAGCCTTCAGCCACATAGGTCTCTTTCCAAAAATAGTTTAACTCCTACCAAATGGAGAACATCTAAATCAAAACTCTTTAGTGTATATGTCTGCTATGTATATTGTGTAGCACAGAGAGTACTGCAATTAGTCATCCCTTCCCAGTGGTAATTACTGGAAAAGTTTAGACTTCAGGAACAGTGTGTCTCTTTTCAAAATCTATCAATCATTTCTAAAATTTGCAGATTATACAAAGCATTTTGTGTGCTCCCAGTCTGTTAAATCTTGTTGTTACATCTAGCCTGAGGACTGCAGTTCACTGGCATTTTAGCAATGCAGGGGGATTTAAAACTTATATGAGAAGTTGCTAGCTTTGTTAACAGCTATAGTCTTCTTATGTTTTTCTGTTTCCTTTATTTCAGGAGCTGAACATCAGAGTTAAGTGAGTCATTAGCATCCCTGTTAAGTAATATTTGATAAGGCAGACTTCCCCAGGCAAACATTTCAATTTTAAGCTCATTATTTTATACTGCTCTAAATCTTTAAATAAGTAACTTCTGCAGAAGAGATGTTACATTGAGAGCTAGACCAGTCAATAAGCTTGCAAGGTTTTATATCTGAACACATAAACACTTTTGCTGCTGTTCTGCAGCTGTTGGCTGTTAAGATATTCATGTTTGCTTTTGAACAGAACAAAATACTGCTTAGCCTCTCAAAGCATAGAAATCATAAATTAGAGTGTGGGGCAGTCATGATAGTAAAGGTAGCTTCTGGTGATTGCTGAGAATTGGAAAGGATGTGGTGGGAAAACACCCAAAGATTGTTTTAGCCTTGATGACAGAAGTGGGAAAAATTGAAGGTATAATGCCTCTTGTGAGGATGTGGTCCAAAGCAGCAGGCAAGCAAGTTGTTAATATGAAAGTTTCAACTTCTATCAATCTATTCATTTACTGTAAGAATACAAGAAAAAGGCGCCTGGAAAGAAACAGCCTGAAAACCTCTTTGTTTCTATTTATATGGGAAATTGAAAGGGCTAGTTAATGAACAGTAAACAGACTTGTTACTTATTGATCACAATAGTAGCAATGTGTGCACATGATAACAAAAAACAATATGCACCATAGTGCAAGATGAAAAAGGGAATTTTTAAAAGAAGGTAATATTTAACATTATGTTACCATATTACTGTTAAAAATGTACTGGGTTAGGAATAAGCTCCCATCTATAATGATCAAGAATTACACATAAATATAACACAGGTAAACTAAAACTGTGTGGCACATGAATCATCTGTACAGAATGATGTTGAGACCACCGAGATTAGCTAGCAGATGTAACAGCATGCTTTTCAATTGTTCTCAATCATGGGATTCTCAGTCTAGAAAGAACTAGTCTCAGGATATTCCAGTTTCAGGACACCACCTCAATACCCTTCAATTTCCACAACCATGGCCAGTATTCTGCAGCTGTGTTAGATGAATGTTATATGATCTTTGTGGATGTGTGTGAGGCAGGGAAGGGGAGGCCTGTGCTGCACAGGACAGGAAATCTCACTGACAACATAAACTAACCATCTTGTTACTTTGTGTCACCTTGAAACAGGTATATAAAAGAAAGTGCAATAAATCAGGTAATTTTTATGTGAGCTAATTGAATGAACCATAGGAGCCATGATCACAGGAAGATCACACTGCACTTTCCTGGTTAGCAGAACTTGCTGCTAGGCTTTGTCTTATCCTTTACAGGCATCTTTCTGTACACTAACTTATTGTAATGAAGATCTGCACAGAAAATTATACCATAACCCTAGCAAGGAGAAATCCTCCATAGTTGTAAACCCTTGTCTTTGCAAGAAGTCTTTCTCATTGCATTCACAATAAAATCAGACAATATGCTTCCAGAGAGGCAGATATGTGCACCTTTCTATCAGGAGGCAAGTTTTAAATAAGGCAATGTAATTTCCAGCATTTTGCTATAAAAAGCAATAAGCTAGAGTGGAAGTGTCTCAAACCTGGCATCCAGCAACTTGCAATAGACTCAGAATATTGTTATTTTATATATTTAACTAGTGTATTACTTCCATTCTTACTGTAGCTATTGTTGCTATGGTTCCCTGTGTTGGATTACATGTTTATCTGCACATTCCCTTTTGCTGAGGTTACCTCATATGACTGTGAAATGAAAGGAGACACGTGCTTGAAATCTTCATCCTCCAGAATCAGAAAGTCTATGATCTACTGATGTAAAGTATTTCAGAATAATGACCTCAAACACACTACCAGGTAATCTGAAAGAGTGCTATAGGATGAATCTTAGTTTTGTAATGGAATGTCTTGTACATGCATTGGCTCAGCTCTGAAGAAGCTGGTTCGTTTTTATAGCACAGAAAGTGCATCTCTGTAATAAGACTTGGTGCTAGACAAAGACTTTTGTGCTTGGTCCCAGCCAGTTAGCACAGATTTCAGAAACAGCATTGTCTCCTGCTCTGCTTGGGCAGTCTCTTTGTCCTGACTCAAAGTAGTTCAGTGCTCCAGTGCATTTTGAGATGCTGGCTTGCAGAATTGTGTCAGCATGACTCTGCCATACTACCAGCAAACTCAGCCCCATGCTGCTACTATTGCTTTTCTGCTTTCAGCAGACAAACCAGTTTGTATGGAGACCTTTGGATAGCTTCATAGTCATCCTTGGAACAGTACTGAATGTGTTCATTGACCACAAGCATGATCACTGACAAGAGCAAAACAGAACCTGCATGAGGACAGTCCTTTAATTAAAAAGAGAACTGTAAAGAACATCAGTCAGGGTTCAGGATCCACTCCTCAGTGAATACTTTCCCAACAAAGTACAAGGTTACTTCTCTCACTATGTTCTACATGCTCTGAGAAGAGATTACGTGGTACAGAGATGCAAATGCTTGTGGGTCCCATGGAGGCTATCCCTGAGACAAACAGCTCTCCTGAAAGAGGCTGGAATGGCCATGAGTACATTTCAGCTGAGCCAAGTTCACTTACAAATTTCAGTTCAAAACAAAAACGAAACAAAACAAGGGAATGAAAAAAGCAAAAAATTTATTTGTTTAGTTTTCAGTTTCTCCCCTACTCAGTGGCTCAGTTGTACTACTCACTGCTGGGTGAAGCAGAAGGAAGGTTTTTCTCACACATCTCACCAAGGACTGACCTTAAAGTTTATTCTGTTATGCCCATGGTGAATACTGCATAAAGCCCCAGCATAGCACAAAAAGTTCAATAAACCCCAATGGGAGAGGTATTTTTCGTATTCCTCCTGCCCCCTATAGTCAAGTAAAAGCCAGCCAAAAATTCTCTTTTCAGGCTTTTGCTATATGGGAGAGTTTTCAATCCAATCCTTTTACTCTTCCTTTTCCATGCAACACAGATCTAAGCATGCTCAGTGTAAGAGTCACACAGAGCAAACAATGTTTTGTTGGGGCAGAATTCAGCCATGTTTATTTATATAGCTAGACTTATCACTGCAACCTTCTGATGGTCACCATGTGTCTGGCAAACTTCAGCTGCGGTGTTCTGGGAAGCTACAGCCGTACTTTCTCCCATGCATTCCCCTATGCAGCCCCGAAGGAGAGAGGGAGCACTGAGACACAATGAAAACCCAGCTTCTATATCTAAATATTAGACCAGCTGAACTTTTGCTCCCTCCTTATTCTTCCTGTCCACATCCTGCAAATCCAGCAACTGCTTGAGACTGTTCTTTATACAGAATACGTTCTGAGGTGAAACATTCATAAGAGCTAGCGCTGCATGCATTTTCACATGAACTATTGCACTTAGAAACAAATGCTATTTAAAGTGATTTGTCCCAGGAGTCTCTCTCAGTTAGCACAATGCACTTTCCCAGAAGGAGTTCAATTCCAGGTCTTGAACTTGTCCCACGCTCCCAGACCTCATGGGCCAAAGAGAGTGGCAGAGTCATTAAGCCCAAACCCTAGCTGAGACCTGGTACTCTGATAGCTCAATTCTGAGCCATTCAAAAATGATGTTTCAAAGGGGGACTCAAACTTGGATTTTGTCAATCAGAAGCCCTGCTACCTCAAGGAAAGGAAGTGGTGCTCTAATCACTCCTGGGAAAAACAGCTGTCCACTGCACTTTTTCCCTTCCCAAAGAAAACCCCCAAGGAGATCTGTAATTATGAGCAGGGGAAAATTTGAAAGAGCAAACTGAAAACTACAAAAATTTTTGCTATTCTTACTAATTTTTGCTGTAAAGCAAAAATCTAGAAACCTGAAGGACTTCAACAGGGACATGTTTTTTGTTTTTTGTTTTTTTTTTTGTAGAGTTCAACCTCTGCCTTTTATGAGTGTCCAGTTTGGAATGATATAGGCATTGAAATTGATAGGGAATATAAGGTATGTTTAGGGAAGGGTCTTTTGGAATAGAAGACCTTTTGTTTTTAATATTTTCCTCTCTCCTCCTGTATTCTGAAATTATCTGGCAAACAATGCAGATGATTTACAGCTGTCTGTTTCCTTTCAAATCAGTGATGCTGCACTGATTGGCACCTCTGGGGAAACCCATGAAGATATTGACAGTCTAATAACTGCAATCATCTGCTTCAGGCTCAAGAAAATTTCTTATCAAAGGGTTTCAGTCTGGCTTTAGAAGATATTGTCATGATTTTCCTATGTTCAGGAATGAGGGTTGAGTACCAAGATCTCAAATTTGGTATTATTATTTGAATTTAACATGCAAGATAGAAAGCTATGAGTTCTCAGGAAACACTTCTGTTAATGCTCTGAAGAAAGAGAACAGAATCTCACTCTCATCGCCCTTTCCGTGTTTGTGCTACTGAGTTTCCCAAACATCCATTAAAAAGAACAGAAGCTGGAGTTTTGCCTGCTGTCTGGGAATTTCAGAATATAGACCAGAACAAAACTTGATCTCATGAGGCTTCCATGCATTCAAAGATAATTGATATGGAAAAAAGCTATTATCATGCATCTCCAGCAGACTTCCATTTAATCTGTTCCATTGTTCATGTATGCACATGTACCTGTTTGCTGAAAGAAAAGACTTAATTTTAAGTATTTAAATTAAGACTTAGACACAGACAGGTTCTTGCAAAATCAATTTTAAGATTAGAAGGAACCTTAATAATCTCAGACTTATTCTGCATGCAAGTGATAGTGTTGGTAGACAGCAGATCAATGTATTTTATGCTTCTAGCAGATATTCAAGGTTGATACTTTGAGGTACTTCAAGAAAATGAGAATCATTAAGAGACAATTTTTGACAGATAACTGGAATGGCCATGTTGCCATCTCTTTAACAGGTGCCGATATTTTTGGCTTTCTGTTGCAGCAATGATTAACTGCAATCAGTTCATGTATTGGTACTTATTGACTGGCAATTAATTTGGGCAAAGCACTAATCCTTACCCCAGTGTTTCAGTAGCCAGTCATCTACTTTTTATAAACTATGGAGGAATTTGTGACTAAATGCATGATTTTTTTTTTTAAGCTTCAGAGCAATGCTCCCTAATTATACACTCATACCTTAATTGCAAGATTTTTTATACAGTACGAGAGTTTGCAATGTCTTGTTAGCAATTTTGGAGCTGAAGTCCAGGATCTGTTGTCAGATGGAAGGCCTTGTATATCGTCTCTGATAATGGAGAATGGCCAAGAGATCCTTTGTAATAGCCCTGATACTGAGGGCAGTAGAATTGTCCCAGTGTGATGACTGAGCTGGGCTGTTTAATGATACAGAAGGCAAAACTGATGTGCTTCAAGCTCAAGCATTATATTGCTTCAGGGCGTTTCTTTGCAGGGGGCGGGGGGGGAACAGTCATGAGCAAACACATTTAATATTTAATCAATGATCTTTTCATTTTCACACCTCCCCACCTCCTAAAGTAGACAGCCCTCAGCGCACAGGGAATGAAATGGAGTCATTGAACTATGGTTTAAAACCCTTCAGCAGATTGAAAATAGTTTTCCAATATTAACGATTAATTTAATCTCTGCCTGCAGAGGTTTTCTGGGCTAGTACTCAGACAAAACCTCTATTGGTATAAGAAGATAAGAGAACATATGAGAAAGATTGCTTCTGTTAAGCCTTTTGAAAGATTAGCAGTATCAACAGTGATTTGTGTTCTTGCAATTTCCATTTGCAGACTGTAGTTTAACCTCTTCAAATCTTTGATATAACACTAGAGGTGCTTATAAACCTGATAGAGTGGATTTTTAGAATATGGAGCTAGATAGGAGTTAAACTGGGCTCTATATACAAAGAATCTGTTCTTTATTATTTTTATTTTGGTGAGACATAAATTTCAGGAGATACATTTCAGAGTATATATTCCCAGATTTAATTCATCCACTGGCTTTCAATAATGCTCTGATTTACACTTCACATAATCCCCTAAATCAGTGCTCCTACTCACTCCCTATCTCTAGATAACAGTTAATGCTGTGCTTATTCTTAAACTATGACTGTCCCTCAAGGCTGTGTAAACCCCCTTGTTAATCAGATAGATGTTCCTGATGGGCAGAAATAGAGAAGAAATGAATACCAATCCTGACACCAAGACAATGTGTGGCCCCATTGTTACACACAGCTGCTGACAGTATGTGGTATGTGCCGAAGGGCAGGCACAACTCTCACTACACAAAAGCAAGTGGGAGAGTTCATGTGCAGTAATTATACTTTCTACTGTCATCTCCCTTGTGATCTCTCCATGTCCAAAATAACCATGTAATACATTCTGTGAATGTCTGTTCACCTTCCCTCAGAGAAGTAACACCATACCTGCACTTGGACGTCTGAAAGAAGCCTTCTGCCCTTTTAGTGAGGCAGAGGGATTGGAATGGCAAGCAAACCACTTCTGCTGAAGTAATTTTGCTTCTCCTGTGTTACTAAGAGACACAGCAAAGAGTGAATGGTGTTTCTTCTGTTTCAGAAAATCATTGATTTGTGTCCATGTATTTAAACAAAACTGCTTGTTATAGGTGGCAGCATGTGACACAATTACTTGCTATGGGGTCATGAAAAATTCATACAGTGTTTATTGGTTAAGAATGTCTTTCTTTCTTAAGACCCAAAAGGCAATACTTCACTGAAACATTGATTCAAAATAAAAATACCACAGAGAACTTATCCCCAGCATGGTACATTGCACAGCAATTTAAAATGAAAAAAGGAAGAAAGGTCACATTAAAGGGAATGCAAATTGCATTTTATTTGGTTAAACAGACAAACTCTCCAGGATGGGAACTGACTCCTTACATGTCGATGTAGTGCCTTACACAGCAAAGCTATTACCCGGTGGAGCCTTCAGACCCTTGAACACCACCACCACTCAGGATTTTGGGAATTAAGGGAAAGGCTGAGGCCCTTAATTGATTTTCACTGGCATATCTTTTTTCCTCTGATGTTTATTTATATCCTTTGCATCTCACTGTACTTAAAATACAAGCAAACCCTACTGCAATTTACATTAGAGAGACTATGCTATTAAGGAATATCATATTCTAATACTTGTTAGGAGGATTGTTGTGGCAGACAAGCCTTTCATTTGTGTTCATGGGGAAATATAAGAGAGGACCAGGAAAATAGCAAAATAATTGCCTGTGATATTTTAATAAAAAATCTCCAAAGAGGCCCAGTTTGCAATATAATTTGAACTACTGAATTTCAAAATAGAAAATTACCTGCCTAATAAAAATATCACTGGTTTCAGTTCTTACATGAGTAGCTGCTTACTGCCTTTTATTCTATTAACAGTATCTACACCAAAAGATGCATATCTCTGTAAGTGCAGCTGAAATATTAATTTCACAATTATAACATTTGTGGTCTTTAACCAGTGGTTTCATGCAAAACAAAACAAGATTACAAAGGATTTGTGCAGTTGTCTGTAGTGCCCAGCGAATTGGAAGTCTTGCTGCACATAGTGCCTGCCCTGATATGGTGTGAGAGTGGAGTGGCTTTGACATATAGAAGCAGTAAAGGAGGAGGAATTGGCAAGATTTAGGGACAGGACTAAAATCTTTAGATCAGCTAACGGACATGAAAAGGAGCAAAAATTCTTTGTGGCAGAAAACCACTTCTACAGATTATACAGCTCTTCACTCTAAGAATCCATCTATTTTTTTCCCAGTACATTACCTGAGTCTGCTGAGTGACCCACTTGTGAGCTTACCATCTAAATCTTGCTGTCTCTCCTATTCCATTTTTTTCTTACACACTTCTCTAACCAGCCAGTCAAAAACATGCAGTAGTAACCGTCCTTAACCATTTCAACTAATGCTTCCCTGCAGTGGGTATTTAGGCTTTGGAAGAGATGAATGTTAAATTTATTGTATCTCCTAGCAAATTTTGTATAATTGTTTAGTTTGCCCTCTTACAAAACTGAATGTATGCTTAAATGCATCCTGACTGCCATCTTCTGACTGTTTTACTCTATTTTGATGTGGGACGAGCTGTACACTAAGTAGCAGAGGGTTAATCACAGGGCCTTTTTATAGCTCAAGTGATTTAATCTTAAAAGTACATGAGTTATAAAAGTCAATAGTTAGACATTAAATAGTTATGAATGTAGAAGATGGTGGTCTTGTATAAAAAGAGTACAGAATTAGTTTGATAGATCTTATCTTGGGTATTTGCCGTATCTTCTGAGATAATAAGATAGCCTCTCCAATGAGAAAGTTTATCCATCTTCTAGTAAGTATCTTTTAGTGCTGCCTAAGTTAGCCTCAGACAAGTGATCTTTTTCTACCAGGAATGGAACCTTTGCATTTGACAATTGGCATTGTCATTTTTTCATTATTGGATCAAACCTAATCTCAATCACATCGATTCCATCTGTCAGGGTTTTATTTTTAGAATTGAATAGCTTACTATTTGTCACCCATTATTAGCATTTTAGGGAGACCATGGAACTCTTCAATTTAAAGAAGTAGTTTTACTCTACACAGCTCCCACAAACACAAAGCCCTTCTTGTCCTTTTCTAAAGAAAAGTTATCTCAAACATTTGAGAATACTATTTTTCTGCATTTGATGTATAAACACTTGCCTGAATATTGAATTTAATTAATATTCAGTAAAGAAAATGGACAGGAAATATTTCAACCAGAAAGTTTTCTAAAAGCTACAAAGAAGCTTGCTTACTGACTGTGATGTCCTGTGTGGTCAGGTTGGTGATAGGTCTAAATGGGTATTACACAGTAAATCCTTTTGAACTGCTTTTCACGGGGAGAAATCATTTGACTGGAAGTGATTATTAAATCCATCCTACAACACACTTGTTTTGAAGTTCCTCTGTTTGGGGATGAAGTATTAAAACAGGCACAGATTTACACTTGCTATAATTTAAACTTGGTGATGCTTATAGTGAGCCTTTCTTTCCAATTAAAACTTCTGTCCTGTGCTACCCAAAAATGCAGTCCCTTTCCCTGTCTCACTCTAAAATCTCAATACTTAGACTTTGTGATATGAGGGCTTTTCACTAAATAAGATCAGAGCTTTCCAACTTTTAGAGACAAGTCTGCCATCCTTTTAGACTATATGGAAGAGTTTGGCTTACATGGATGTAAATGATCTGACATGATGTGAACATCAGGTTCTTGTTGGATTGACTGATATTTGGGCAAGTAATTTAACATTACCAAACACAGCTTTTTCTAATTTCAGAGTTCATATCCATCAGCCCCCTTCCTTAAGCTGTGGGAAGGTCACTGCCAATTGAGATCTGTAGGAACCCACTTATATGGGGCAATCGACAAGACTCTGGGACTAAAATGACAGCGCAGACAGTGGCCTGGCAAGACTTATATTGAGTGGTGCTGCCAGTATCTGTCAGGCTATGTGGAATTCTTCAGCTCATAAATGTTGGCAATTCCGACAACTGGTGATGGGTTTTTTTGCTTAACAGAGAAAGAAAAAAAAACGAATTTATAGGAAAAATCTTAACTCAGGTTTCACTTTTCACATCTCACTATTAAGTTCAGAGACAAAGAAAACCTCAGAAAATACTTTGTATTTCCTTGTCCAAATTTCACATGACACAGTGGATTAATATTTGACCCTTAACAACAGTTTGCCTACTCTTTTGTTATTCAGAATTCATGTGAAAAGAACAAAGAAATACACAGATAACATTAGCTTGTTAATATTAACTTCTCTCAAAGAGCAGTAATTCAGGATTTGCTTGATTGATATGGGTCTCACCAATAAACACATTGTGTTAGTGAGATAAGAAAATGACTGGAAAATGATAAGAAATTATCTGTCCAAATTGTCCTCCTTTAATAGGCTGTATAAGGTATGCAATGCAAAATTCCATGCAGAGTCTTTATGTGATTATGTATACAGAACCAGTGACATACTAGAGGTTTTATCCTAATATAAGCATGATTTCAGATGCATTTCTTTCTGACAAACTTTGAATAGATTTGGTCATAACAGTGAGAAATGTGAAAGACTTGTGAGACCTGTGTCAATAAAGGGTTTGGTTACCAAACATGCTAGATATTTTTCTGTGCTTCTGCCAGAATAGTTCAATGCTTTGCAATGTAATACAGCTTTCCCTTTAAAACCAAACAGAAAGATTGCTTGCAATTCTTGTCAAACGCATGTAAATACTGCTTTGCCCTTCTGCTGTGCCTCCCAGATCAAAAGCATCTGCAAGTATTTAATAAATATTTTTCCAGCCCCCTTGGAGGCTAGCTAATTAAATTGCATGACTTTGGAGATATATGCGGAAACAGACTCTGAAGTTGAATAATGTTCCAGAGAAAAGGGCAGAAGTCTGCATCTTAGTTAAGAACAGAAGCCAAACCATGCAGCTATTAGCCATCCATTTTAAGTTAGGTGACTGCCTCTCATCTTCTTTTGGTTAGAGGTACTTTTTGACCATATACACATGATAGTATAGTGAAACCTGATGGTTTATCTTCCTCGATGTGCATCAGTTGGGAATGTTTCTTCCTTTATGCCTACATTAACACATTTTCCTGTTATGGTTCTTTGGTGAAACGATTTCGACACTCACTGTTCTGACTGCTCCCTGGATGCCATCCCTAAAGGTTGCTTTGAAGGAAAAAGCAGCTTTGTTCTTTTAGAAAACATGATCTCCCAACTGAGCTCCTGTGATTGTATTGATTTATAACTGAGGTAATTCTGATTTTACACCAGAATTCCAGTTCTACACCAGCTTTGCAAGTTTTCTATCTTACTAGCGGGTGCTTCACACTTAGAAAGGAATCAATTTAGTGCAGTAAAGTCCTTTCCCTGACAAGCACAGAGGACTAGCAGTAGCAGTGTTGAAGTGCTGGCTTTCCTTTGAGCAGGGAGCAGCTCGAGTTGTCTGAGGTGCTCTCCCCAGGACCGTGCTGGGGGGCACAGTTCTGCACATTGGGGACACTGAGTGGAGGAGGTCTCTCATAATCCTATTGCAGGGAAGTTTGGAGTACTTTTGGCTTTTGCTAGCTCCCTCACAGCCCTGAGAGAGCAGCTGCCACAGCTTTCATCGCTGGATCTGGCAGGACTTGTGCTCCAGTGATGAAGCCAGGACACTGGTAACAAAATATTCTTTGCCAGATTTGCTCCACAAGAAAGGAAGCAGATTCATCCTGCTAAGAGATAGAAACCCAGCATTTTATGTGGCAACCAGAGCTATTCTAAGCACAGAGACTGTCAGATTGCAAATATTTAGATGAGGCATCACAAGAAATGTAATGTGAACGAATCCTACTTCTTTCATATTAACACGTATTCATCATCATCTGAACTCTAGCATAAGCTCAGGCACCAATTGGCCATTGTGTTAATCATTTTTATATCTCAGCTCCAGTCACAGAAGAAAAGGAATTAAATAACTCAGTTTACAGCTACTAAAAATAAACTGCAGACTTGCTGGATTCCTCCACATTAAAATGTAAACAACTGTCAGCTCTTCTGGAAAAGCTAGTTTTGCCCTGCTAGTAACTTCCCCAGGAGAATTACTGTGTTTTTTCAAAGTTTTATGCTAAAGATTTGTTTCCATAATTGGGACTGGGCAGTTTTCTCTCAGAAAAATGAAAACTGAACTCTTTCCAGTTAAAACAATTGCTACTAGAACTTTGGCACCCAGTCCATGTGTGCCAAATGGTATGAGCTGCTTCAGTGAGGATTGCAGCCAATCATTTTTAAATTTGGGTGCCTCAAGAGAGGCAGTTTAATCCATATTTAGACACCTATAGTGGAAGTGTCTGGTCTGGCTTCACTGCCAGCACCCACATATCCTATGGGTGTCTTCCACTGTCTGTCAAATCCAGGATTTTGGAAAGCAAATCTATGTCTTTTAAGGGCCTAAATTAAGAAACATTTTTATGGCATTTAGAAAAAATATCTCAGGCCAAAATTTTAAATGCTTTGATTAAAATGTTCTTCTTATGATGTTAACTGCTTTTTAAAACTGACGTATAAGCATGTGCTCATTGCTTTAGAGCACCACATGGCCCTACCTGAGATGGACCGATGGAGAAATGGAAGTCCTGGGGGAAGAAAACAGACAGAATATAATTGATATAGTGCAGTTTGATTGATATACTGCATTTAGTTTTGGGCTGAGGATCTTTGCATGGAAATACTTGGACCATATTATCAAAGTATGTTGAAGTAATTGTGTAAATAATACAATAATTAGCCAGTCAAAACATTCATCTGACTACCATATACTTCCCTACTATTTAAATTGGTTTGGAGGATCCCTTTTTGGCATGGTTCAGATATCTGTCAGTCATGGACAGCTGTTATCTTACAGTGTCCACACCTCACACATACTTCTTCAGACCTGGGAAGTAATGGGTTACATTGATAACCATGGAAAGTTGGCAAACGAGTTAACAGCTTAAATAAATGCATGAAAGAATAGTCAGGAAAAGCCAAAGTAAAAGGAGAAATGACGTTTCTTCTCTCACTTTGAGGAGAGGAAAATAGCAGCAGAATAGATGAGAGATTAGAATATCCCTCAATAAACAATTCTATCAGCGTTTAATCTATCAGTCCTTCTATCAGTGTATAATCACCCAATACTCCTGTCAGTTCAGTGAAAGCCTTCCAAGGATAGAGGCTCTATTGGGTCTCCAGGGAATCTCTTCTAGTGTTTCCCTACCATGAAAAATCTATTCCTGCTATTAATTAGTTTGCAGACTGAAACCTATTCCTTTTTGTCCTTGGAGGACATGGAGAGCAGTCCCTTAGCTCTATGCAATAGCCTTTTAGGTACTTGAAAACTTACGTTCTCCTTCAGTGTTCTCCTCTTTAAAATACATGAATTAAATCTTTTTCTGTAAATCTTTTTCTCCTAACCCTCAGTCTTTTTCTTTGTTCTCACATGAGATTTTTCCAATTAGGAAACAAAAATCTTCCCAACTGAAAAAAGTCAAATCTGGAAAAAAAAAATTTTAAAAAGCCCAGCTTTATGATAAAAGGCTTCAAAACGAAAGTAATGATTTAATGATTGAAATTTTTTTCTTTTGAATCTAACACAATTTAGTTTGATATTTGCTCATTCAAGCATTAGAAAAAATGATGAAGTAATTTTCAGTACTTTCTGTAATGTGCACAGTGTCATGGCAATTGTCTCTTTTCCACTCATGGTAGTGCTGATCTACTTAATCATTCATCATGCTGAAACTGTTGCAAAACTTAGATCTTTCTCTGTGCTTCTGTATTGTTCTCTGAATCTCTTTCTAAAAATTCTTCTTGCCCTCACCATTGCCACCTTATACTTAGGCGGCTTTAGTGAGAAGTTATGTAGTCTGGTTATGAATTTATATAGTTCAGCCATTTCACATTTGCATTCCATTAGAACTTGGGCAGGTGCCATCCAGTTCTGGTGGTTTGAGTATTCTGTCAATTTGCTCTATAATCTGTTCCACTAACGCTTCAGTTTGTGACAGATTCTCTAACACCTCCTCTAAAAAGAAGAGTTTCAGCATGGAAATTTCCCTAAGTTTGTAAATGGCAAATGCTTTTATGCCTTGCTTATCTATTGGCTCTCACACTTCTCTGGCAAGCTATCTGCCCCTGATGTGTTGGAAAAGGAATTTATTATTACTTTTTATGTCTTGGCAAGTTGGTTTTTTTTTTTTTTTCTCAAAGCCCAGTTTGGCATACACTTGCATTTAACCTTCCAGTGCTTGTGGCCTCTGAGACCCTCAGTTGGACAGAACCTCGTCTTTATGAAGGTAGGCTTTTTGTTCTTAAGAACTTCCCTGTCCATTCAAGCAAGGCAGGTTGGAGGGGTCTTTGAGTCTACTAGACTCTTCCACCTGGTCTACTGGGAAGTGTTCCTGACTGCTACAGGGAGGTTGGAACTAGAAGATCTTTAAGATCCATTCCAACCGAGGCCATTTTTTGCTTATGACTATGATTCAGTTTAGCTACCCTAATTCTATTATTTTAGGGCAGGAGGCATAGGTCTGATGAGAGCTTCTGATACAGTGTCTTCAAATACACTCTACATCACCTGCAAAAATGTCATACTTCGGACCACCCTGTTTACCAAAATTTAGAAAAATAATTTTGATTTAATTCCTAGAGGGTCCATGATCTCAAGTGGTGGTTTCTTTCATATTTGATGTTTCTCTTCCATTCTTTCTTTTTTCCCCCCTAAAAATGACCCCTGTAGCATTTTTACACAAAGCATTAGCATCTGGTTTCCACTTTGGTTTATATGAAGTCTTTATTCCCTTCATGTATACACGCCCTTTGTTTCTAAATTATTTTGGTTTAGATTTTGTTTTCTTTGTTGTTGTTATTGATTTTGCCTAGTGGGCTTTTCTGGTTGGATTTTGTTTGGTTTTCTGCCTGATTTTTTTTTGGTGATGTTTTCTTTTTCCTCTTGTTCCCAGCAAATCAGACCCTATCTCGTTTTCTCAACCATGCATTGCAGATTTTCTTTTCTGACTAAACTTGGCCCTCATCATGGCAAGAAGATTTCAGAGACTGTGAATTTTGTACATCCTGGTTTACATGATTTAACTTTTGCTTCAGAACCGCTCTCTTACCCCACTGCTGGTCTGAAAGCGCTAAGAGGTTAAATCTTCTACTTTACATACAGTCTTAGTCATCTGCTTTCCATATCAGGATATATGTGGTGAGATTACAAAAATATGCTTGCAGACTGCTTCAATTATTTTTATTTATGAACAGATTTTGATTTTAAAAAATTTGCTTCTGTCCAGAAGAATTAGCTAAGGAATGTATCTCTCCTCTTTAATCAGGAGAGCATGTTTTATGATGTACACTATTTCTATACATTTGTGCTGGAATCAGATTTTAAATGTAAAATAAATAAATTAAGAGATAATAACAGAATAACACACTAAATAGGGAATTCATCAAGAAAAACAGTCTACTGAATCAAGAATTTTCCTTATACCAGGAGACAAATATATCTCATATTGCACAATTGACTGTTGACCTTCCAATGCCCTTAGTAAATACTTCAATTTAAATTATTTTGTGGTGATTGCATCTATTTTTATTCTTTTGTGTGTGTGTGTGTGTTCTATTTGTCCATAGTGTTTGCTATGTGAGTGTAGTTAAATTATTTGGGTTTTTCTTTTATTGTTTCTCTTTTCCAAAAGTTTTAAATTTTATTCCTTCTGTATAATACTCTCTAATCTCATTTCTGAAAATTAGATCAAAAGTGAAAGTGTCACAGCTTTGTAAATTCAGCTTTGTAAATCAAGCTCAATGTAAAAAGTAAAAGTTGGGTTTTTTAAGTGGGAAATTATGTGTTCAAGTATACTTTCCATATACACAAACAGTTCACAAGCAAATTGGCAGACAAGTATGTATTTCTTAATCTAAAATAATAGATTGATTTCAACATATTAAGGTAGGACAATGTACTGGGGATGAGTATTCTGGAAATCTCCAATGATTTTGCTTTGCTATGCTATCAGTGCCAGGCAGACTTTTCCATTTCAAACTTCTATTTTGCATACATTTCATGCTCTTTCAAATTTTCAATGAGATTGTTAACTTTATGGTTCACAGGCTTTGGGAAAATAAAAGCAAAATAAAATAAAAGTAAAACAAAATGAAAATAGTTGTGTCTTGATGAGGAGAAAAGGCATACTGAGAGTTGCTGGACAATTACATATTTTCTGTCAAAATTCTCCCAGTAAGCCATGGAATAAACTCCCTTAAACACATGCAAAAAATTATAATTTTTAATATGCTGTTGGTTCACTTTGTCAGCAAAAAACTAATTTTCCAAAACAAAGAGCCGTTGTAATTGCAAATTTGTACTGGAAATCCCCTTTGATGGTTTAGTAATGTGCAGCTCTTTATTTGGCTGCAAACTAAACACCTTTCTTCTAGAGAGCATGAACAAGAACAAAGCGAGGGGAAAAACACTGTTGTCTTGCTTCTGAGTTCTCCAAGGAGTGGGACAAAGCTTTGATGTAGTGAAACTAGGCACAGTTTATGTTTCCTCAAAATCTCAGATCCTGGTAAACTTCAAAAAAATAGCATCATATTCACAGAGGTCACAGAGCATCCCACCACTTGAGTGCTCTTTCTTCATGTCACAGCTGGGTCAGAATTTTATACCAGCGACAACTCCCTCTTGTTCAAAGGAATTTGTTAAAAGGAGGGATCAATGGAAGAGAAAACACAGTAATTCTTCCTTCTCTAGAGGACAGTTCATACTGACCTACTTTGTTCATTACAAAAGGTTATTTTAATACCCACTGAATGACAATAAAAAGTTCATCATTAAATTGTACATATAGGTGTGCTTTATTTTTTAAAAGAAGCATCTCTCATGTAAACAAGGTGAGACTATGATTGTAAATCACCATGTCAGCTCTGATGAAAATCATCATGTTATCATAAGCAGCAGTTTCACCTAAGCATAATTTTATCAAGAGTTAGAAGACTTTTTTTCTGGCAACAGCAAACACTCTTAGAGGTGCATGAGGCTTCTCTTCTCAATGAGAGTTGGTTCAGAATAGCATACTGGATACAGACAGCAACCACAAAGAGCCATCTGTGCTTTTAAATGACGTTCTCCAGGTTGAAATCCTCATCAACACAAATAATTGTATTCACTGCAGAGATCAACTTGAAAGTCAGCTGAATACACATGACAGAGTGTGTTTGTACAACAAACTCCAGGATTGAATCTCCACTTACTCATACTTTTTGTCAGTTCATGTTCTTTATCTTCGCAAAAGAAGTTCACCTCAGTATTTTGCAAGCATTTTTATGAGAATTATTTCCCTATAAATGTTAAAGAAAAAAATATTTCCAGATGCTCCAATGCCTTGATATGCTGCATATACTGACTCTTCTGTGTCCTGCAAAATTTGAATAATCATCAAAGGTTTTTCTTGAGGAAAATTTATTTGTGAATTAGCTTTTCAATCTGTTGTTTCTTTCATGCAACACCCACAGGTGATCGTTATTTATGCAATTTTAAAGAAAAAAATCAAAAACTCTAACGTGTCAAGCTTTTAAAACTTATTAAAAACAAAACAATCTTAACAGAAACCACTGAGACAAATAGAGAGCAGCCCAGAGGGTGGCTGGCTGGACTTCTCTGCAAAGAGAAAAAGGAAAGGCAGTTTGTCTTTCTGAAATGTACAACCAGAACAAACCTCCTTGATGTAAGAATAGGAGTTACAGATTTTGACAGGTTGCTCTTAAACACTTTGTTATGCTCGTATAGTTGAGAACAGTACTGTAATTTCTGCAGAGCAGGCTGCTTCTGCCACTCTACTTGAGATTTTGCACCCAAACATGGCAAAGATAATAAAATAAGGTAATTATTCATGTAGGTAACTTAGTAATACAGTAATATAGAGCGCAGAAAACATGAAAAGCATACGTAACACTGGAACTAATCAGGTCAGAAGTTCATAATGAAATGCCATTGCTGGACAATGGTCAGTTCATTTAGAATGAAGTAACATTAACAAGGAACACACTGACCAGGCTTGAGTGAAAATTAAGCCCAAAGAAGAACAAAACAATCTCAAACCCTATCAAATTCTCAGTGATAATAGAGTTTTACTCTCAATGCTATGAATGCAACTGCTTTTAGCATTAGAAACAAGACTAAGTTCAAATGGCTTCCTCCTGAATACTCAGTTTGTATGAAGCCAGTCAGCCAACGACGCAGCAGACACTGATGCATTAGTTTTGTGTCATTTCAAACACCATCAGTTTGATATAATGTGGCTACTGCTCTTAGGGCTTGCTTAAGTTTCACACCATGGTTTCAAATGTGCTTGATCTTAGTAAGAACAGAACTAAGGGTATTTAGTCCAAAGGGCTGAGGCATGCATTTGGTGCAGGAAGTTTTCCTTGGTTGTGAAACCACTTTGTAGAACAGAGGACCACTGAAAGTGTCCTGGCCTCACTCATACTCTCTCCCTGGGAAGGTTCTAAACATGTGAACTTACAATGAAATTTAATTGTAGTGAGATAGAGAAGAATTTTATTCTACTACAAAATGCCCTTCAAATCATCTATTCATTTGTGCCTGCTTGTCTTCTATTTATTCCCAAATGTGGGGATTAGGTAACAGATTGCATTGCCATGTGAAACTGAAAATGCAAATAATCTGCATTTTTTAACACTTTTGTATGAAAGTTCCACTGAAATGAGAGCATGAATTGTGATTTATGTTTGTAGTGAAACTAAGTGGGATCCTGGGAAAAGCAAAAAATAATTCCTCTAAAATTCCTCCTGCAAATTGTGCATAAATGTCAAACTAATGTGATAATATTTTAAACTATTCTGCATAAACACTCTCACTTTGAGTTTGCATCTAGATATATTTTGGCTCATGAAGCTGCAGCTGCAATACAAAAGAACTTCAGGTACCTAGCTTGAGCAAGACAGTGACTGCAGTTAGTGAAGCTATAATTGTCTACTAAATAATCACACAGAGAAAGCTCTATATGCAAGCCAAATATAAAATTTCACAATTATCTTATGAGATAAAAGAGGCACATTTAGAATAGAACATAACTTTCCTGTCATCTTCAATTCCAGTTTGGGGAATATATTTTTTTGAATACTGAAGCGTAACATCCACTTAATGGTCTTTGTGACATGTTTAGAAATGTGCAAATATAGGTTATAATTAAGTTTTTATCTATTTGAAATTAATTCTGTTAAGGACAATTAGAAATGGAAAAAAATAAAAAAACTTATTTTTATCTTAACCGTCAATTAGTTTGTATCACTGTGGCCATCTGTATGTGTTCAAGATTTTGACAAATATGATGGTAGTATTTTTGCTGAATACATAATGAAAGCATGTATCATTCACAAGGAACAGACATTTCTGAAAACATGCCAAGAGGATGCTGCCCATGAAAAAAAAGCAAGAAAAACCTTGCTGCTTTTTTCTTCGAGGATAATTTTTTTCATAGACAGTTCATTGGGATGACTGTACCACAAGGAGACCAAACAGCAGCAGAGAAGAGTTGGAGTGTAATTGGAGTGTTATAGAAATTCAGCATACACCGTGGGATCAGCCACAATTGTTGGGAAATTAACGGTAGCCCTTATTGTAAACTTGACTTTTTGCACAGTTCTAGCACCCTCAAGACAAACTGATGAGCAAGGCAAGCGTAAGGCAATTTTTTTTCCCTTAATACAGTAAATGGAAAAGCCACAGTTAAAAGATGGGCTGTTTTGAGAGCAAATGATCTTTTCTGAGAAGCTGAAAAGCGAGTTACTTCTTGGTTTGTGACTTTGAATAACCTCTTTACCTCAAATTAATTCTTGTACCTAGAAAGTCACTATGTATTTAACCTTCCTAATAACACCATATGTAGGAGTATATACTTACTTGACATAAAAAAAAAATCTCCTACTCTACTACCCACACAAAAAGACTTACTGATGATCATTTCAATCTTTAGATACTGTTTAGAAAAGTAAGGAGGAAAAAAGTTTCATAATGGATTAACCTTCACATCTTGTCTGAAGTAGGAGTCCTTTTTAGGACTAGGACTAGGTCCTTTTAGTAGAAATGAGTAAGTGGCAGCTGCTGGTTCTTTTAAATTCATGAAAACTCCTCACAGTTCATCACTTCAAAAATCCTGCTTATTTGACATAAACTAATACTCATATTTCTTCCAACAAAGTCCATTTGCCACTAAGGTAGGAAAATAAATTCAAAGTATAGCTATGTTTACTTGTATGTGTATGTCAGGAAGACTAATATGCTAAAATGCTAAATAGGCTAAAATGCTCTGAGAACCATGCAAAGCCAATGAACTAAAATGACAAGGAGAGAGACATCAGAGAACGCAAGCAATATGGAGAACATTTTTGCATTCCACTCTGTGCTAGCCCTCTAAAGCTGACAGCATTCACCTATATTTTACATTAGAAACTCTTTCAGTGAGCAATGTTGGTTTTAAACCAAAATGAAAAAGGCTGAAATGCAGGAAGTGAATTTTCAGTTAGTTCATCAGGACACAGTTAACCTATGTGCTTGATGTTGTCCATATTAGCCAGTAGGTGCAAGCAGAAATTCCTTCCTCTTACCAGAGGCAAGATTTCAGCTCCTACTTTTCACTGAGCTTGACAACACTGAGATTTTTCTGGGTTTCAGACTAAGCAAAAATTTTCTCTTTCCAGTCATACCAGAAAGAAAGCAAGCCAGCTTCATCTTGTGGCTCTAAAAGCACCGAGAAGATATATCTGTATTTTAAAGCATGTATGAAAAGGAGAACAGAGAATTTGAAGTGGCCTTTTCACACATCAATAAATCCTATCTAATCAACATAGTTAATTTTTCCTTTTACTCCAATTCAGTGAAAAAAATCCAGAGTGATCTTTGCAGCTGCTACTTTTCAATACAGGTACTCAGGATAAACATCCAACAGTATGTCCTGGAAAATTTAAAATGTTCTGAAGTGTTGTAAAGAAATAAATCACACAGCAATACATCCATGGTACAATATTTTGAGACAAGGTCTGTGAATATACACTGTTATTTAGAGGAATTGAGGAATACTGAAAACACTTTCTAGTACCTATTTTCTTTCCTACATTTTTAGAATTAGTACACAGTCTGCAAGTAGAATATGCTTTTTTTATCTTTTTTGGGCTTTGCATCTATTTGGGTTACCTTAGGATATCCAAAAAAGAAGCTCTTGTTTGCCATCATCTGCGAAGGAATATAAATATAAATAGAATATAAATAGGCTTACAGCAATTTTGAGAAAAATATTCTGATATCTTATAGCTAATTTTAACAAATAAATAGTTATCCAGTTGTATACTTTCAACCAGCAAATACAAGTCTTTGAAGTTTCCTACTGCATGAGGTCTCACATAAGTAAATATAAAATCTAAAAAAAAAAAAAATAAAAAAACCCCAAAACGAAAACCAAATCCAAACTACAAAAAACACCTAACCACCAAGAAACCTCCAAACAAAACAATCCCATAAATTTAATTTTAAACCAACAGTCTTTTACATAATAATGCTACTACCATTGCCTCATTGCCACAGCAAGGAATTGTATCACAGGGAGTGTCTTCAAGTGCCATGAATAACAAACACCAAGAGTGATCTTGAGCAAGTCATATTTTCTTTATGCCCTGGTTCTTTCTGAGCATTACTGGAATAGCAACACTTTTTTCTTTTCTCATAGAGGGACTATTAAGACAAGCATATTAAGAGCTGTGAATGATTTCCAGGTAGACCATTGTAATTATCTTACTAAATATTAAACTTAGCAAGATACATGCCTCTGTGATAGGGAAGTTTATTTATTCATATGAAGGGAAACCAATTGTGGGTTTTGTCTCTGATATGTTTCTTATTCTCTCATCCTTTTCATTGAATATTTTACTTAAATTCTTCTGTAATAGTTACTGCAGTGATAAATTACCACCTCCCAAGGGCGGTCTGACCTGCATCCTTCACCTCCAGCCAGAGGTGTAGTCTTCCCCCTTTTGGTAGTTTGGGTGGGAAGGTTAATATAACCTCATGAGCCTTACATTTAGTGTGCTCATGTAGGGAACAGTTCCAGGGCTGAAATCTCATTTCTGAACATTCCAGTTCTACACTTGACATAAATGGATCCTGTGACAAGCCACTGCCATGGCTGACCCCAAGGTGAAGTTTGTCACATCAATTTGGGAAACATTTTGAGGGCAATTACTTACAGCAGAGCTGCCAAACTATCACACAGAGACAGGGAAAAGAGAAAGCACTTGCAAGGTCTGCTTGTGTAATGACATGTACATCATGTTGTCATTGGCTTAACTAACTGTATGAATGGCCTAAAGTATAATCTCCCCCTCTGCTTTTTTAAAGGAGAAAAATGAGAAAAGAATCAGCACAGAATCACAGTTAAAACCTGCAAGTCACTGTAGCTAGATGCTATATATAGACAGCCTTTCCTTCAGGAAAGAGTGAAGAGATGTCATTATTTCAGCTGTGGCTGTGTGAGCAGGCAGAAACAATTGAAAAGCACTGGAGCACAGATCCTTAAATGGTCTAGAAAGAAATACTACCTGAGTAGGCTATTATTTAGATGTCCAATTCTCTACACTATTGATGCTCCAGTAGTATATTTCTTTTGTAGTTCTTCTTTAGTCTTTGTTCAGTTTCTGAAATCAGAATAATACCAGCACAGCAATAAGATAGTGGTGCTTATGCATGACACAGCAGTGAGAGCTTTCCTCTAAGCATCATGAGAGTTTTGTGCAATGCTGCTCATTCTCTCCTGTGGCCTCATCACAGAAAGGCCAAGTAGCTGGTTGGAAGGAATCCATTCAGCTAGCCAGCTAGGGCAACA
This sequence comes from Toxostoma redivivum, assembly GCA_013397375.1. Lineage (NCBI taxonomy): Eukaryota > Metazoa > Chordata > Aves > Passeriformes > Mimidae > Toxostoma > Toxostoma redivivum. The sequence continues at coordinate 136,570 of VXBI01000705.1, forward strand.
TAGGTGTAGTACTTCAATATTTAGCTGGGTTTTAGCCTGCTCTTAAACAGCCAAAATAGAAGAGAGAGAAGTTTGTGACATAGTCCGTCATTCTTTGTATGTAGGACAGATCAAATTCCCAAATCTGTAAAACCAGTGTGCAAATACACAGTTCAATAGCATCTATACTTGGGATAGACACATGATAGTATTTCCCTATCAGACACACTCTGTGATTATTAGTTTACCCAGTTCAAACTGGTATGCTGAAAATAGAATAAGAATTAATGAAGTCTGTTTTGTGAGAAGATTACTTCCTGACCATAAACTCACTGGTTACTATTGCTCTGAAGCAGCAAGTAAAGGTGCACAGTTGGTTACTCTGCTGGCATCTGTCATGATAAATACTAAAGAGGAATAATAGTTGTTCTTAAAGCTAGAAAATGGGAAAGAAGTAAGAAGAATTATTTATTTACAAATGGAATGGAAACTCGAGAGCTAAATTCTGGCCACACTCCAGTTAGTATAAGTGGGAAATGAGTGGCAAAGATCATGAGAGTTATGTAATTTTTATTTGAAAACAGAGCCTCTTATCTTTAACACATTTACCAGCAAAATAGAAGGGACTATATTCCATGTAAAGAAACAGAATAAGTCCATCACTTTATAGAAAGCAGATTTTAAAATTATTAAAAGAATGGGAAAATGCATATTTTTAATTTCTTAGCCCTTCTAATGTCAATACATACTAGACTAACATTGTTTCTATAGATTTAGTGTGAAACTTCTGCCATACAAAGCATATTCTTCGTTGATTCTGCAACAGGCAATTTAGAAACAACACAAACCAGAGGGGAGAGCTGAATGGCACAGCCAGTGATTTAAGTATATAAGAGTTTTGACTAAAGCAAACATTTTAAGGTTAGGCAACAGATAAATGGTCAAATATCACAGAAAATAGCAAATATACTATTTAAATGTCTGGTGAGTCAGTTAGAAATTAAACTTAGAGATGGGTTGCTAAAAATACCCATCCTGAAATAAAAGATTGGAAGCAATTTTCAATATGGATAGTAAATAAGGAATAACTCCTCATAATGCAGTAGTAATTGTGACTTCTATCATATTTGCTAAAGACACATTAGAAGAAGTGACAGAAAATTCTCTACTCAAATCTGCTGGTGTGAAACAGACGAGTAGAAAGAAGCAGAGCCTCCACACAAGATTCTGGAGCAGTGTATCTTTCTCAGAAGTGTGCAGTGTCAGGATGACCTGTTGATTGTTTGGTAGACATTGTCAAGGGTAAGTAGTGGCTCCATTTTTTTGATTAAATATTAGCTAGTGGGACGTCTAGAAATTCTTATAAACAATGTAATTGGTTTAATAAATTCTATGGAGAGTGAAGGGCTTAACCAGCAGCTTATGTTGCAATCAGAGAAAATGGGCTCAAATATATACGGGTGTAAATAGGAGAGAAAATCCAGATTTTTAGTAGTTGTTATCAAACTGCAAAGCCATAGACTAAAAGACACGGTCTAATAACACTGCAATAAGAAGTGTATCCATTAAAAAATTAGTATGTATGGGAAATTTGTTTCAGTTGAGTTGAACTGGTGAAAATACCACTTCTGATCATATATATAGCAAAATCAGACCGCTCCACTCAGGAACTGATTTTCAGGCACAGCCCTGTCTTCAGCAATTTTTGTTACCTAGCTATTGACCATCGTATAATAAACTGCATTGACAAATAAAATTATCACAAATTGCAGCAAGCAGAATGCCAATTAGTAATAACAAAAAAATTCTCTCTGCCCATTCCTAGGGGCATTATAACTATTGGAATTTTGCCCATTGGTATGGCAAAGTTGCCTCAGATGGTATATATTGTCTATGATGTCTGTCTTTGCTTCAGCAAGGCCATTTTTACACCATCTTCCATGATATCCAAGATGGAAACCTCATTTTCTGGGTCAATGACTGATGAGATTTATGAAAAACTGCCTGGCTCATGAGGCAGTGGGTAATGGTCTCTTCTGAAAATTTCACTTAAAATAGATATACTCAAGGGTCTATCCTGTGAACTCTTCTGCTTTGTAGCTTCACCAAAACCATGGATGGAACAAGACTGATGAAGCAAAGAACAGGACAGCTGTTCAGAGGGACCTAAACTGACTACAAAACTGGGCAGACAAATAACCCACAGAATGAAAAAAGGTCAAAGGCAGAGTCCTGTGTCTGGCATAAACCAAGCCTCTGCATTGTTAAAGGCTGGACATTGCCCATCTGACTAGAAGTTTTTCAAAAAAGGAAATGGAAATCGTGGTAGACAGCAACCTAAATACATATCAGCTGTGCTGCCTTGACAGCAGCAAAACCTAACAGCCAGTTAAACTTACTAAGCAGAACATAGAGGATCAAGGAAGGTGACTGCTCCCCCTCACTCAGTATTTGTTAGATCATACCCGAAATACTACATTGAGTTTGGAACTCTTGCTGTACAAAAAAGGCAGTGATAAACTGCAACAAGCTAAGTGTCACCAAAATCATCAGGGGCTGGAGCACAAGGCAGAAGGGAAGGCTGAGAGAACTGAGTGTGTTCAGCTTAGTAAAGCTGTTTTGCTACTAACAAATTTCCAGTACCTATAAAAAACTACAAAAAAAGATGGAGCCAAGCTCTTTACAATAGTGCATGATGGGAGGACAGGAAGGAATGGCCAGAAATTAGGAGAGAAGATTCTGACCAAGTACTGGGAGAACTTTTTTTATCAGGACACGCAAGCACCAGAGTAGGTTTCCTGTTTTGTAAAGCTGTGGCAATTCTGTCCTCAGAGACCTTGAAACCAAACTCGGCAAAGCACTGAGCAGCTGGGGCTGAAATCATAATTACCTGGTTTAGAGCAAGAGAGTGAATATTTGAGCAAGAGGCCCAGTGATTCTATGGCCTAATGGTTACTGTGCTGTGTCTTCCTGATTGTACAAAAGGCTTCACTATAGAAACACCCTATGTAGATAGATGAGAACTTGAAATCTGCTTTTCTAGCAAGCTGATATTTTCTTCTTTAATTGCTCTGGAATACTACTCATTTAACAGGATCTTCTCAATGCCACTGTATCAAAGTCTGTATCAATCTTCTCAATGCCACTCATGCACCATACCTTCCACAGCTTCTCTGATTGTGAACACAGAGTCCAGCATGATGTTCCCCCTGCTGCACAGTACACAGAAATCTGGCTAGGTTTTTCATGTTACTCTCCTGTAAAATCCTGTCTTTGAAGACAGTTATCAACAATGTTACCCTATCTCTCACTGTATCAGAATGCACATTAAAGGCACATGCAGGGGAGTAAGTTGCATGGGTTTTTATTGTTCATTGCTCTTTATCTCCTCAAAAAATCTGCTCCCTGTCCTAAATGTTCATTATAATAGCTAAGAAATGGAGACTGAATTGCTTTCCAGCTTTAATAATGAACCTACAAGTGAAAGAAAAAGGTTTTGTCTGCACTTTCTGAATTTTTTTAATAGCAAAAATTGCTTCACATAATTCATTTATGTAAATATTCTCATGGAGTGACTGCGTCAAACTCCTTGACAACTTAGAACTGCTATGCTTGTGTTACTGCAAAGCCTCCTAATGCCTGATGGCTTTGGCAGAAATCTAGTAAACAGACATAACTCAATTACAGGAGTTTTAATACAAAATTGAATTATTTTTTCATAACACTGCTGTTCTGAATGTTTATTAAACTGTCCTGATTTCCTTATGTGTTCATTATATGAAAGTCAAACTGTTAAAAAAATAATTTGGTGATATTATGCTGAGTTTTCTGCTGATCTAAATTGGCACAGTACAAGGTTTTTCTAGTAGTTTCAGTAGAACAGCAGAAATTTAACAATCATGCTTTGTAGCCTAGGCAATTTAAAGCAATTAAGCATGAACTTGGGTAACTAATCAGCAGGCTGAAGAACCCAAATGTCTCTGGTCTCTTTCCTTTTTTTTGTTTTGTTGCCTTTTTTATTTAAATTCTGTTTACTTTATTTCTAAAAATAAATGTTGCTGTGGAAGCACCTCTAAAAAGCAAATGAGTGGAAACATTCTGTAGTTCTCCTGTGCTTCTTCTGTGCTTTGGGAATCTCTGATATGAACAAGAGAGTAGTTAAGGTAACCTCAGAAATACAGGCATTTTCAACAAGAGTAGGCAATAATATCTAGGTTAGATTCAAGTGTGGTTTTTACAAGAAAGCTTGTAAAACTTTTAAAGTTTTGTTGCTTGGTAAGTTTGAAATCTAATAAGACTTTTTTGAAAGCAGTCTGATTTCAGTGCTTTTCAAAGCTATATCTAACACAACTTTCGATATTTTTTGTTATTTGATTGTACTATTGCATACGATTAAACTTTAAAGCAAGAAACCAAGCAAGATGTTTCATGGTTCATGCACAGTCCTCTGACACAGAGCTGAATAAGTTGACTTCCTAGCACAAGGCACCTACTTGCTAGTTGGAGTCAAATTCCTAAGTCCTTCCTAAGTACAGGAAGAAAAAGGGAACAAGAGAGAAGAAATTGAACAATTTTAGGTCCCAGGACTGATGCTAGAAATACACAAAAAGTGGGAAAAATCAAAGACCTTTCTGTTACAATGTGTTTCTTTACCAAAAGGAAGGGCAAAAGGTAATGCAATTCCTAAGACTGAATAGTTCTAAATTTATGCAGTTGCTTTCCATAGTTCATCAGCTTCATGGATTACTGCTGATATTTTTTTCTGCCTTTCATATAGAAATGAAATATGTAGGCAGCATGTTTTGAAACAAGGCAGGCAGTGTAAAGTGAGCCCACAGAAGAGTTTGACTGACGTAACATCAAAGAACTGACTTTGTAATTTTGCCACTTCTCTGATGGGTGGTTGGTGCACAGCACATCATTTTTCAAAACAAGGCTTCTAGGAAGGAGGTTAATCCATGGACTACACTGGGCATGGTAGCCCTGTGATGCATCTCAGAGGCCTTTACCTTTATTTGTCTGCACAGGCAGCAGGTTGACAGGCACTGTTGCATCCTTTCAGTCTGCACACCCCTTTGCCACAGAAAACAAGACCTACAGAATGGGAAAGGAAAGGATGGTTCCCCATACCAGAATGTCACTTTCAATACAGTTTAGAAATACAGATGTACTGTACACTGCAGAAGAAAAAGGAAGTCCTCCAGGTCTTATGATTTTGGTATAACTGTAGAAGACTTCATATTCTTCTTTGATAAAGAGTCAGGTTTATTAAACCAAATTAAATGGTCCTGATCAGACTGAAGATCATGGGTAGCCTCAAAGTAGATAAAAGGGATCAGAATATGCAAGAACAGAGATCTAAGGAAGAAAGTGATGTGGTGTCTAAATTAGTATCCACAGATGGAATATTTTACATGTCCATATGCCAATAAAATGACCTTTTCTTGGTACTTTTATAGGGAGATACTAGAGATTTTGTTAGAAGCTATCAAAAGTAGTTTTAATTGAAATTGAGAGGGGATAGTTGAATGGAGTACTACCTAGGATCCTAATGAACATTCCAGGGTTCTGAAATTAGAAAAAAAACGAGTGATGGCTAGTAAGTTCAGAAATTTCACAGAATCAAAATGCAACTTATATTGAGCCTTTGAGTTTTAATTGTTCATAGTGACCTAAACTTGTTTAAATTTGTTCTTCTGAAGAAAAAGTTCCGTCCTGAGCAGAGAAACAAATGAAAGTTAAGACATTCTGTTTTTTTCCTGAAAGGCGGGCAAAATTAAACATAGTTTGTATAATATAGAAAAAAGCCAAACAGAAAGCTAGAAGATCAAGTGATTTGCAGATGAGCATAGAACACATAAAACACACATATCTGGAGCAGAGCAATAAGAAAGAAAGAAAGGCAAACTGAAGGGGAGGGGAAAGTCACATGCTATTTCAACAGCTGTCTTTTGATGAATCCTAAAACACCCCATTCAATGAGATGGTCAAACTTTGAGCAAGTGGTAGTGACAGGGAAAACAACGAGTCTGCCACAGGCACCTGTTAACCTTGAGGGCTAATACTGCTTTGCACAAATAATGGACATGAAAACAAGCATAAAGAAAGTCTGTTTATGGATTTCAAAATGCTCTGACTTATGAAAACAGAGTAGATTTGAGTGTAAGCATTAAGGCATCAGTTAACATGCTTATGCTTCATTCAGTTGATATATATTTAAGCGAATTTGAATTTGATTCTATTTTCATCCACTTTGAACATCAGCATGATTCTAAGGTTGTTCCAAAGATAAATCTACCAGTGATCTAAAATGGAATTGTCTTGCAGTGGTAAAGAGAAAGAACTATCTTTGAACTGTATTTGTAAGGTCAGCCTTCAATGTAATTTCCAGCATTGACTCCCCAGTCTTCTTTTCACATTACTGTAAAAGATCAGACTAATGGACATGATGCTTTAAGAAATTTTTGTTTTCTGTTGGTTCATAATTTTGTTGAATACACAGTTGTATACAAAAGATTGTATCCTGAATTTTTAAGTTTTTCTCATTCATAGCTAAGGCTCATATGCTTAAGGAACCTAGACAGAAAAATGACATCTAATAATGAGTAAAGCTCTATTTGTTATCTATTTTCTGTTACAACTAATAGAAATGTAAAAGCACTTGCACAGAATATGAGCAATTGCAAGAATTAGAATATACATAGCCTAGAAATCACTGGAAATGGGATTTGGAACTATGGCAGAGCAGCAGTAATCCTGCCTTCATAGCCGAAATGGAAACATAATTATTCTGTTGCTGAATGTTTGAAACGCAACGACTCTATAATTTGCTTGGAACAGACATCGTTGGCTTAGGTGACATAATTCTCTTCATCTCAGTCTTCACACAAATCCCTGCCCTCAGGGATTTTTAGAGGCTTTGAACAATAAGTGATATTGACATATTCCTAAATATTCCTCTCAGATATTTGCTTAATTATTGATGTCTGTCAACTCAGTGATTATTTGAAAGAGGGATATTGACATAATGGAATTAAACTCTAAAGCAGATTTTTTGACATCTGCGTCAGCAAAATGCAAGTAGCAAAAAAAATCAAGAGAAACATAATGGGGTTTTAAGGGTGGTCTGGACTACAGCCTGAACAATGAGACAGATCAATTTAGGATTAAAAAGGAAATTAATATTTTCTGAATAGCCCACATTTGCTCTGAAGGCAGTTGATTGTCATCAACTTCTCTAACAATTAGGTTATTTGGAGATAATTTCAGAATATATTCACAGGGATAATAACAGAATACTCAATTTTTCCATTGGTGAAATAATACTTGTCTCACAGGACAATCTGACCATGATTATAGTTTTATTTCTCAGTTGCATGTTAATATAGAACAGTGAAGAGAATTGCTTTTACAATGAGTCTTCATTTTCCTAAAAATATCTGCCTGGGAACTGCAGTGATCTAATGAAAGATGTAACACTAAGGCAGTTTATTTAAACTGGTGCAATATTGTCTGTAAACATTTATTAGTTTTGTTACAAAAAAGATAACAAACTTATCTTGCCTCCCAGAGAGAAACAACATCCCACCACGTACTTGCTGATTGTGTACAAACACAAAAGATCTAACTACAAACAGACTGACTTCGGTGAGCTCACAAAACAGAGAACCTACTGGGATCTTCCACCAGTCTCACAAACTATTTAAAAGTTGAACATTTAACCTAAATGTTTAAATACAGTAGTTTATTTTAGTGTTAGCTTGCAGCTTTCTTAGGGACAGTCTCCCTTGGAGAAGGCCTAAGGTTCTCCAGTACAGCACATGGGGCATTAGGCATCCCAGAAAGATGCTTTTATTTACAGTCATATTCAGCACTTCCTGCTGCCTGGAAGGAGAGTCTGAGACTTCTCCCCATCCCAAGGACTGTGGGGACACAGCTCAGTTCACTTGGGGAGGGTACTGCAGAGCTCTCCCCTGGGGATTGTTGCCTTTTGAAGGGCAACATTAGAGCCTCAGCAGACAGTCTCATACCACAGAAGGAAGAGGATCTTCCTGTAATGTGCCAGAAGAACTCTTTAGTCTACAATGTAGATTCTTCAAAGATTAAAGCCTACTTTCCTTTCTAAAGATTAACCTGTTGTCTTTAGATATGTTATTTATAAAATTACAAATTTTAGGAAGATATTACTGGTAGGAAAGATAACAGCCTTTTCCAGCTTCAGGCATTTAGTGTGCAGGAGATGCCAAAAATACTGTGTGTAGCAGAATGGCGACATGGTCAGCCCCCTCTTTTTCACAGCCCTTCAAAACTCATTTGAAAAAATAAAGATCTACAGGTCATCCAAACATTCTTTGTAAACAAGTACTCAGTGGCAGATTTTAAAATATATTTAGGTCCTGCATGTGTAAAGAGATGCTTTGCTCTTTTGTTAATGCCACAGAAGTTATGAGTAAACCCAGATGCTCTACCAAACACCAAATGCGGAGCTCACATGCATACCCTATGGTGCACAGGGTGAAGTGAGACTGTGTGAGAATTGCTGCGAGTTGGGACAAACTCAGGCGCTCTCTGTATTCTGGTCCTAAAGTTTGCAGTTTATTGCATAGAGTGTGGGTATATATGAGGCCCTGCTGGGAACTGTGGCTGCAGCTCAGAGCAGGACGGAGAGAGCAAGAGAGAGAAGTAAAAGAGTAAGAGGGTAGGAGAGTAGGAGTGTAAGAGAGTAAGAGAATATGAGAGCGATTTTCCCATTTACAGTGCAATAAATCTTCTTCTATGTTGAATATTTAATTTCCACTAACCAATCTAATACAAGATACAAATTCGCTAACATTTGCATGCAACCTATAGGAATCAATATATTACCATGTTTTATTGCTTTTCTTATCTCTAAACCTTATCCCAGACCCTTCCTGCCATGCCAGGAAGGGATGTCTGCTTGCTTCTTTGGTATTTGAAGCATCTAACATTGTCTAAACAAAGGGGCCTTCAGGAATTCAGTTGCTTTCAGCCACACAGTCAAAAACTGCTATCATTTCTATCTTGCTTATAGTTCCCATATTCTCAAAGTCTTTTGCTAGGCACTCATATTTATAAGGTTTTCCTAATTCATCTTTCCCAACAAGACTGGGTTTATGCTGGATTTCCTTAACTTTGCCCTCCCTCATGTCTGTGTTTCCTCATGAGAAAGACAGCAAACCTTGACACGTGCACAAGACACAATCTACAATTAAAGTCACTACATTCTGATAAAGTCTGGTATTACAATATTTTTTTGACATCTCTGCTTGTCTGCTTCTGAAAGGTGTAAAATATTTGGCAACAGGATTTTTCAGTCCTGGCCACATAACATTAAATAGAAAAGGAGGTTAATGTTGCTTAGAAAATGAAAAAAAATCTTGCTTCCCCAGTGATTTAAAAACATCTGCTCCCTGCATTTGCTGTCTTGTTGCTTACTGCGCAAGTAGATAGCTATTCAATTAATGCACCATGTGTGAAGTTTTAGATACATTAATGTATGTGTCCTGGTTTAGGGCAAATCTGGGAGGAAACTCCCAAAGGGGTCCCTCCAGAAAACAGATTCAAGCGGCCCCTCCCCTAACTGGTTCAGGAAAATATTTCCTTTGAGAAAAGTGGAAAAACCTGTTTATTCAGCAAGCAAAGCACTAACAAGCACAAAAGAGAATAATATTAAACAATAAAACCCCTTGCTGTTCTGAAGAGATGCAAATTCAGAGAGTCCTTGTCGTAGGGTGTAGCTTGGCTCACTCAGTCTCTTATCAGTCCTTCCTTTGATGGAAAATGCTGTGTCCCAGACCTGGTGGGCCACAGGTGTAAGCTCCTGGTGTTCTTCTGGGTTTTCAGGCCAGAGCAGGTTTGAACAGTTCCAAGGAAAAGAAAAACCTCAGTCCAAGGAGCTCCACTGCCTCAACTAGCTAAAAAAAACCAAAACAACTAACTAAAAAGCGAAGGAGAGCTCTCTCCTGCTGTCTGTGCTGCAGACAACATCGTTTGTGAGAGAGAAAGCTGAAAACTCTTATCTTTATGTTTTGAAAACAACTGCCTAAGACATTCCACCACTTCTCCTTCTTCTCCCCTTCACTCTTAAATCTAGTTTTAAAGGTGCAAAAGTTATTTCTGGAACAAACAGATGAATGGGGATACAATTCAGCATCACAAAAAACCCCAGGACAATATGCTAATATTATATTGAACTAGCTTACCTAAAATCTCTATTCCTCTTTTCTCCTGAATATTTGACTTTGCTCTTCATTTATGTGGAAAGCTTGGAGGCCAGAATATATATGTTCTGGCAACTATGGTGTCAATACATACTGTGTGGTATATAATTCAAATAGGAAATAGTCCCACTTTCTATTCTTTGTTGCAATGTACAGTGTTCAAATTTACTGCATTTGTGTATAAATACTCTCTTACATAGGGTATCAGTTCATTTAAACATGAAGTGTATAACTTTCCAGGATACTAAAGTATTCCCTCAGGAATAAATCTAAATTGAATTATAAACAACACACAATGAATTTACTATCACTCAAGCTCGCTGTACATGCTATATGAGTCCTATACATGTTATATGAGCAGTGCTACTTTTTCCACTTTTACCTGTGTCCATGATCAACACTCATGTACAAATGCACCCTCAATAGTGATTAATAGTAACTATTGTAAGGATTGTCTCACACTGGAGCAGTTAATGGAGAATTGTCTGCTGTGGCAGGGACCCCACACTGGAGCAGAGGAAGGACTCCTCTCTCTGAGCAGTTGCAGAAACAAGGTGTGATGAAATGACCATAACCCCGATTCCCTGCCTCCCTGAGCCACTGTGGGGGAGGAGATAGAGCTGGGCAGGAGGAAGGAGTGAGGGGTTTTAAGATTTGTTCTACTTCTCATGCTGCTCTGATTTTGATTGGTAATAAGGTCAATTAATTTCCCCAAGTCGAACCTGCTTTGCCCATTATGATAATCAATGAGTGATCTCTGGCTGTCCTCATCTCAGCTCATGAGACTTTTGCTTTATTTTCTCTCCTCTGTCCAGGGGTAAAGGGAAGTGATACTTTACCAAGTTTACTTGGTACATGACATCCAGCCAGGGTCAATCCAACACACACATCTACCTTTTGCCCTCTTCCTGAATATTAGTTTATTGCTAGTATTGATGATCAGACACTAGTATTTTCTTCAACTTTCATCTTCACATTTAGAGTCAGAGCTTTGCAACTCATCAATAAGATAGCTGAAACAGAAACTGAGAAGTTGGTGCTTTAGCCCAATAATATTCAGCCTTTTCATCAATTATTCTAGCAAGTATTTTCTCTGCTAGCTTTCCTTTGGATTTCTGCATTTATCCTGAGATGTAGCAAAAGTATGTATGAAATATGGGATCATAGTTCATGGGCATTTATGTAGTTTACTAATTAAAGAGCCAAGCCATAGCTGCTTTTCACAGTGCTCTGTCCAAATTTCCAAGCTAGCTGCAGTATCAAGAACCAAGGCTTTCACATTTAACTCTACTTTTCATAGACTTTGAATATCATCCATCCTGTCAAAGACAGCAACTTGTATTTTTTCACTGAATTTCATTATTCTGAATATATAACTTGATAAAATGCCAGTATTCTGCTCAAGTTTGGCTGCGGTACAGTACAATTACTTTTGAAAAGAATTGCACACTGAACTCCCCTCAATTTAGTATAAAGATGTGCACATGCTCTGCTGTGCACATGAGGTGACAATAACATTTGGAGCAAATCTGAAAGGACTTATTCAATGTGAAGATGAGTATTAACCTTCCTGTCTCACACCCTTTTAAGATTTTTCCATGAAGCAGAACAATAGCTCTCAAAGACAGAATCTTGTAAGAACCAAGTTCTCTCTTGCTGATCGTAAACATACTTTTTTCTATCAACTGATACAACAAGAGTTCTATTTTTATTTGGTGGAAGGATAAAAAAGATACTTTCTTGCCATCTTTTAGCTTTAAAACTCACACACACAAATCAACTGTAAAGTGTGCTGATGGTGATCATTTTAGAATGTATACCCCTGTAAGGATGGTAAAAAGAAAGCCATTTTTTAAAATCAATTTCCACTGACATTCTCCAATATTGATACTTCCTTTGCTTTTTTTTTTCTTGCTTTTTTTAAATTTTTTTTTAGTGAAACTATTAACTGAATCTGAATGGTAAGATGTTAAGTAAAGAGATCAATGCAGTGAGACAAAATCTGAAGATTTTTTTAACGTGGCAGCACTACCTGACTGTCATGCAGGCAGCCTGAGGTGTTGAATTTCAGAGTGAAATTCAACAACATAGGTCTCAAGAGTGCTACTTTTACTCCTAACAAACACTTACTTCTAAAAACCTAAAATTCTGCTTGTTGTGCAGAATGATAAATCCCTGGATGTTTTATTTATACTGATATTTGGCAGTGAATATGAAAGGCTATTATGCGTATACTGGAGCTTGAGCTGATGTTCCATATGTGCCTCAGTTTCCATATGAGCTTGAGCACAAGTTTGTGGGTGGTTGCATAATCAGCAAATTTGGCATATGATGGATGTGAGAACAAGCTTGTGAAACAGCAGAGATATGCAAGGAACCAACTGCTTAATGCACCAAGATTAAAATACATTTTTGAGACAGATAGAGTTTTAGTTAAAACTTATATGCAAACTTGGTGTTAGAATTAGTAATGGGGTGAGGTAGAATGTCCAGAGAGGCATATATTAGATTGGTTTACTTAACTTTGCACAATTAAGTGCTCTTTTTAGACATACTTCCTGATATGTCTTATGTAACACCAGGGAAGAAAAGAACTATGGAAGTTATGTGAGAATTATATTAACAGCAGAGGAAAATTTTAAAAGCAAAAACTTGCTCTGCATAACCTCAGGCTCTGCACAACAATCAGAAAAAAGTTTCTTACCATTTTCAGTAGCAAAAGAATGGGACAGTCGTCTGACTGGACTCCTGCTCGGAAAGAAAAACCATCTTAACTGATCATAAACTGATCATAAACTGATCAGCTTCAGAGGAATTACAAAAGTGTGTATCTTACAATAGCCTGGTTTCAGCCTCCTGTCCCTGTTACAGCTCTGGGCTCCTTTAGGAGTGTATGAGCAAGGATCAGAAGCATTCAAAATGCCTTTGTTGTCTAAGTGGCCAAACTTTCCCCAGGATAATCAGAGAGGGCTGGCATATATCTTCTCATATTTGATTGCCTGCCTCAGAAACCTGCGAATAAAAAGTGGCAGCCTTGAGCCCAGTTCTGTCTGTTTTCAGAGTAATTATTGCTGTTGGCAACTCAGACAGGAGAAGGAATGACTCAGAGTGAATCAATATATCCACAAGCAAAAGCAGAATGTTCACAGCCTAAACAGGGCACAACCACAGTTGCACAGGCACAGCTATACTACAGTCATAATTAAGCAGCCTATTATACATGATACAAATCAGAGATCAAATTTTCCTGTCATTAATATGTCCAGTGCACACTGAACCCTAAACACTATTCTACTGAAAAGTTTTACAAATAACTACCTATTACTCTGATCTGAGTAGATATAACCTGCAAGCAATGTCAGCCCAGTTTTGTACTGGAACAGATGAAGATTTGCAAATCTCAAAAATCAAAAAAACCACCCCAGGACCAGAAATAAAGTTCCAGTAACTGTGGCTATGAGTTGTGAATATAATACAGCCCAGCATAAATTATTGGCCCTTGCACTTGGAGCAGTCCACATTAATCTACTGCATAATGTAAACCAGCTTTCATTTTGGGACTCTGATCCAGTGGAGTTTCCTGCACTGTGGCTCAATTCAACCAGGGGAAAAAGCATCTGTCTCAGAATAACAAAGTATAGAGCTTGTGGGAATAATATTCTAATGCAAAGATTAAAATTTGAATTCCTCCAGATTCAGGATGATCTGGCACTAGGTCAACTTTCTGATCTGCCCTTTGGCTATGAAAAAAAAAGGCTTATCATGTGCTACAAGACACATGCAAGAAGTGTCTGGAGATGGCTAAAAGCGGAGATAGATCTGGACTATTGTAGCATGGTTGTGTCTGCAAAGACCTTAAAGTCAAAAATAATGTGCAATGGGCTTGAGGGACTGAGCAAGTTGTTGGAAAATAATAGTTAAAGACTTAAATAGAATGTACGTTTCTAGTTCTGCTTCAGATCAACTCTCCTATCCCTGTGTTTTATTATCTAACTTTTATGAGCCCTGTGGCACTCATGAAAAATATAAGATGTCTTGTCTGTCCTGAATTTGCTGCAAGTCTTTGTTAGCTGCTACATTCCAGAATGGTCTTTACCATCCTTGGCAAGATAAGTCTTAAACAAGTCTGGGATAGCTGAGCTATGTTTAAAATTACTGTAAGGTTATTTAGCCTTTTAGCCCATAGGAAGCAAAAGAAATTTACAGTAAGCTACTCCATCAAAGATGGCACACATCAAATATTTACTAAGTAAAGCACACTCTTAATGAAAAGCCATTTTCAGAGCTACTGTGTAACATTCAACATGCAGTGGTGGGTGCAAATTAAAGGCTTAAATATCTTCATATCTTCTAATTCATCATACCTTTATTAAGAGTTGAAATAAAGGTAATGCTTCTTTTTTGGTCTTTGTTGGTTTGTTTTGTCAAACAGGTTTTAAAAGACAAACTGCTTGCAGACAAGGACAAAGTCACATCCAAATGAAATGTTGAATTAATGATCTCCAGGCAGTTACCATAAAATCTCTACTGATAGGAAAGCTCACGTTTCTGCAATTTTTTTTTTTTCAAAACCACGGATATTCAGTGCAGTGATTAAGAAATAAAAAAACCACTTCTATAGTGCCTGAAATTTGTGATGCCACTTTTCACACAGATTCCTTTTCTGAGGATGCTGTGGAAGATTGGACAACAGTTCTGCCACCAAATGATTCCAAAGAATTTATAGCAAGTTTTTAACATATGAAGAATCCTCCATACTTTTTTTTCCTTTTTGTTAGTTTGTGTGTTCAGGGATTTTGTTATTGGTTTTGTTTGGATTTTTGTTTTGTTTTCATTTTGTTGTGCCTTGTTTGTTTGTTCATTGTGTTGGGTTTTTTGTTTGAGGAGCCCCAGCAATCTATGTCTCAGTATAAAAAAGTATATTTTTCCTCCTGCAGTGGACAAGCACCAAAGTGAATTACAGAGCTACATGCTTTGACTCTAAAAATTCCTCAGTGCACACATACATGACCCTGCATCACTGCAAGGAGCTATTACTTGAGACACTAGAGGCATGCATTACCACACTACTGAAGAATTGATCCTGCTTCTCAGGGACTGCCCTGCCAAAGAGGCACATCTTACTGACACCACCTTCTTCTTTCTACCAGCTCAGCATCACATTCAACAGTGTAGATGCAGATTACATGCAACAGGGTTTTGGCCTTATCTGACTCAATGTGATAAAAAAGACTCACCAAAAGAGGGAAAAGCAAAGCAGCTGACTACAGTGGAGATGGTCACATCACATTGTTGAAATGCAATTGCAGACTGCTCCACAGACATCCTCTCCCCAGTGTATTATTCATATCTGCTTTTTCAGTTCTTTGACATGGACCTGAATCATTGAATCACCACAACCCTTGTCAAGGAGTCCAGTCCCATGCAGCGACAGAAGCACTCTATACATAGGCAACCACAGCTGGAACCAACTAATTGATAAGAAAACCTGGCTATGCCCATCCTCCCCAGAATTTCACAAAGGCACCAGCTAAGGAGACTTCCTTTAGCCTCTATTAAATGAACTGACACCTCTCCCCTGCAATAATTTAAAAAGTAAATAGGAGAGGGGTATTTAAATATACAGCAGCCTCCTAACACGTCCTTGACCAGTGTGGAGTCTGTATTCCTCATCGCAGTATATTTTCAACTTCAGTGTTGTGCCTTTATTACAATGCTACTGAACTTTGCTATATGGTGAACAACCTATTCTGTAATTACACCATCAGCCTTTTTCACTGTCTCTGAACACCACCACTGAATCAATACCTAGTACATCCGAAATGAAGAAAAATGTGTATTTTTGAATCTACCTCCTATATCAGGTCACCACTTCCCATTAAAACCAGTGTGTGCTTTCTGTTGTTCTTAATGTACTTTTACCAAGATCAGCGAATTGTCACCTTCCTGCTGGAAGGTCTGTTTCTTCCATGTAGAATATTACAGTTTTTAAACTTTGAATGATGTTAATGACTTCAGAAAAAAAAAAAAAGAAAAGAAAAAAGAATTGCAGCTATATTTTGCACCTTCTTTTTACTTGTAACTCTGGCAATCTGGCACCAAAGTTACAGTAGACACACTGAAAAAACTGCTGTGTTTTATCTTAATTTAAAAAGTACAAATATGAACCTCTTTTTCAGAAATGCAGTTTCCACAGTGACCATGCAATATCATCTGTTGTTTGTCATATGGTGGTGTAAGACACCCACTTTTGCTTGCTGATGTCAAAACAATAAATGAAAACTGAGAAATCCTGGCATGCATCGCTATATATTCTTAATATAGATGTGAAAATAGATACCAGTCACAGTTTTGTTTAGTATAATCATTTGATCCTCTGACAGAGAAATGTCATCAATAAATATATATAGCCTGATCATCAAAGTTATTTTATATGCCTTCTGCTATGAGCAATAAGGATGTTTGCGCAGGCAGTGGAAGCAGTACTAGTTATATTCCCCTTATCCCATTTCCAATGCCTATTCTCTGGAATATGATCACTGTAGTGCTGGCAGTGCCCAACAACCCCATGCAGGTTCCACCCTGTACCAAACAGTCACTGATGAGCCCCATCTTTCCATAGGTACCAAGTGCGTTTCATTTGGTTTCTTTGTAGATCTAACCTCAAAATCAATTCTTTCTATAAATAAAATTCCTATACCTTGTGTGAACGAAAAGGGAACAAATGGTACTGTCCAATTTTTTCCACACAGGTCAGTAATATTTTATATTCTTAGCCATTCCAAATTACTATGCACGTCTCTCCTTTCTCACTGGAAGCTTTTACTTACTCATCGCTTGTATGATGGTATGTAACCTTTGCTATCAGGCGAAGTTATTATATCAGGATTTGTGTTTTTGGAATGAAGCTCCAGCCAATACCATAAATTTATACATTAAAAGTGAATGTGCTGTCCCTGAATAGCAGTTTTGCTAGACTGAAGATGTTACACTTTAACTTAGTAGGAAACATTAATTTTTAGTAGGAAATACTGATTGGATTCAAATTTCCGGGTATATTGGATCAATAACTGGAAGCAGAAAGTAAGTCTCTCATAAGTGATCCTCATTCACAGGCAGCTCATTTCCATAGGAACAGTCAATGTCATTTTTACATGAAAGAGTTGACAGCCCTTGCTGTGGGGCTGGATTTAGTCTCAACAGTCTTTGACCTGGTGCCTTGCATGGTTCTTTGCACAGTGCTCCAGGAATGAAGCAGCCTCACCAACTGCAGGTATAAAATGGCCAGTTTTATATCCATGCCTTGGAGGAGGCAAACTGCTTGCTTTTGGATCTGCCCATTGTCTGGTGGGTTGGGGGGCACTTAAGTGCAAAAATAACTGTAGGGAAATTAAAATACTATATTGCTGTGCCAGCTAATTCTATTATTCTATTAAGGACTTTCTGAATTTGCCATCTCTTCAGAACAGCAATAGGATTTATTGTTTAATATTATTAATTTTTTTTAATGCTTGTGAATACTTTGTTTGTTAAATAAACAGTTTTTTTCCACTTTTCTCCAAGGAAATCTTTTCCTGAACCAGTTAGGGGAGGGGCCACTTGAATCGGCTTTTCTAGAGGGACCCCTTTGGGAGTTTCCTCCCAGATTTCCCCCAAACCAGGACACTCTCTTAGCTAGCCCTCAAGTTTTGGAATATAACAATCAATTAACTACAAAATATGCAGACCAAAGATGACAGCTGCTCTGTAGAATTAATAAAATTTATAGTCCCATAGCTGCTTTCCTGCCATGTGTCTAGGACCTGTTTAAGACTAACACTTCAGAAACAACCTAAAAGGCACTTCCTCTATCATGTTTTTATAATCAGTTGCACATTTTTATATTTTCTCATCTTATGTGACCAATAAGGCCCTATATCCCTCTCTGACTACATATTGCTATATCAGCTTCAGTAAATTTTTTCCTCGATAGGCTCTACTACACAATATCTTAAGAAGGCTTCTGGATAGTCTCACTTGGCCTGTCAAAAGGACTAATAAAGTTTACTTAGCACTTTGTCAGATTATGATTATTTTTATGTGGGTTGAATGCCACTGCTCTTGTATTTAATCATGTCATGTTTGAAGAGCTGCAAGTGAAAAATCCAGTTGTAATCAAGAAATAATTTTTGCAAATCTTGCATAAACCCTTTATACAATTAAAACAAAAGTGAAAATCAACTCTGGCATTTTAGTTTCTTGCATGATGATTTTTCTTTTTTAAGACAAATCATGGTTTCATAACTTCCCCTAATCCAGAGTACAAGCATGTGAAATGAAATTTACTTTTTGTTATTATTTTCAGGTTTATTCCACTGCAGACCTGAATAAAAGGCCAAAACACTGACACTGCTTTTAGAGGATGGCAGTGCAGGTATCCATGGCAACAGAGAACTCTGTGTACTTCCTCCCAGGTATTTCCTGAATTTGACGGGTGGTGTCAACATGTACCAAGTTACTGCTGCCATAGACACCTTTTGTCAGTACCAAAGATGGTGGGATGGGTACTGACTCAGCTACAGCCCCCTGAGCAGCCCAGGTACTAAATATAAAAATGTACTAAAAGGTACTAAAATAAAAGTATTTTCTTCTTCCAGGATTCACAGTCAGATGTGCTGACTGACTCTCCTGTGCACTCTGATGTTCAGGCAGAGAGTAATCTGCACTTGCTTTACTGAAGGCAATAGTTCAACCAGGAATGCCAGTATATAGAAAATAAATTAGACATTTTCTTCCATTACATGATACCTATGGCACCTTTGCAGACCTATCCCTCATCCCTGAAACTGAAGTGACAAATGTTAAACATTTGGACACAGTCAAATGAAATACAGAATTCCACTTCAAGTCAAACAATATGAAAAGAAATGAAGTGTTTTGATATTTCTGATGAGAAAGGAAATAAAGAGAGAGAAAGTAGTCCTTCTGAGCACAATTTCAATGCTGTGTTCTCTGGGTTTCATTACTTTTAACTGATTAATACTATTTAAATTATTTTAAGTTGCATTGTTTGCATACATGACTGAATGGAAATTTATGTGAACATAAATTTTTCTTTGCTTAGACAAAGGTTTTCTTGCATTTTTCCTTCATGCAAAGACTTTATTTTGCATTTGTCCTTTCTCAGCGAATCACAGAATGGGTGAGGTTGGAAAGGACCTCTGGAGATTATCTAGTCCAACTGTCCTGCTAAAGCAGGTTCACCAGGTTGTATAAGATTGCATCTAGATGGTGTTTGAGCATCTCCATGGAAGAAGAGTCCACAGCCTCTCTGAGCAGCCTGTTCCTGTACTGTCACCCTCAAAGGAAAGAATTTTTTCCTCATTTTCAGATGGAACTTCCTGTGTTTCAGTTTGTGCTCATTGCCCCTTATCCTATCACTGGGCACCCCTGGAAGGAGTCTGACTCCAATCTCTGAAACCTGCCCTTAAAGTATTTATATGCCTTGATAAGATCTCCTCTTTTTCCATCATCTCTTCTCAAGGCTGAACTGGCCCAGCTCCCTCAGCTTATCCTCCTAAGAGATGTGCTCCAGTCTCCTCATCCTCTTTGTGATATGGTTAAACTCTTCATGGTAAGACTCTTTAAATGATCAGCCTGAGGATGACTCCTTTCCCTTTCTGAGTTGTGTCCACTTAAAACAACTTTGAGAAGGGGCAGGGAAGAGAAGTGCTGCAAGATTGAATTGTTATTTTAATACTTAAAAACATCCTGCACTCCAGTAAACTCTAACACATACATTCTAAAAATTTGACAAATAGGAATGTTGTTTCCCTGATACCAGGTGGTTTCCCAGGGGCACTATGGAGGAGTTCTCATACTAATGATATTTGAATATGGATTTGAGGAAGATCTTCAGGTCAGTCATAGCTGTCACTGTAAACAAAGACCAATTCATTTCAAGGCCAGGGGTATTCTGACATGAGCCATATACTGATAGAAAATCATATGATAGAAACAGAATACCAGGTTGGAAGATACTTCAAGGATCATTTGGTCCACCACATCTTGACAAATAAAGAATAAAACCTTATAAACTGCCCGTGAACTTGCAACACTAAATGAACACTAGCAGATTCAGAATTCCTTGGCCAGCCATATTTTCCTATTTTAAATTTAGTATATAGGCAAATTAAAATAATCCTAAAAGTCCTATTTCTTAATAATTGTGCATGTTGTCCATTAGCAATATGACCAGGGGATCTGCCAATATATTTTTTTTCATTTTGCTCTCTCTGAGGCCCACTGCACTATTAGTCAATGTAAATAAAAGCTACGAATCACAAGAAAAAATATTCAGAATGTACATCACTCAATAGGTCTCATTGCCACAAATTGCTATGTTTCCCTTGAAGATTTATAGCAATCACCATGAAATTTTCTATAGATCTATTAAGTAGCTTGTCTCGGACAACTCAGTGTGTGTATTCCAGCTAATTGGGTGATACTGTATAATTGTTCTCAAATTCTGTTATCAGTATCCACTAAAGACACAGCAATAGCCTATAATAGATATTATATAGCTATTCAGCTATTATTAGCTAAATGTTGTATTTATTAGTAATATATATTATTATATAGCTATTTAGCTATTATTAGCTATTTTTATAGCTATAGGCACAGAAATGTACTTGGGGATATTAAAGTGTTTACAAATATATGTATATTACATGGAAATAAGTAAGTACACTGTTTTCTTAACCCAGTGACTTAAGGTAGGTTGTTGGGATTTTGTTTTATTTTCTTTTCAATCATATTATGGACAAGTTATTTATTTTAAAAAGTGGTAAATATCTTAAGCTGTAGCAGAACTGCAAAAGTTTAAAAGAAAAAAAAAAAGGGAAGTTTTAAGTTCATTGGTTTTTTTAGTTATTTGCCAAACTGTATGAAGGATTTCAAAAGTTTGACCCTTTGGAGCCCCTTCCATCTATGCAAACTTCTAACCCAGTTTTTCAGTTCACAAAAAACATTTTTCTCTTTTGTTTTACTTGGCTTGAATTTCAATTGGAATTTCTCTTTCCCACAGTGTACTCTTGAATGTCAGATGAGAGAGAGATCAAGCATATTCTGAATGGATATTGGAGTCAGCAGCAAAGGTCTGTGACTTGCTAACTTAGAGTCAGCACCCTCTTCTGTAGTGTATATCCTAATTCATCACCATGCTCTTCAAATTTGAAAATACATTTATAATGTACCCTCAGGAAGCGTGCCCTGGCCAATATGTTAAAGGAGAAGCATGCACAGCAACCTTCACCCTTACTGTAACTGTCAGCCAGCCCTTGCAGGATAAGACAGAAAGGCACCCTGTACTGCAGCAACTCACATAATCTATTTCTCATCAGCTACATGGATTTCAAAAACACCAGTAAAATATTCTAAATCTTTGCACTGATGGTTGGAAACACCTGACAAAAAAAGCAGCCTTTGCATTGTTCTTTCAATATCATTTTATGTGAAGTCGAGGTTGGTTTATAAAAGAAACTGATGAAAAGTAATGATGTGGTTCACTTTTAAAACTTGTAATAAGAGCAGCAAGTAATATGACAGAGTAAAAGACATTATGTTACTTTAGTCCAATGAGTCTATTTTGGTTTGATGCAAAGTCATGCATCTCCTAAATAAAAGAAAAAACAGAGGAAAAATTTGCAGCTCTGTAAAAGCACCAAAAATCATGGCTTGTATATATATTTTCCAGGAAAGAAGCATCTGAGTATATCTTCACTGAAAATCAGTCTTCACTCTTCAGCTGTGAGAGAGTATTCAACCACACGGTTTCTGTTTTCAAGCATTGCTCTGGATAGCATGTATTTCTAGCACTGCAGCTGCAACACTATTAAAATCAGACTTTATCTTTCTCACTATAACTATGAATGGGTTTGAACTATCAGCTAGCTGTTAACCTGCAGGAAACACCCTCTGACTTGAACAGTGCTGTATGAATCTACAATACAGACAACTAATTATGCTTGTACATCAGTATGAACTGTGTGTATGACCTCTTTCATTTTCTTAGCACACAATAACACAAATTCTTGACATATATTATAACACATATTCCTCAAGCTGCTTTCAGCCATTCTGCTAAGAGTAAAAATGTGGTTCATTAGTGTAGCTGACAACTTGCTGCTCATGCATAAGCACCTAAGGTAGAAATCCAGTCCTGCAGAGTGATGTGTGCTGTGCTCAGAGAGACATTTTAGCATGTGTTTAGCTTTGAATACAAGTACAACCTCATTATTTTTGTGACCTGACTCAGATGTTTAATATCATGTATATGTTTACCAAGTTGCCAGAACTGAAGCCAGAATACTGAGCACTTTGCAAGGCTGAGCTCAAGGGGCCTTTTATCTCAGAAAACAATGTTTGCTGATCATACTGCAAAGTCAGCCACTCATTACTCTTACATTCTGAGTACCAGTCTGATACAAAATTCTGATACAAAATTCTGATACAAAATGCATCAAAAAGCAGGTAGAATAAAGCTTTGCATTGAGGTAATTTAATGATTTTTTTAAAAAATTATGGGCAGAAATGCTAAAAATTTGAAACAAGTTGCAAAATTAAAAGTTTATAGACTTTCAATGACTTCATATATGCTGACCCTGTGTAACCACATCCTTCACTCTAAAAGTAGAATTTGGCTCTATGACAACTTTAAAAAGGAAAAGGCTTTCAAACCAGTTTGTGGATAAACACTTTGGTATCAAATACCTTTGTTTTTCAAAAGAAATTAATTGCCATATTTTCTATTCAGACAATATTTTTTCAAATCAAGTCATCCTTTGAAAAACCAAAAAAACCACATATTTTTATTAAAACATTGGACATTTTTTAGGATAATAATTCTAAATATTCATGAAATAAATATACATAGCTATTTTCAGCTCTAGTGATACTTATGGGGCACTTTACTAATTCATCTTTACATTCTGATAGGAGAAAGTCTGTTAAAGGAATTGAGACACTATAGCAACTGTTCAAATGCTTTACATATAAAACATGTAGACGGGATGAACTCACCTAATGATCCCATCTGGTTTTAAACTATATTATTTACTCTCATTAGCATGATTATGCACAAGATAATGGCTAAAGGGGAAAATCAGATTACAGGTTTGACCAAAGGCTGATTAACTTCCATTGTTTTAAATGTTACCAACATCCCTGGTATACTTTGGACCTGGCCCAGCCTTTTCACAAATGGTTCAGTTGACAGCATGAGCCAGGAACTGTCTCAGTGTTTAGTGTGCATATGATCACTTTCTGAGGGTAAAAGAGATGCGTGGATATGAGTATGTATGTCTCAAGGCTAGGCAAAATTCCATAGTCCATTAGAAATCACAGATGCACATAATAATTTCAGTGTAAATGGGCTCATGGTGGTTACCCAGTCCAGACCCTTGCTCATGATAGGGCTAATTTCAGTTAGACCATTGCTCAAGCCCCCTCTCACTGGGGTTTTCAAAAATCTCCAAAGATGGAGACCCAGCCGCAGTGTTTTACCACGGTCACTGCGAAGAGTTTTCTCCTTTCACTATCCTTTGTTTGATGACCTTAATGAAATTTGTGTCTGTTATCTTGACACTTTTTGCAGTCTGCACTGTGAAGATTCTGGCTCCATCTCCTGTATAGACTTCCATGGAATAATCAAGAAACCAGGACCCTCATGAGCCTCCTTTTCTCGAGACTGAACAAATTTAGGTCTATCAGCTTTTCACATATGTGCTCCAGCCTGCCAAATGTTCTGGTGGTTTTACACTCCAGTTTTTCAATATCTTTGGAAGCACAAAAGTGTGCTTTTCACACTTATTCATTTTTTTTCTTGCAAGCAGGAAAGGCTAACAGTTCCCATGAGATGGTGCCTTGGCAATTCCTCTGCAACATCCTCAGTCTGGGTTTGTGACAAGCAACAGACTTCTTCAGATTACTAGCATGTGGGTAAATTGACTTGTACATAACTAGAGTAGCATATACTCAAATTACTGTATTAATTTTACCGACAAAATCAGGTTCAGGATATTCCAGCACAGTCTTGCTGGCACTAGACTGGAAACTAGAACCCTATGGCAACATTTCTATTGAAGATAATACAATTAGAATTTTAATATACAAACCCTATCAAGAAAAGCAGCATGCATTAATCCAAGCAGAAATCTTAATTGATGTGACTTTATTCCTCCCAGTATTCAAGGTCCTCGTTTTATACATAACTCTAGCAATTCTACATTGTACTGCAATGTGCTGTATAGACAGTCTTCAGCAGTGAACTGCATTCACTGTGACTAGAGCTTGAAAAGCTTCCTTGTCCTACCAGACGGCATAGTTTTTACTCCTGACACAGAAATGAACTTATAGCTGGTCTTTAATACTTTAAAAGAAAAAGCATTTAGCTCCCATTTTAAAATCTGTTTATCTGTTTTTCAGTGCAGCTAGTATTTCTGACAGCCCACTTTATATTAATCCTGACATCTTTGATGGTCTGATGGTCTGTTTCTACATGAAGAAATGGTATTTTTCTGCTATGCTGGCATTTCACATCCCACTGAGTTCAGAACAAAGGTTTTGCTGTGTTGCTTGAATGTTAAGTTTAGAATAAGAGCTGACAATTTAAGATGTGATTGATATGCAGAATCTGCATCAGATTCTTAAAAAGAAAAAAAAAATCCTGTCTTATTAAAGTCCACAGTGTTTCCTAGACTGGTGCATTAAAAGATAAATGTACTGCTATCAATAAAATTAACATTTCATGCTAGATAACACTAATGGTAACTCTTTTACAACAATTACAAGATTGGTTATTAGTATTCTTTCTACTTCATCCACATCTGAAGCATGTAATTTTGCTTCAAACAGACAAAAATCAATCTCAGGAGGTGGTAAATACAGGAAACTTGGAAGCTTTCTTTGTGCCTTCTAACTCTGATTGGTGTCTACATGATGGCATCAGAAGATTGTAGGATATGTCTACCTGTTTGGTAGACATATGCTATTTGGGATAGAGGACCAGAAGAGATGCAAAATCTGTCTTCTTGGTGCTAGTCTAACCAAGGACAATTCAATACAAGCTGAATTGCCAGTTTAAAGCTCATGCTTTAAAGCTTCTCTGCTCTACAATGTAATACAAAAGGAATATTATATTGTCTACCTCACAACATATCTCACTGAGCTATTTTCTAATCCTTTTCCCACAGCTTTGCTGGAGTAGTCATAGGGATTTGGTAGGTTTAATTTTATTCCTTTGAAGCTACGCTTATTTGTTGATTTTTTTTTACTGTAATCAGCTAAGGCAGGTGTTGGGATTCAACTGTAACTATAATTATGGTTCATTTAAATGATACTGAAGCGATGTTTAACATCATGCAGCTAGTAGGATCAGCTATATTCCAGAAAAACTTATTGCCTTTACCAAAGATAGGAAGTCTAATAGTTTATGTGAAATGTATAATGTTCCTAAATAGTATTAAAAATCATCCTCAATCAATTTTATCATACTAGTGCAAAATTCACACATGTAAAAAATCTGCAGCCTTGAAATTACAATTAATTTTTTTTTTATCTATTGACTCAATATTGTGTCACAGCATAAATAGCAAGTTCATCTTTAAGCTGTAAGTGCAAATGGAACAATGCTAAGTTCAAGCCCCTTATGAAAAATATGAAAAATCCTGCACGTTCTGTTTCTTATTGTGCTGTCTCTTATCAATGAGACACATCCACATACAGCATTTGTAAGGAGATCTGCTGAAAGTAACTACAAACAAACCAGATTGAGCATGTTAACCCTCACTTTGTTGTGTAAATTTAATTTTGGTAGAGTTATTTTTTCTTTTTTTTTTTTTAACTTTTTCAAAATATTTTCTCATATTGCAGATTTACACCAACAGTAGACTGAAAAAGCTATATAAAGATAAAGACACCATAAAAAGACATCGATGCCAATATTTTTGTAATCTTCTGAGTGCTATGTCTGCACTGGTGGCCCAAAAATACATGACAAGAGTACACCACCCACACTGCAGCACTCCTCATGCACCACGGTGGGGAACAGAGAATTATCCTTTAGTCATTCTGCCCATTTTGAGCAACTGACATTTGTGCAGTTGTAAAAAGAAAGAGCTTTCCTCTGCTATGGGATATTGGATCCTTTAATTAGTTGAAAACAGAGTTCATTTATAACCTGGCCTAAATGGGTGAGATAATTTTCTATACATAAACACATATGCACGTATTTATAAACTATATATAAATACAAATACATTTTAAGCTTCTGTGTGTCTTCCCACACAATTCTTCGCAAGACCAAAGAATTCATGAAGCAACTAACTTACACAACACTGGGCGTGCAGCACTGCAAAAAGCAAGAGAAGCAGTTCCTAAACTTGTATGTTTATTTTGATTTACTGAGAAATACAGATGAGAAGAATTTTTCTTGCCTCCCGTTCTCTCATAAATTACTAGGCTAGTTTCCATAGAAAGTTAAATCTGATTTTGGGAGTAAGTACCTTGGCAAAACACATGCCCAATGGATTTGTATACATAGATTGTCACACTACGGATGAACAAGAGGAAAAACTGAATGTTGTTGCTGCAGCAGATCCTTCCAGCAATGTTTATTGAATAATGATTTGAATGCACTGCAGCATAAAAAGGAATGCTGTATGTGTTCTCCTGCTGCACCCAAGCAGGGATATTAAGGCTCAGCTTTAATATGGTAAAGGCAGGAGGCTGTGATGTAGCAATTTTCCATTCTGATTACAGAAAATCATCATTCTTAATCTGCCATTTTTCATTCCTGCTAGAAACTTTGTGGAAAGAAGAGATTTTCTGCTTACAATAAAGATGTCTAGAGTGCTCCACTCTATTGTTTGAGATAGAGATACTCAGTATTTCAGAGAGTCTAGCCCAAAGCTTCCCATATTCTGTAAAAGACTGCAGAAGGGTGATTTTCTTTCTATTCTATTTTGCTCAGCTGGCTTATCCTGCTTTTTTTAATGGGCTGAAAATCTTTCAGACAGACACATAAAAATCTAGCCATTCAAAATTAGGTCCTTAAAAATGTGTGTATAAACCCTATTTATACACGTGTATCTACTCTAATGACAGACTGTTTCTGAACACTTGAAAAAATGGAATCAGATATATATGTATTTATGGAGTGTGAAAGTCTAAAAAACTAAATTTTATCTAGCACACATGATGAAAAAAAAAAAAAGTACCATATTCACAAAGCTTTTGATCAACTTGTGCATTGATAGTTACCAAGACTTATCTTCCAGGTAGTTTCTGAAATGAGTAAATGAACAGATTTTCAAGAGCTGCAAAGCACTCAAGGAAGGGAACAAAAGAAAACATCAAAAAGCTACCAAGAGAAACAAAGAGATCATAAAGAAAGACAGAAAGTGCTCAAATTCTGCTAGCAATTCATTAATTCCATATCTCAGTGGTAGGAAATACTCAGAAATAAGAAATTCAGGCTGTTAATAAAGGAAAACAGCAGCTAAAAGGCTTAGTCCAATGTAATACAACCCAGAAATTTACCCTAATCTCTCTCTTATTTTGGAAAGACTTTGGAAAGTCTTTCCCCTTAAATAAATTGCAGTATGTATTTTGCAATAAATTTTTATGTTTAAATTTTAAATGTCATGGAGAATTATTTTCTAAAGCACATACATCTTGAGTGGAGATTCTACAGTATTTGTTGAAACTTCATATACTTTATTTCCCCACTCTCTGAACATTGATGAAATTCAGAAGGCCAAAAATAGGAATTTTTCATAAATTCTTCTATTTCAGTTTTTATCATAAGTTTACTGTTCTGCAGCTTCTATCCTTCCTTCCTCTCTTTTATGCAGCTTTATTCAACAAGCCTTGACTTGTACATATATTATACTTAGTTATAACAATTGCTTCCCATAATCAGAGCAAATTACTTGTGTTGTAATTTTTCTTTTGAACCCATACTTAACTGCTGAACTTTTGTGAGCTAATCCATACCAAGAAAGCATGAACATTTCTGACAGGTTTTCAGACTGAAGCAAACATTAACAAAATAAGCACAACACAATGTGTTCACAATTAATTAGTTTAACCAGGGCCCTTTAATTTCTCATAGACAGAAATTTGAATGAATACAAAGAAAAATAATTTAATTATAAATATACTTGCAGTTGAGCATAATGGTACCATCTATCTTTTAGCAGACTCCACATTACAGTCCATGGGGGGTCTGTTAAAATATTGATAGCAGGATATGACCTATTATGAGGACACACATTGTGTTCTATTTCAAAGAGAGAATTAATAAAGATTTGTTTCAGGAGGATGTAAGAAGGATAAACAGTAAGGCTTATTTCACTATGTCACTGGACCGTAGGGGGAAATCTGACCCATTGCCTTTTATTGACGATTGAGAGAGAGACAGGGACTACTGATTTGTGACCAGAATTCAAATTTACTGCGAGCTACATATGGTTATATAACATTCTAGGAAGGCTAGTAATTTTTTACTACATTTATAGGGCTAAACATCACACAAACTTATACATTTTGCAACATTTCTACTTGAGTCAGTCTTCTTCCCTGACACCAGTCTTGATCCAATCTTCTTGCAATCTTCAAAACTCTGTTTGTTCTTGCCAAGGCATCTTGGTTATCAAACTGTTTATGCTAATTAAATCCACAGTACTCTGTGTCTTAGCTCCCATAGCCTTCCACTTTTTACTTTGCCTAGTAGCATGTTTATTCATAGAAAAAAAAAAAACACAACCAACAAAAAAACCCCAGTGTGAACTAAAATATTTATATTACCATATATACTTTTCCCCCTCCAATATATAATAAAAACTGGAGTCCCCAGATGGACCCAAGTACTCAAGGAAGTGAAATTATTTTTTTTTTTCTTGCTTTTATCTCATACAAGTTTACCAGAATGGCAAAAGATTTTTCCATTGTTCTGAGGGAAGGAAATAAAAGCCTCCATTTTTGTCTTAACCTTGAAGCCTTACAGAATGCATAACAGACACAAACACAGTATTTCCTATCTTTTGTCCTTTTCTTTCTTCCTTAGACATAAATGCCTTTTATAAATGCTCTCTAGTTAATACTTTGCAATGCTCAAATGAGGAGGAGAATATAACACTGGTGGCAACTTACTCTTTTGAATTTTTATGTGATACTCTGTTCTTATTTTTCACTATGTTCCTACATAAAATGTTCACTACTCCCCCTAATTCATTTCGTCTACCTGGGAAAGGGAGAGAAACACAAGTGTAATGAGGAAGCAGAGGAAAACAGACTGTCAAGCTGGCATAGTTCCTAGGACCCAACAATTCAGACTGACAGTCTCCTTCTATTTGTTGTACACTGGGTTCACCTGCCATCTTGGGGCAGCCAAGACAACCTTCTCGGGAGAAAAAAGGAAATTTATTGCCTACTAGACAGGGATCTAAAAAACTTACGAACAAATCCTTCACCTTCAGGTTTCATAGTTTTAGTAAAGTGGAAGCTTACATAACTTGCTGTTACTTATTTTAGCAAGCACAGCAATACAGGAAGATACAGAGACAGCCAGCTGACAAAAGATTTTGGCTTTCCCTGTTGGCAAGGCAGGGATATTTCTCAGAGCACTCATTAGGTGACTAACAGCTCCCCTTACCCCCCAGAAAGGACAGAAATTTGGAGTGTATGTCCCAGCTGCCAAGCCTGATTTGAAGCTGGAAACAGTCTGTCAGATCCCCTATGCAAAGGCAATTAGAATTGATAGGTCTTGGAATCACATGTGGAACCTGTACAAATGCCAAAACAGCCCAAAATTGGTGAAATTATGCCAAATAATTATTAAAATAATCAGATTTGACTGAGCTATCAAAAAAAGGGAAAATAAGTTTCTTGTTTTCCTTTTTTCCATCTTTCACCTGTGCTGTCCAAGTCTATGCTAATAGAGAGGTCCAATCCTGTTCTCACTGACATTTGTTTCAGCAGGGCAGGAGTTACAACTTCGACTTGTTTAAGCATGGCAAATGAAGAAGCTGCAGCTGACTGCAGCTTCATACAGAACTGAAACCAGCAGTCCTCAGGGTCATCGAGGGCCTCATAGAGCTACATTAACACTTGATGCAAGCAGAATGTTCCCTCCTGTTACTAAATAGGTCAAGAAGTCAAGTTTTTAGGTTTTTTTTCTTCAATATAAGGCTCGACATAATATTTAATCTTTGTTTACATGGAATGATGTTTATATGGAAAGGTCTTTATATGAAGCTCTAAGCTTTGCATCAGGAAATATGATGGGGATACTCCTTCAGGTCATGTTTTGTGGGCATGTAGACAGCATGAAAAAGGGATTTTAAGAGTTCCAGCACTGAGACAAGGAATAAGAGATAAGACTACCTGAAGGAGAAAGGGTTAATCTCAGAAATCCTTACTTCAACTGCTAATAAGATCTATGGAAGTTGGAGACTATTATTTCTTTCTATACTCATCAACATTATTCGGGCATAAAAATGCATATTAACCAACGTAACAATAAATCAGTAAACAAAAAAAAACATAATGAAATTTGGATGGCACAAATTCGTTTTCACAAGTTTGCATATGGAGAATATATCCAATAGCCAAAATAATTAATTTTCAATTTTGCTTTGTAACAAAACTAATTTCTCTAGCATTTGTAAACTTTTTTTCCTTAATATTTAAGGTAAAAAGCAAAGGAAGAGCTATTGAATAAATACATATTTATTATCTAAGAGACAATCTTTCTTGTGTACCACCCATCTATCCCAAGAGTAGCACTATTGAAGTGAATGAAGAATGGCATCCAGCAGAAATCAAACAGTGAGAGTGGATATTGAATTGTTGCCTTACATCTGCCTTATCTGTGCTTTTCATGATTGCCCTTGAAGCCAGTATGTCAGTAGTGTGAAGACAGTTTTGCACCTCAGCTTTCTACACTTCTTGCTTTTGGATACAGAGATAATGGTAGCTGAGTGTGAAGCTAGGCTACCAACATAAGGTTAGTCCATAAGCAGCAGCCCTTATCATGTACCAGAATTCCTTTTTTTCCCCAAAACCCAGCTGGAAGTAACAAGTGATATGTTATATACACTGTATTTCATATGCCTGCATTGCCCAGAACAGCTGCCTGAGAGAGATCAATGCAAATGAATGGTCAGTCTTTATTACTTTCAGTATGTAAAGTCATTACCTGAGCTGAGGCCAGAAAAATGGATGCAAAGTTTCTAGGGATGGACATAAAACTGCAGAAATGAAACAACAGCCAAGGTGAGCGTTTAGAGCATTTAGTTGTGACCCGGCTCATCCTGTACTATAGCTCTCAATACCAACTCCTACACATCACATCAGGGATATTAAAACATTTTGTGTATGCAATTATCTTAACAAAATATGAGCAGTATCAGCATATGTACTTCAAATATGTTTCAAGTAATTCTACTTCATATGATAAAAGCAAGGGTTTTTCTGTATTAAGGACTGCAGAAGTAAATATATTTCCTTTGAAGTAACAAATAAATTAATTGTTCTGATATCATCTAGGGACAGAAAAGTTAAAATGCTTTAGACAATGCCTGTCAACCCATTGCACAAAATAAGCTACATTCAATCCTGTGAAATATTCCTTTAGATAGAAAAAAGCACATTACAATGTGCATATTTATTCTCATGCATAAAAGAAATGTAAACGTTGCTCCGAGTCTGTGCATATGAGAGTAAGACACAGTGAATCACCTTTCGGAAAACAGAATTCATATGGAAAAATTGTTTTATTTGAAACATGAGACACAATGTGCTGTATGATATTGCAATACATGACACTGTTGTCATGTTGTATCCTACTTCTTTAGAGGAAACAAGGGAGAAGAACATTAGTCTTTCACCCTGATGAGAAGAGAGATGTCTGTGAAGATGTGGATTGGAGGAGGAGAAAGCTCCTCTGGTGGGGACAAGCCTTGAGAGGGCTAAGGCAAAGGAGGGCAGGAGGGAAACAGGGCAGCCAGGGATGAGGCAGTCACAATCAGATGATCAATCTGCTGAATTGCAAAAAAGCAGGATTTGTCCCAAATACACAACTGCATTTCCTAAACTTTCATGACACAATTGAGTGTATTGCCCTAATCATGTTTAAAAAGTAGTTGCCTATGTGCCATTCCCTCAGGAGGTTTGAGATGGAGCTTTTCTAATATGTAAGAAGTTCAGTGACCATAAAACTGTATTAAGCAGACATTTCAAAATATGTCTATCTACGTGTTAAACTACAGCAGGAAGCAAAAAATTACAATAAATTCCCTTTAACATTTTATCTGTATTTAACATATGTCTCCTTTCTTCTTTCTGTGAAATGTTATACATAATTTTTCTGCTGGTGATATTTGACAGTCAATAGAGGAGATCAAATAGTAGAACTAAAAATGATCAGAATTATTTCTTCTCCTCTTTCCTTTTCAAATGTCCCATTTTCTGTCAGTTCTGTTTAATTTCTACTTTTTCTGCTTCTAGTAAATCTATGTCTTTTTAAATTCAGCCAAAGCTCTGACAGTTATACTTTTTTTGTTCTGGTTTACCAGTGATAATAAAGATTCAACTGGATAAAAATGTTTGTTACATAACAGAAACCTAAGCGATGACTCACACATTAGGTAATTAGTATTTTCCATAAAACCTAGTATTCTCTATAGGTAAGACCCAAAGTTTTTAAATTTCAGAGATCAGTAGGCACATGCCCTATAAACAATACTTACTGCTAAACGTTCAGTGCTTTGTGATTTGATTGGTTTTCTTTCAGCCTGCAATATAGGAAAGATTAATTGTCTGCAAAAAGGCAATAAGAATAATTTCAGAAAATTTATCATGCTCTTTAAAATAAATTTCTTGTTGATTTAATATCATAACTATTTGAAATTCAAAGTTCTTCTATTAATGCATGGCATACTAAGAGAATATATTTTATGGCTACAACAATTAGCTCTTCTAATCCTACAGAAGCTTCAATGAAGAGCTTTGCAGTAGTCTGGCTTGGTGAAAGACACTTGTATTGACTTCCTTCACTAGCAAACTCTTGAAATGCTACATTAAACTTCATATTTGTGAATAGACCGGGGAGGAATCCTTGCTATTACTGAAAATGAATAAGTCAGTGCCATGCTTGGACCCAGGGCAGGAAGGTCCATTTGGGTGCTTTGAGATTCCCCCTGAAGCCAATGAGTAATTTCATCTGTTGCTTTTGCAGACCCTCAAAGAAAGACTGGTACACAACTGCACACCACAGCCTACTCTAGAGTAACCTATTTCAGAAGTCTCCCATGTATTTCTACAATAGGACATCAACACCTATTTTTCTGATATTAAGAAGAGGCTCTTTTGCATCATAAATGACAAAACCACCTGTGGGGCAGCAGCAGTTTATGCATGAAGGCGATTCATAAAACTGAAAGAGAATTAAAGCAAATGGAAGGAAGTTGACCCCTGCTTAGAATTCCTATGCATATGAGTTGTCTAACCTTGAGATCTTTTTGTTATTGTCAGCTCTTTGACAACATTAAGATTAAAAGAAAGGAAGAAGTGCAACGACATTTCAGTTTTAGCAATTCTAAAGCTATGGCTGCTAGGAAAAAAGGATGATTATGGTAAATGTTCACATTTTCTGCTCATTCATGAGTGCAGCAAGTAGATAATTTTTTTACCCATAAACATTTAGAAGCTGTTATAAATAATCCATCCATTACGGACTTGTCCAGAAACTGGATTGTCTATCTGTACATGTGAGTAAAAGAACAAGAGCTTGGTGTATCCTATACAAACAGGAAGAGCAGATTTTGTCAGGCTTTTTCATGAATGTAGGTAAGTATTGGGAATATACTATTTAAATGATAACCTGATTGTAGACATGTTTTCAATCACACACAAGTTGGCTGGCTTGTAGGGTTGCCTAATTCAATTAGATGCTAGCTAGGAAAATTCACAGAGTAGTTACAAAGAACTTAAAAATGCCACCAAGGAGTATATATAAAGCATAGAATACCTGGGTAAAAAAGAAGTGGATAAAAATTCTCAAACTACTTTAGAAAATCTTTGGTTTCAGCTATTTCAGTATCAATCTAAACCTGTAACACAAAAATCTCTTTTGCAACACAACCAGGTCCAAACATTTCAGACCTGAGCGTAAGGTGTGGCTAATCTGTATATCAAAATAAGGAATTTTTTTTTTATCAGAACAATCCCTTTTAGAAAGTCCAGAATTTTTTTTCATTATTTTGACTAGTAGCATTCAATACACAAGCATTTTTAGATTTCAATACAATAAAACATTTATGGCTTAATTCAATTTGAAATTCAATTACCTATTAAAATAAAAAAAAATTAAAAATTGAATCACTGACAAGGTCCTGTTGCTGCAGCTATTCAAACAGATGTACCATCACCTCCAGAACCTATTGAGTTACTAAATTAAGCAATTTTTTAGAAAGAAGGGCAGGTAAGCAATCTTTTGAATCTTTTCTCCCTGGTCCTGAAAATTCTTCCTTATTTGGATGCATGTTGGAAAGGCTTATTAACAAGGTCTATTTTAGTCTTTTGACTGAAAAATCAGTCTGAAGGAGACCAGAACAGACAGATCACAACCATAAAACAATATTTATCTTTTGTTTTTTGTTTTTCCCTTGGCTTTTGATCGTTTGTTTTGTGGGGTGTATTTGTGCTTTTCTGGGGTGTATTTGTGCTTTTCTTAATCAGGAAAAATAATGAAATACACTTCTGAAGTTAGAAAAGCTTTTATAAAAAGACAATATTTAACATACCACCTATAAATGATACTAGTTAAGCTACCATGCATCTTCTTTCAAGGCAAACCCATGTATGTGCTTTGTGGGTTTTTGTTTGCTAGTGTTAAGAACGTAATTTGAAAATATTACAAACATATTAAAATGTACTTTAGACTTTGCCTTATAATATCTTTCCACCTAAGGAGCTACCTCAAGAAAATCATGTTAAACCTAGTGATACTGACTAAGTCCTAGGGAAAGTGATGAGGCTAACAGGTGCATATGATCTTTACTGTTTGAGAAAGAATGCCTTTTACTCTGCTGGCTGAAGTATATTTTCACTTCAGTTTTAAGGATGCATGATCCAGTTGTGCAAAACTCCTCTATCGCAGTACTCTAACTTTCAAGACCTTTTAAATAAATTAGCTATTACACAAATTGCAAAATCAAAAACCACTTTAGATGCTTTTTAATTTCTCCACATCAACTTTATGAGTATTAGTTTGGACGGAACAAGCCTAGGCAGTGCAGGTACATATTTACTAATGCCTATCCTGCAGCAAGAGCAGTGGCTGTTTGGTGTAATCTAGAAGTGGAAATTTTCATAGAACAGCTAATATGTATGGACTTGGAAATTCAGGGGCAAAAGAATAAAATCACTCAATGGTGTTGCTTTTTTATTAAATTCACAATATTTTTTATTCTTACATATATTCTTATCTTTTGCCAGGTTGCTTTTTTGCTGGCTTTTCAGAAATTGGCTTATTTTCTCTTTTTCTTACACTGTTTCTAGTCATTGTATTAAGCTGATTTCAGATTTCATTCTTTTGTTGTCTTATTATCATATTTAGTTATTCAAAACTAAGAGCATGTTACTTTTTACGGATTTAATACAAAGAATCTACTCATAGACTTATTCCAGGGAAAGGTCTACAGAATAAAAGGAGTGTCAGGCTCATTATAGGACAATACACTCTGTGAGGAACTAATTCTTTGTTTTGAATACAACTGAGAGGTGAAGGGATAATGACAAATGTTCACATTTAACATAAAATAGAAGGTTTCTGCCAAGATGTGGAAAAAAATTACTTCAGGAAATTTTAGAATGAGGAAAAGACACCCATATATTTGGGGGGAAGGCAGTGAGAAATCTACATTTTATTTTTTAGGAAATCAATGCTAAGTATGCTTAATATATCAAATTCAGGTGATAATACACTTTTATCTTTAGTCAGTTTTGAGCTAGTTAATATGTGATTGTTCTTACCGTCTGTGCTCAGCTGACATATTGCACTGGGCTTCACAAAGGTTATTGGTCCTCTTTCCTGGTCTTATTTCATAAGAAGTGCTCTACTTCTGCAATGGAGTTGGGCAGGAGGGGTAGTTCCTTTGTCAGTTCTCTGTAAATCAGTCCATTTCTTTCTCCACTCAATAAATGTTTTATTCTTTACCAGGGAAGGCAGAAGGAAATTAAGTAGCAATAGAAGAAGAGGAAATCTACCTGAGAGTAGCCTTCACTATTGCTGGGGAAAAAAAAAACAAAGAATGGGAGGTGAGGAGCAGGAAAGTAAAAAGGAAAAACAAGAAAGATCTGAAAGGCAAGAGGAATGAAAAAAATATAGGAACTTCCTTGAGTGTAGTTTCCATTTGTTTGAGCGCCCCCAGAGAAGAAAATAGAACTGCCTGCATGTGTATAGCCCTGTAAGCCCTGTAAGAAGAGGCCCCTTCTTTGGTGTTTTTCTATTTTTTTTCCTAAAAAGCCCACAAACAAAAAAACAAACAAAACCAAAAAAACAAATAAAACAAAAAAAAAGCCAAAACAAAATCCCAACATGAAAAAGACTGATTATTTTTTTCTCCCTATGAATTTGTCCTGTGAACCTATGAGCTAGGTTTTCATTATCTAGACATGATTTGTCTGACTAGATAACTTGAGATTAATGAGGTCACTGTGGCTTAGTACTTATTTGTGTTTTCAAATATCAAACAACACAGTTTAATAGGGTGGAGGGAGGAGAGGGGTTGCAGGCTTTTTATGACGAATTAAAAAGCCAACTCCAATCAGGTCTTAGCAGTATGATGAGCCTATTCAAAATTTCCAGAATGCAGTAGCAACTGCTGAGAGCCAGATTCTGATGATGATAATACCATTGCTCTCTAAGTAGCCCATTATATTTTAACTCTGTGCAAACCATGCTAAGAAGTTGCAAGCCAAAATGATCCAGGAATAAAAACTTAAAAATAGAAACTCATGCCTACAGTAAAGCCAGTAAGCATTTGCCATGGTAAGTAAATAGAATAAAAGAGAAATATTTAACTATACAAACCAACATTTGCAAAACAGAGGTCAAACCAATTTTATTTGCAAATGATGTTCTTGCTTTTCCAGTGACGATAATTCAGTACTGTATTCCATTTTCTTTCAACACAATAGGATTTCCAGAATAGTGTCCCTTTAACTACTCACAGTAGCTCCCCACAAAATCAAGGGTAGATCCAGATGTTTGCAAACTAGTATCTAAAAGTGAATCTTCATGAACTTCTTCAAGAATATTTGAATGAGCAATTATTTCTATAGAAAATTGAGAGAGTATATGCATAGAAAGTAGGATGTTAGCATATATTTGTCCTCTCACAGCATCCAAACAAGTAAAAAATGGCTGGAATCCATCATAGTTAACACAATGCAAAATGAACCTTCTTAACAAGAAGCAAATGAGCAATTTTTGTAACTACATAATTACAAAACTTCATCTAATTTAGAATATCAGAGACTGAAATATTGAATGAGAACTACTTTTATGCACAAGAATTATACTTGATCTTATTTTCAATATTGCTAAAACAGCAGGTAATTTGAGTGCCTCAAATGTGATTTCGAATTTGTGCACAGGTTTTTTTCATCTCACATCATTTTAATGGCTGAATTAAGCTCATATTCAGGGACTGTGAATAAAAAGGTACCAGAGAAAGTCCACAGCAGTGGATTACAATATATAAGTCAAACATTTCCCAAAACTGAGCTTATTTATGAAGAAATACCAAAACTTTTGCTAGATTTTAATTCTTATGCCTACAGGAATCAATTTGCTAATGTGATCATAAAATGTGAAAAAGGCTAAAATGTGTTGCAGCATACATGCACTCCTAATTCCCTGAGCTTCATGCTCCCTTCCGAAGCACCCTGCCGCTGCTTTCCTGCTGCCAGCCTGTCTGCTTGCCTGCCTGCTTAGGCTTTCTTTAATGGAAATCAAGCCACAGTGGGAAAGAATCCATTTGCAGAGCTCATACAAAGTCAGGGTGTTGCCAGGCCATGCACCTGCAGCAGGGAACTGAGAAGTTATTCAGGATCACACATCATAAGCCAATGTTTAGTACAACACAGGACAAAGATTTCATAACAACTCACTCAGGACAGGAAGGATGCCATAACAATTTAAATTAGAGGAGGATGCGAAGATTTTTCAATTACCCAAGATGGAACTTGTATTTAAAGTTGATAGTTTCCTAAATATGACTTCACAAGTGAAATAATTTTTATCATCTGGCCAAGTATCACTGTTTCCTTGCCTAAAAAGAGGTATTAATACTTGATCAGTACAAACAAGCATTACACCCATCTTTCAACTAAAAATAAGAATGTTGGTCAAGAAAGCAAATCCAGCTGGAAGATGTTTCTACAGGAAGTCTAACTATCTCTGTCTTCCAATGAGAACGAAAACCAAGATTCCTATTTATCTGTTACTGCTGTTACAATTTTCGTAACATCCCTGTGAATCTCCATGGTAATTTACCATGAGAACTTCACAAAATTGTATTTCTGTACACAAGATACAGACATAATGTTAAAGCACACATAGTAAATATAATCTGCCCTCCAGGAAACAGCAGCTTACCAAGAAAACTCGCAACAGAAACAAAAATAGTTTTGATTCTCAGAAAGCTTGTGTTCCCAAACAGCTTGCTTGCAGGTGTATGAAGTCCATGAAAGAAGAGGGAACTTGTCCTTTTATTAATTCATTGAAAAAGCCCTTCTTCAAGATAGACTTGAAACTGTGCAAATCTTTCTTTGTTGAAAATATAGACATTAATTCTGATAAATACTCAGATCTAACTGATTATGGCTGAATAACTGTGAGAAAATGACAGGTACTATTTGAAAAGGGAGTCTTTCAGTGAAAAAGACTGAAGGTAAAACATCTAACATTGGTACCCTTTTGATATATTTTCAAACAGCATGAGACACGTTCCTAAAAAAGGAATTTATGAGCCTTAAGTAAGAGTGATTTCTAACTGAGAGGATTTGACATTGTCCAGAAAGGGACATATTGAGTTAGATGTGGATATATCACTGAAACCTCTTCTGAATTTGATATAATTTGGTAAGATGCCTTTAGACACATCAGTGGTAGTATGTCTTCCACAGTATATATATATACACTACATATCTATAGCAAGAACAAGTGAATCAATAAAAGAATACTAACCAGGTGGCAGAGGTATCAAAATCCCACAATTAATCTCAGTTCAGATGGTTTTTAGATAGTACAGGACTAAATTAACTCTTCAGCTGACATCACACCTTTTGGTACCTAGATTGATCTTAGAAGTCTCTTAAAAAGGAACAGTGAATGACACAGAGTTTTTAAAGTTTTTCAAATTTTCATCCGTCTTCAAGCTTAATTCTCATTTCCTGTTGTGTAAATCCCGATTTGATTACTAGTGCCATGGATTAAGTCACCTTTATGTATTGTGTACACCTCCTCTGCACTGGAGTGGAAAGGTAATGTGTTTCTCATGGGAGACTCCAAAAAATGCCATTTCAGGGCAATCCTGAAAATGCATCATTACACAGTGGGGTAGAAATTGCAATTACAAACAAGAAGTATAATGCAAAAAGGAAAAAAAGGAAATTAAAAAAAAAATCAAAGCTACAAAGCCAAGCATTATAGTTAAGGCAAGAATTAAGTTTGTTCGTGCCTTGTAAAAAGATGCACAGCACAACCAAATCACCTCTGGGTTCAATAATAAACATAAATGAGCATTACAGCCAAGCAGACTTCTACCTGGAGCATTGCACATTTGCAGGAGTGCTATTTCTAGTGTTAGTGATACATGCAAATAGGATCATTTTAGGCTGCCATAAACATTACATGGTCTTCATTAGGGAGAGCACAGCCAGCAGGTGGAGGGAGGTTAATTCTTCCCCTCTACTCAGTACTGGTGAAGCATATCTGAATTTCTGGGTCTAAGCCTGGGCTCCCCAGTACGAGGGAGAGACATGGACTTACTGCAGCAACTGCAGCAAAGGGCTGCTAAAATGGTTAAGGGACAGCAGCATCTGATGTACAATGAGAGGAGACAGTTTTGATTGTTCAGACTAAAGAAGAGGAGGCTCCCGAAGATTTTATCCACATGTATAAATATCTAATGGAAGAGAAAAGAACAAAGAGCTGGACTCCTCCCAGTAGCATCCTGTGTAAAGACAAGAGGATGTGTATTTCACAAACTGAAACACAGGAAATTCCTTTTAAATATAGGAAAATAACTTTTATTTTTGCTGTGAAGGTTGTCAAACACTGCAATGTGATGATTAAAGATGTTGTGGAGTCTTCACCCTTAAAGACACTAGAAAACTGGCTGGACACCATGCTGAACAATGTGTTCTAGTTGACTCTGCTGTGAGCAGCAGGGTTGGATTAGCTCAAGCCCAGAGGTAACTTCCAACCTCTTTCTTTCTGGCATTCTGTTATCTGCCAGCATTTCCAGCCCCATAGTGCTGGTGCCAGAAGCCATCCAAGCTGAGCTATCAGCTGCTCACTACCAGAGCTCTGGGCTGCAGCTTTCTGTATTTCAGAAATTTCAGCTGCCATGGGGGAGATGATACATTTGAGAGGTGCTTCTTTTAAGATATCTGATTTGAGAACTTGAATTAAATACAGCAGATGCCAGTAAATGGCAGTTTAGGAATGTTAATTATGCTCTGAATTACGATGCCCTTATATTTGATTATACATATATCTTAGTACCATTACATATAGTACAATCTTTCCATCTTATTGGTCAAAAAAATGAACTTTATTTTATAGAAGAAAATTAAGACAATGTTGCCATTTTTAAGTGTGACATAAGTGTTCCTTAAAACGTGATATCTTTCTTGGTATTTGTAGGATCTTATAGATCTTATGGAAGGAATTAATCTAATCTAATTTTGTTTGGAGAACTAACTTTTCAATGACTAAAATGAATACTGTCTTGTATTAATATTTCAATTAACATAACTTTTACTATTACTATTTTCTTCTTTCAAATACTCACTGCAAAGATCCTATTCATAAGCATGTTCTTGGTTTTTATTTGGTGCAAGTTTGCAAGTCATTACTAGTACACACATAACAATTGTGACAGGGATGAATAGTGGCTTTCCAAGAACTATGGGAGACATTTGTGTGCTGATGTTCCTCACCATAAGTCCAAATTCACCATTCTTGTCCAGCGTTCGTTTGTCACCCTGGTCACAGCAGGTTTACACTGCAGCAGTCATCATCATCTCTAAATCTGCACGGCACATCCTGGAATAGGAATTCTCTGTGCAACAGAAGCTCTTACTCCTTTTGGTACAGAAACTTGATAATGGAATTCACTTATATCAGTTGCTCAGAAGCTGTTTCTATTTTTTTTTTTCCAGAAACGTCTGGTTCCCTGAGGCAAGAAAAGTGAGACTGAAAAGTGAGAGTTAGGGTAGTTTGCAAATGAGGACAAACATTAGCAGGGCCACACCTTGTCTTGAGACTAATTTTTGGTTTTGAAGGCAAAATATTGCCTCAATGAATTATTGATTAATACAGTAATTTTATGAGGTACACGATTCCTATGTTATTTATCACTCAATTAAGTTTCATATTTCGTGTCAATAACTATAGAAATGGCAAAAAATTGGGCTTTGGCAGACTATTTTCAGTTGACTAACTGGCAGCTGAAGGAATTAATCACTTCTTTAACTGACAAATTTCTCTTCTTTTAACATGGCAGGCAGGGAAGCATGGTGTAAAGCAGATGTATTTATTAAATCATCTTTCAGTTCTGTCAGTCAGGGAGGCAACAAAATCACTTAGAGTTGTGCTACTTTTGTTTTGGTCGATTTTGACACTTGCTTCCACACAAGCTTATTAAGGTACAACAATCAGTGAGCCATAAGAAATAATACCCCTCTTCTCTTGCTGTGTAGGTATGGTGCTCCTCCAAACTCATCATTCAGCTTGCAACAGCTGACTTTCCAGGTGAAATTTTCTATTTGCTTCCATGTAATTTGACAAGGCAACTGTTCCTCCTGTGAACTAAGTCACTGTTAATTGTCCAATCCCGACAATATTTTTTATCATACTGGCCTTCCAAAAACTATCCACTGGTTTCATCCAGTGAAAATACCATGAAAATGCTTTGGTAATGATTTAAAATTTGTCGACTTATCATTCGGGTGTCATGCAATAATTAAGAGCACGATTTCAGACCCAGGCAATTCTGTAACAAGTGGCTTCTGAATTTGTATTCTAAATTGAAGTCGGCCATCTGATATGCTGATGCTGTGTAAACGATTCTTCTTCTCTATGCTTATCTGGACAGGCGTTTCCCTTCTTTCATTGCTTAGGTATTAGCTTAAATAATAGCACTCCAAGGCCATAGTAGAAAAGATACATATCACATAATGCACGGAATATCAACAGCAACAAGTAAATAGAAGTCGTGGTAGACAAAATGCGAATAAAACAAATATGGCAGCACACGTTTTCAGACAGAAGGGTATGTGGAAGGATAGTGGTGTGGAAAAGACGTCAGTAACCACAGTGCCTTGCCCCCCCATGACACAAGTTCCTATTCGCGCGGAAGCCGCAGACAGAAGCTACCGGCTGCGCGGACTGATANCCCCGCCGCCGCCGCGCCGCGCCCGCTCCCCAAATACACCTTGGCGGCGCCGGGGAGCGGTGTCGGCGCTTGCCCAGAGCCCCTCGGTGGGGCTGCGGCCGCGGGCGCTCCGCGCCATGGTGAGTGACGGAAGCAGG
The DNA here is from genome assembly GCA_013397375.1 of Toxostoma redivivum. Taxonomy (NCBI): domain Eukaryota; kingdom Metazoa; phylum Chordata; class Aves; order Passeriformes; family Mimidae; genus Toxostoma; species Toxostoma redivivum. The sequence continues at coordinate 179,659 of VXBI01000705.1, forward strand.
GAGGGAGCGAGCTAAGCGGCGCCCGGGGCATGGAGAGGGGCGTCGGGCACCCTGGACAGCGCTGGGACGGGGCGCCCGGCTGCGACGGCGGGGCGCTCGGGGCGCGGCAGGGGCCGGGGCTCTCTCCGGCCGGGCGGTGATCGGTGCCGAGCCCCGGGAGCGGGCGGGGGGGCGCGGGCAGTCCTCTCCCCTCAGCGCCCCGAGCCCTGTCTGCGCCGTGCCCCCAGCCAGATATGGGCGTGAGCGAAACAGGCATCGATTCGGGGCTGGAAGCGTTTTGGGGAGCCCACTGGTGGCTTCAGCCACGAGGGGTATTCCGGCGGCCTTTGTGCATTGCGAGGCTTTCTAAGAATTCGCGAGCTGCTGATGCTCGTCAAGCTAATGAAACCCATTCAGACTGGTGTTGACTGCGTTATGCTTAGGTAAGGTTTCTTATCCAGTTTTCAGGGCAATTTATATCATTCCACCTCGTGAATTAGGCACAAACCTGATATTTCCTCGCATACTTGATTCTCAAACAATAACTTCATCTCTGCGTCTGCTATTCCAGTTATTTCTTTTTCCTAGAAGGAGTAAATTAATCCCCAAATTGTGTTGCATTCATGATTATTAGCAGTTTTAAAGTCAGTTTTTTCCCTCTTCATTCCGTTTTTTCAAGACTTCAGGCTCATAATCCTTCTGAGTGAATAGGTTTGCTTCTGTGCTAAAGCTCAGTGACCATTACTCTAGCCTACGTTTAGTGTTCCCTTTATAAAATCGTTGCTATCTATAATCATGATACACTTGAAAAGTTTTTCTCTCATTTATAAAGGAGTGCTTTTATACATCTTTTATACATCTTTTATGCATTTTACCTCCTGTCTCAAGCTTGATCTAATGCTGCTTCTAAAATGGCTCTATTTTCAGAGCTGGTCACTACATCTGTGGATATAGTAAGATGGCTTTTTAAGTTCAAAGGATGATTTAACTGGGAAAAAGTCATAAGCAAGGATGCAGTGTGTGTGTAGTGCTGTATTTGGGCTTTTCACTTCCAGTGAACTACAGGTTACACTGCTGCAGGTTGGTCTAAAGAGAGATGGGCAGACATCTGCAATTTGGAATACTAGTAGGAAAACCAAAGATTTAATTCACTTAGATTTTCCATTATTGAGTCTGAGGCTACAAAAAAATGTAACAGAGGAGTTTTTCATAACAAGTGTAAGAGTTTAATTATATTTGTATGAATAGAACAAAGTGTTTTGCTTATTGGTAAGTAGTCTAATCTTAGAATTTTTCCTAAGACAAAACTTCCAATGGAGCCACTTCTTTTTCTTGATGATTTGTTTCCAAACTACAAAAAGTAGTCATAAGGAAGCACACCCTTTAAATCATATAAATGGATCTACTACTTTTCTAGGGTCAGGAAGAAAAGGTGGTGACAGCCTGTACTGGGAAGAAGTTCCTGTAACAGACTATTTTACGTAATTAATCAGAGAAGATAAGCAATTCAGGCATCCAGAGGATATGTGCAAATGTGTTACAAATGTTCTTTTTGTAGGGAAGAGAATTGTAGAAAAGTTTCTTGCTTTGATTGTGTTGCTCTGGGGTGCTACATATGGCCATACATTCTGATGACTGTTCTCTTCACTTTGCTAGTAGGAGGAACCTTAAATGAACCAGGTGATTGTAAGGAAGCATGAGGAGTACTGTAGCAGTGATATAAAAACTTTGTGCTCCCATTCTCAAAAAAAAAACAAAAACAAAAAGTCATTTGCTGAAATCATGCTGATCCAAAAGCAGGCAGGAGAAGGAAAGCACATAATGAGATATCGTGGTTGTACTTCTTTTTTCTGTGGAAATATGTAACTTGCGACTATATTGAGTCATGACAATGCAAGATCATGAGGCAAGAGGCAAACATTGGAGGAGAAGGTAAGGAATTTAGTTCTAGTGTTTTTTTAAATAATTTTTGACATCAATAAAATGTCTCAGACGTCTCACTGTCCTTTCTTCTACTGGTTCACTTGCTTCACTCACTTAAATTAATCAAATTTTTGATGAAACACTAAAATGAGAAGTCAGGGTCCATAAAAGTAGGTACTCAAGTTGAGTATATTTGTCTTTTTGGGATTAATGCTTTCTTTAAAGAAATCTGTCCTTAGCCTTCCTTAGCCTTCTATGACAGTCTGTTTCAAAACAGATCCCATAGTGAAATCAAAACATAAGTAAGAATTGATAAAAAATCTAATATGCCAAATATCAGTAGCAGTCATACCATAAGAGATAAATATCAGTGCTATTACAAATATGAATACCATCTGTTTAAAATTCTAAAAAAAACCCAAATAAACCAAGACGAAAGTAATCCAAGAAGCCAAGATAGAGTTTGCAGCAAATGCAGCTATTTTCCTTTTAACTGGAAAGAGTTGTTAACAGAAAATACTGTAAATCCTATTGTATTTCGAAAAAATCTCCAAAAACGAAAAATAAGCACCTCAGCAAATCTAAGCAAGCATACGATACATTCTAAATTGTCGGCAAGGAAATGTGTGTAAGGACGTACTAGCTGTATTTTCTATCTACTTTGTAGACTAGCAACAAGTTTTAATTTTCTTTATAAAAGCTTAATCATTTAAGAAGAGTTCTGTACAGGCAAAAAGAAATCTTATTTTAAAAAAAATTATTGGAAATTATTTTTTTACAGGATATGATTTAAAGTATTTTGTTGTAATCTTATTTGAAATTACTACATTTCAGATGGTGCATTTTATTAACAAATTAAATTTTGGCCATTGGAGGGCTGCCATTAGAGTTTCTATTCTGGGATTCCTTGCACATTTTGTACTACTTACTTTTAAAAGACCTTTATTGTCTACGTGTGTTTTAAAATGTACTGCATTTATGTAGATGTTTGCCATTTCAATTAAGATTTTTAGCATTTGAAATTAAATTAGGGCCAAATCTCATATTTGACATTACTTTGAATATTCTTTTTAGCATGTTTTCACCATTTGAGATATGGCTGTATGATGTTTGTATATTGTATGGCCATATGTATGATGTATATTCAGCCTGTCTTGCATGAATAGTTGTATGACATGTAGAGATTCAAGTTTATCATTAAATATATTACATTTTTAAGTCAGTTCAAGGGCATTGGTTTTTGTTCAACAAAGCAACACTGTTCAGGGCAGAATGTTAGTATCTATTTAATTTTAAAATTACAATAGCATTTAAGCATGTGCTGAAGTTGACTGGGGCTTCTAGCTGTGGTGTAAACAACAAATTATTTTCTTCTAATTAAGGCAGCAAAACTTGCTAGAAGCATCAGAACTTTGGTAAGGTTTTTGTTTATAGATTCACATGAAAAAACCATGTTAATATCTATAATTAAGTCTCTTACTTGTGCCATAGGTACTGACTGCAGCTCATTTGCAGCTCATAATATGCTGTCCTTCTATTTTTTTGGTTGCCCTACTCGGGTGATGGCAGTTGTAGGTCAGTGCTGGGAAGTGGCTCACCACACAGGATATTTGTTTTTGTAGATGCCTTTAGAGCAAGCTGACATCTACTCCCTTTTTGTAGGAGTGCACGTTTCACTGCTCTCAGTTTTTCTGCTGCTTCATGATGTAAGCCAGAGCAAATACCATCCCTATGGATTAATTTTACTTCACCACAGAGAGGCCACACCACATCCTGTTCATTGATTCAGATTCCAAGCACCTCTATGAGCTTCAGGGCCTCTGCAGGCCTTCAGTCTTAAGGGGAATCCCACCCTATCAGAGCATAGTATTTTGTGATATTCACTTCCACTTGTTTTTCATTCATGTTTCCTATTATATGATAGTTTTGTTAAGTGGAATAGATGCCCTTTCTAGGAATATTACTGCTTTCAGATTTAATTGAGATTTAATTGTATTTTAACTGACATTCTCATTTGATTAAAATGCCCCCTTCCACAGTTCAAACCTTCATTGCTACTTTTAAGCACTCTGCCAGCTACTTGAACTTGGCATACACATTATTTTTAATTCTACTGCTCTGACTCTTTAGATTAGTTCCTTTGTATTACTTAAAGTCAATTTGTGAATTGATTTTCTTCTTGCCTATTCGCTATTATACTCAAAGGAGCTGTTCCAAGAGAATGGTGCGCTGCTAGCAGAAGCATTCAAACGAACCCCCTCATGCAAGTCAGCCCCAGGCATGTAATTCCTTACAAGGGAGCACAATAAGCCCAGATGATAACCAAACTGTGACCTTAGGTGTTATTTCTGAGAGGGTATTTCTTTCACGAGAGCCCCTGTCTGTACTTCCTATGCATATGCATCTGCCTGTGAACAGAATGCTGTGCTGTCCCTGCTTGTGTGACAAGGCCGCTTTTTCTTTGCCCTAAGGGAAGGACAGAAACACCTGGAGACTTACACTCTTGTGGACGGCCGTGGGCCACAGAGCTGTCTGGAACCCTCCCTTGGGACGGTTTGGCTATGCCTTGCACTTCATGCATGGCTATGCCCATTGATTGTTTCAGCTTAGTCCACATAGAAAATAGGTCAGCCATGCAGTGGCTCAGGAAGAGAGCTTGTGTGGTTGTAATCTAGAAACAAGACATGTATCATCTTGGAGGAGGCTGGATCCACTAACAAAGATGTTATCAAGCATCATGGAATCTAGCTCTTCGAGAGTTATTTGTGTTAGAGGCCTGCAGGGAATATCCTATGCAAGTCATCCAATTGACTCCCCGTGAATAAAGTTTAAATTTCTTGTTAGAAGGCAGCATGCTAAAATTCTTTTATTATTTTCCCCTCACAAGTGGAAATGGAAAGAAACATACGTTTATGAAGTGAATCTGTTCCTCAGCCCAGTTCTGAGTTATTCAGAACAAAAATATATCATGCTTTTGGGTAAAATGTATTTTGTGGGAATCCTCCGGGTGTAATTCTAAAATATCACTATTTCCAGAGAGTGCAGTAAAACTTATGGTTTCTGTGATGCCATATACAGTTGCTGCTAGACTATCTACTTTTAATGAATGATAGCACAGAAACAAGTTTCTCAATAGTATATTAGACAGAAGTGTGTTGTACAGCAATGACTGCCTTTCTAGTGCTGACTAAGGTAAATGTGTGTTTAATTTCATTTTAACCTTGCATTTCACGTAGCACTTGATGCAGATGCAGACTTACAAAAATTGTTCAGGGAAAGCTGATTATCCTCCTTGGCAAATACAGAAACTCTTCACACACAAAAGAGCAGTATTAAAAGCCTGAATACAACAGAGGAGCACCTCAGCAATATTTCTGGTTTGTTATTGGGAAAAATTGGGATTTTATGTTTGCTTATAATGATTTCTATTATTTGAAAACACAAGATAGTATACTCAGGTGCTGCCTTCTGATTAATAGGGAGGGGTACCTGCTTACATGAATAGCTGTGTTTCTCCCTAGCCCTGACTGCAGGTATGCAGGAGCCTAAAATACTCCTTGCAGTTCCTGTTTTAAATAGAACTGCTAAAAATGGCAAAATTTCCATGTCTTCAGAGAAAGCATGTATCAATCTAACTTTAAATTTCCTTTTTTGTTGTTTTTGCCAAAATTATCTTCACAGTTGTCTCTTGTCTCTTTGCACTGGCAAGCTGAAAGTACAAAACTATTTGCCTTCACAATGAGAAAAATCTTTGGTGGACTGATAAGTTTTTAAAATTTTAGTGAAAATAGAGCCATTAGCCCATAGAGCTCACAAGGCATATTTAGAGGAAGGTTTTAGAATTTCCCCGTGGGAAGAATAGTAGGAAGGGAGAGAGTATTGTGGCTTAAGTAACTTAGCAAGGCTTTTGGTCAATGGGGAACTGAATTTTTTTTTTTCTCAAAAACTTCAGGAAATTGTGACAGAAATAATTATTTAATAACAATTAATTATAGATTGAATTAAATGCTTAGTTAAAGGTTCCCAAACAAGTTGCATGATACTAAAAACCAGCCAAGGGGAAATGCATTTCCTTTAAGGAATTATGAAGCACCTTCAGAAATAACAGAATAGCATTAAACCTGCTGTGCATTAGCCATGAAGATTTAGTGTGAGGATACCTTCCTTGTTTTGATGGTATATTTAGCACCTGCACCTTTTTATGAATCCTATCTGCAAAATCTATTAAAATTTTACTGTGTAAAGTGTTTTCATCCCATTGTTGCTTTTAAAATCTGGCTGCCAATTTTTATAAGGTCAAACATGATTTTTCTAAATCACTCAGATCTGCTAAACTGCCCAATAAACTTGTGCAATCTCTTAACTTGTTCTAAGACATCTGGATTCACTTCTTAGCTTGCCTGCAGTCTTTCTTTTGTGATCTCCAGCATACCTTATTTTCCCACTTATAAAGGAGGCATTGTTATGCTCCTTTCATATCCCATTTTTCTATCTTAGCCGTTCCAAGGGCAAACCCTTCAGGTAGACATCATCTTTTGCTGTATATTTCTGTATGGCCCTGCTCTTAATTGGTGCCTTCTGGGTTAAAATAAGCAAGTAATATGCCTACCAACAGCAATAGAGAGAGAAAAGAGCAGAATGCAGGGTATCAGTGCCACTATTTCTCTGCTAAGCAACCTGCTCAAGGATGAACTCACAGCAGGTTGAATACCAGTATTTAAGTATAAACAAAAGTTCTGTAAGAATTTTTGCATGTTGTGATCTTGCTGTCTAAATAGTGAGACCTTCATGAATGTTAGAAGGTAATGAAATATTCCCCTTTGCAGACAAAAATATTTAATTGTTTGGTGGCAGTGAAATAACAGAGGAGACCAGTCTTCACCTCAGGTTAGGCACAGTTTGCAAAACCTTTTGATGTGCTCACAAGGCAGAGACCACATTTGTAGCGTGACTCTGAAAATCTGCTGCTAATCTGAAAATTAATATCTTCTTTGATCAGGTTCACACTTAGCCCTGTATGTCAGTCACATGCTCCAGATCTGTGGGAGAGGCAGCATGATTGTCAGCTATATGTGGAAAAAGTCATTGACCATAACAATAGTAAATTTTAGAACCAACAGAGGCATGGCTAGTCACAGTTTGAAGTGTGCAGCTGTAGCATGCATGAGATAGAGGTGAGCATCATGTCACTGACTATTCTCGTAGCAGATTAGAGACTGGCACTCAGAAATGCCAGTAAAAAATGGCTTTAATGGTTGCTTAATATATGAAATGTGGTTGCGTGATATCTTCAAGTTTCTCTTTGAAAATTATTTGCAGTTCCAAGTAACAGTAAGTCCTAAGCAAAAATGGGGTCAAACAATAGAGGGAAATTAAAAGGAAAAAGTATCTTTTCAAATAGGCTTTGAAGCAGTGAAGATCAAGGACTACTGATAGGATACAAGGTTATGATTTACCCATAGCAAAAACTGAAACAGAATGTCTATCTCTGCCTGTGTTGTGGGCAGAATTTTGTTAGCAGTAAATTGGTATATGGAAAAATAAGTGATAAACTGAAATAAGAGAGTGGTAGTGGCAGAAAAGCATGTAATTGGGTTAATGTGTTAAAAAAATAGATTTTATTGCCATTGTTTTAAGTTACTATATCATAAATGGCTGATCTATATAATGCTGGAATAAATATGCCAAAAAAGGCAGTTATATGGGTTTATATAACAAATACTCAGTGTTTTTTTCCTCAGCTGTTACGCTACAGTAATGGAAAACACTCATAATCTTTAGTAAAATACTAATAAATGCATTCCAATCTTTAAACTTAGGTTTGGCACTCTATCTTTTAGCAAAGATGCTGCATTGCTTAGGATGCAATCCTAATGTCAGTTTACCATAGTATGGGCATTGTGAGATTTTTATGTCTGTTATAAATAGAGTTGAAAACCCAGAGCAAAGGTTTACAACATGAATATGCTGCAAAGATACTTGTGATACTGTAAGAACTTAACTTCTCCATTGTCACAAGATACTTGTAAAGTTAATGCTTGTGTCTTGTTAAATCTTGTCAAGTACGAGTATTTAAAATAAATGTTTTGTATTTTCCACATCACCTAAAGTGTAAACAGAAACCTCAATTATTTCTGACCCCATATATGGGAAGACTATACACAGTGCAGCAGATTTTCTTTCCTCCCTGTGCTATTTTTACCTGTTGAGAGTTCACTCTTCAAGACTTGTGGTGCTTCAAAATGCTGTAGAAAGCCAAAATGCTTAAAAAAATGTTGTCTTCATCTTGGCAGGAAATTCCTTGAAAGAGATACTACCTTTCTTTATCCTTAAATTTAGGTCTCTGGTTTACATCCTTCAGGAACTTGTGCATCTCATTCTTTCCCTCTGCCCCAACTATTCGCATGGCTTCTTAGCCTTTACTCCCTCAGAAAATGGGGAACTTGCTGTGTAGCATGCTCCTTCTGTGCAAATAAACAAGTACAGAGATGGAATTTATTATTTGTTACATGAATTCTTTTTTCAAGAGTCCAGTGAACAATAATTTTAACTGTCCAGTCAAAGGCGCGTATCTCTTCAAGATAATCTTCAAGTAACATTCCAAACCTATTTGAAGTACCCCTCTGAGAACATAAGCACTCGCTATGGCCAGAATTTGATTTTGGTTCATTTTTAGGTTTTCTGCCACACTTCATTGGCCAGTTGCTCTGCTCTTTCACCTTTGCAGCTGAACTGTGTTCTTTGCTGCCTGGAGCTGCACAGCAAGTTGGAGACATCCTCTTATATGGCTCTATTTTTGAAATGAATGTAGTTCCTTAATATGAAACAAGACAGGTGTTCAGTGGTGGATTTCCATTTTATAGATTTAAAAAACAGCACATACGGAATGGTTATTCATTAACATTTTGGTAGGAAATTGTACTTGAAGGACCTTTGGTGTAGTACAGCCCCTACACTTAAAGTGAGCCTCAGGTCTCTGATTAGCTGAAGTGTTGAGACAAAGAAGTTTATCGATAACATTTGATTTTAGTTTGGATGTAAATGTAAATGAGATGACTGTGTTGCTACTTTCCTTTGGCTTTTGCTCCTGTTTGGGAACTCCTCCAGACCAAGATGCTTAGTTATGTTCTGTGCTCATTTTGCCTGAGGACTGAAGCCCAAAGCCTCCCAGCACTGAATCCTAAATTGCTACACTGTGAACTAAGAACTGTATGCCTGTACAGTTCCTTGCCTTCTGTGGTGGCAGTGGGAGGAAGGTCTGCTTGTGGTTATTGGTGATTGCTGACACCAGTGCATTTCCATGCTGCCTCAATGGAATGCAGGTCAGGGCCTTGATGGAAGACAGGTAAGTAATATTTCCATCCTGGGATCTCAGATACATTTATAGGACTGATTGGTATTTCAGAAGGCCTGATGGAGAGAGAAAAGAGGTTCCTTATAGACATTATAAATCACAAGTGAAATATCTTTAAAAAAATGTGAAACTATGAAATGAAGTCTTAAATCAGTAACAATGGACTTTATGTTACAAATCAATGCCGTTTAAAACAAAATACTAGAAAATAACATAGGAAGTTTTTACTTTTTTATTAATACAGGGCAGCCTCATTAAACAATGCTGCAAAACAAGGTATGTCATTCCCATCCCCCCAACAGATGCTACTGCGGCAACCCAGTGAATCTAGAAATTGAATCTTGATGGCCAAATCAAGGTAATAAACACGTACCCTTCCTTAATTGTGCGACAGAGAGTAATATATAACCAGGAGAGTTGGTTGAAACACAGAAACAACAAAAAATGTCTCCTAAAATCTAAAATACTGCTGGAAAGCTCAATGAAATTAGCATGTCAACATGTTTTATAGGCTATACTGACAGACTACAGAAAAATTACTTGCATAAGAACCTACCAAACTTCAGTGCATTTGTAGCAGAGAGAAAGCACTTTATCAATGAGAGAACTGTCCATTCAGTTACAAATAGTTTTGCTCTATTGCCTGTTTTCCCAATTCCTTATGCATTTTTTAATCCTCATGTTCTTCTATAGGTTTTCCTCTCTTCTTTCCTCCTTGATTCTGTATTCTATCTGTATCTCCCTTTGTTTTATCTTTCACATAATAAAGGACAGGACGTACTGCAAAATAAATAAAAAAAAAATAGAAAAACTGCAATCTTAGAAATGGAGACAAACTCTGATCTTTCAGACTTTGGTAAGAATACTGCGATGTTAACATCGTTGCAGCCAGTGCAGTTATACAGGTTGTAAAGTGAAGAAATGTGTGTGATTATAAGTTCCCTGCCTAGAATAACTCCAGGAAGATTACCCTGTGGTTCATATGATGCACAATATCTATATTTACCTGATGAGAGAAAGACCCAAGGACCATGCACAAAAAAAACCTCCACAAAAAAACAGCAGAAGAATTATGGTTAAAATACATATAATTTGCCTCAATAATTAAACCCTGAATTTGTACCTTGAATTAGAGGCTGGTGATCGATACATCTGATCAAAGTTTCTGCACTCTTCTTTCTTAACCTTTTCTTGGATTTCGATTCTTCAGTATCTCTCAATCTGTTTAATCTCTCTTCATCTGAAACACCTGTCACAGAAATTGGTGAATTTCAGTGGAATTTGCAAGCATTGCAAGTTGAGCATCTATTTGTATGCCAGTCTAACCAGCACTCTGGCCAAAACTGAAACAGAGTTTCAAAAAACTGGATGATATTATTTTTGTTCTATTTGAATATTCAACTTTGATATTGTTACAAGGGGCTGCAATTCAACAGCTAATGTACTTGAATCTGGATAATGCATAGCTTGAAATATGCTAAATCTTTCTAAATGTATCTGTTCTAACTGGAGAAGCAGTAGTGACCAAGGGTTCTACTATCTGATATGCTTTAGCTATAAGGATGTACCTTTTTATTTATCACTAGTGAGGGTTTGGAAGTGTAGCATTGTAAATCATTTATTTTCCTTGGCATTATGATCAGTGCATCAATGATACTCTGATTTTCATTGCATTATTAAAACAAGAAGCTACATTTTAATGACTTGAGAAGTTTCTTTATAAAGGAGCTTACATTTCTATGTCTCAATAGCCTGCTATGATTTAGATATGTCAAAGCTGAATCTGTCATAAATATTTTCAGCTTACTTTCCCACAGGGCCACATTTTCCCCTCACTCTTTACCTCAAACTGCCACCAGGGCCAAGGGAAAGTTATTACAGAGTATGTAGTGAATGTGGCAGTTATCTCTGAGTTAATTTTGCATTCCTTCTCCCTGCTGCTCTCATTTGCATGTGCTGACTTTTCCTGTGCAAAAGTAATCTGAAAAACACTATGTGCAATTTGATTTCTTTCACATGCTTAAAGGAAGAGTTGCATAAATGGAACGGAAGGATTTGAAAGATCAGTAGCTGTGATAGCTTCAGCAATTGCACTGGAGACAATAACAAGCATCATAGATTGAACATTCAACATGAAGCCAAAATCCGCTTCTGGATTTATTTAATCTTAGGTTTGTTACACATGTGGTATACACTAACAACAGGCAAATGTTAGTCATTAAGTGCTTATTTGTTGTGATTAACAAGATTAATTTCTTTTAATATCACATGTTCTCAATATTTCACAAAAGCTCTCATCTTTACATAGCTTCATCATTTTAGTGAAAAAAGAAGCCTGTGTTTCTAAAGACAATATAAATTCACATTTACCTAGCTTTCTCAGCTTTAAATGCATTTCTGCAGTACTTTGCAGAAGAGTATTAGAAAGCGCCTAAACAAGATATTCAAAATAATGTATTCCTAGAGCATTCACTCTCTCTGGATGTGCTGATAATCTTTTCAAAGGTAAAATGCAATGCTTTTGTGTACTCAAATTTTTTTTAGAAAAGCAGATTTTGAAAGAGACTATGAGAGGCTATGAATAACTATATGTGCCTGTACCATTGTGTGCAAAATGACAGGCCAATCAGCAAAATAAAAAAGGAAGGTGCTAATTTACAGTGCACATGTACTAAATCAGCAATTCCAATTATTTTTAAACATGTTGTGTAGCAGAAGCCATCTGCAGGCATTTAATCAAAAAGGAAGGTGCCTTCAGGTCCTGCTCTGCAAATACCATGGAAAAGAGAACAATTGGGAAAGTCACTGATTTCTCTGCTTCTTCAGAGCTGCTTTTTTTTCAGGGACCTACCCAAAGCAGAATCAGTGTCTGTATGATGGCTATGAAAACACCCCTTCAGCATGTATTTGGATTGATGATACATCTTCAATTGATAATTTTTTTGTAAAAAAGTACAAGGACATGACCTCAATGCTGCAGGACAAACTATTTTTTTCTAATCAGAAGTTCCTGTTATCACCTTCCCATTCATAGTTTTTAACCTTTCTGTAATCTCAAATGACCTCAGTTCTGTGATTATTGCATCTGCACACTTAGCTGCAAAACCCCAATATTAAAAAGCCAAGGTCATATTTTGGTTCAAAAACAAGAAAACATGCAAATCAGTATTTCACTGACAGCAGTGACAGACCTTTTAGGTTTAATCCTATTCCTGCTATAGCCAGAAACCTGCTATTGACTTCAACAGGAGTTGGCATGAGCGCTTAGCTATGAATAAATATAAAAGGTAGTTGTCAGTGATTTTCAGTGTGAAAATGTTTTTGTAGACATTGTAAACAGAAGTGACAGGTGGCAAATACCCAGTCAGAAAACTCTGCAACTGAAATCTGCTAATGAAACACTTTCCTTTCTACAGACCTAGTTTTCAGACACTTCTCTAAGATCTGTGGAATTCGTGGAAACTTTTGGTACTTTTATTTATAATACTTTTAATACTTTTATTTATAAAGCCTACTGGTCATTATAATTTAAAGCTGTGAACACAAAGTGGATATTTAACTATATGCACTGTTATTAGACACTACAATCAATGTTTTAGATTGCTCTACCATGCTCCTGTATATTTGTTAAAATAATATTTATGCAAACCTGGGTGTCAGTTGTGTAAACAGTTACATCAACTTCAGCAAGAATATATGCAGGTACAAATATCAGCAAGATAAGTATCCTTCAAGAAGTAGGGGAAATTTTTTATTATCTCTGAAAGATGCTTCACAGTTAATCCAGACCGTGGTGCTCAAACAAGAAGTTACTTCATGCTTTAGAAATTTGGAGTTGTTAAACAATTTGTTGTTTCATTTATTAAAAAAGAGATGCAGCAATGCTGGCTAAGTCATGCATACTAGCTAAAGATTCCACTAATGATATGGGATAAAAGGTTACTAGATTTCACTTTTATCACAAAATAATTACTATTATTTTTAGTTTATTTGCTCCTTGAAATAATTTTTGATTTATGAAATAAATAAAAATCACATTTTAAAGGTCAAGTTAAATGAGGGAAGTGCTATGCGTTGCTAAATTTTGAGAGATTTGACCTCTAATTAGGTATTTGGAAGGAATCAGTAAGCACAACAATTAACAATTACTTCAAGTTCCTTTTGTGGATTCTAATTAAATCCCATTGGCTGTGAGCTATTGGCTATGGCTTTGATTTTTACATTTAACTCATGCTGACTGTCACTGAGTTTTAATTCTTGAAAAGATGGCGTAAATTTATTTTTCTTAGCTTTTCTGTTACAAGTTTTATGAAAGTATTGCACTTTCAAGGACTGCAAATGGAGATTATGCTATATTTAAAAATAAATTCCTTTAAAGTGTGAGAATAATTTCCAGATGCTTTAGATTGCTTGCCCTCACTGCAGCAGCTCCTCTCCTTCAAATGCTTCCTCATCTGGGCCCTTGGATCACTTGAGGTCTCGTCAGTTACGTCAGTTCAATATCAGGATTTCTCAAAAAAACAAAATGCAAGCCCAAAACTTGAATAATGTGTCATCGTTAAGTACAGCAGGTTTCCAGATTTTATTGAGGTATCTTTCTCTCTGCCTCAGTAAAAATGGCTGTGAGCAGTGCATCTCCAGTGCTGCTGCAGTGTAAGGAGGCAGTGGCTCTTGCGGGGATATCTCCAGCTGGAGTTGCTCAGCTGGGAGTCCAGCCATGCTGTGGGCCAGGGGTGAGGGGGTGCAGATGTGCCGCAGTCGAGGGCTGCCATTTCATCCTGAGCATGTGATGGGGCAGAGGATCAGGTGCCGTAAGCCTGCCTGCTGGGCTTGCTGGGGAGGGTTTTCACAGAGGTTTTGACTCACAGGAAGAGAATATTTTTCCCACGCTGTCTTCTCAGCATGCCTCCCTGTTATTTGGTCGTAGCATAGGAAAATATTTACCCTTCAAAAATACTTAATGTGATACTTAAAATGGCAAATATGTGTATTATCAGCAGCATTTGGGAATTGGTCTTTGCTTTAGCTACATGCCAAAACATGGGTGTAGTAATTAAGGTTCCCCCTGTGCTTTTAATTGAAACCAGAGATGTGGCTGCAATATAACTTTCACATCTGGAGTCTGGGCTTCTCCCAGGGGTGTATTTGGATCCAGGGACTTGCTTCAGACCATTATAGGGAAATGAGTCAGTCACAGAACCAGTATAAGAAATTCAGTGATATTTTAAAATAAGAGTTTTGCCCTGTCTTCAAGAACATTAGTTTCAATATTAAGATACAGTGTTTGGTGTTATTATATAAATGCTAATATTTTAAAGCAGCAGAAATGTCTGTCTCATTACCATAAAATAAGACATTAGTAATTTTGAAGTTGACATGTATTCTGTGAAACTTGTTTTCAAAATAGATTACAAGATAGAAAAGTAGATAATTTGGGTTTTTTTCTCAGAAAACAAAGGTAATTATTTTCTTTATCTCCTGGCTTGGTAGCTGTCTAATTTTGCAAATCACAATCTATTCAATTTGGAGCACAGATGAAACACTTGATTGCGTTTCTCTGCTTCTTAGAACGGTTTATACAGAAAAAAAAAATGGTAGAAAGGTGAGGAAATTCGACATTATATGGGGAGAAAATTTTCTTGTAAGCAGGGTCTAGATTTTTAGCTTGCCCTAAGCAGTCATATAGTCAGAGGGTGAGAACACTGGAACTGGGCTTGCACAGCACACAATGGCAATTTTACTGCTTTGGAGAAAAAGTGGTAAAAGACTAGTCTTAAAGGGCTCTGGGATAAAGACAGATAAAAGCCAGGATTGACTTGAAAGAAAGGAGGGTGGAAATTTTGGGTGAACAAGCAGAAAAGTTAATGCCTGACAAAGCATATTTCTTTTGGGAGCTGGAGTAGAACTTGAGATTGCTGTTTCTAGTAATTACTTGGGCACCAGTAAATTATTGTGAAGTCCACTGTTCCATATCATGTCTTATTCTGATCTGTAGAGAGGGTAACAACCTTTTCATCAGTTATTGCCTTTGCTCAGATAGCAGAAATACCTACTGTGAAAAAGCCTAGAATCTTTCAGGAAAGAAAAATACTCCATTGTAAATTAAGTAAAGCCAGGGTCTACACAAGATGGTAAGGATTTAGGATTGAATGGTCATGTATATTAAGAGGTTTCTAGACCTCAACTCCTTGGCTTTGCAATATCCAAACAAGTTAATGCTTTGAAGGTATATTTACCCAGGACATGTTTAAACTAACAATGAAGCAAACAATGAAAGGTTAACTTACTTGTATAGGTTTAATAAGACTAATATGTACTTGCTTTGACTTCTTAACATATGTGCTTATATATTGATGTGGACTTGAGGTGTGGTCTCTTAGTATTTTAGAAACCTCCTTAAGATCTTGGAAATGGACCAATCACCAGGGCTTTGATTTTGTTGCTACCCACAGTACCTGAAGTAGAAAAAATAATATGCAGATATTGTACTTGATATTACTAAGACAAAATTATAAGATTTAGTTATTTTAGCTGTGTTTGTCAGCTGATAGGCACAGCAGCTGAAACAGAAATGAGTTGCTACTAGTAGGGTGAGTGCTGGGTCCTAACCTGTCTTACTAGAAGCTGGTAGTGTTTTGCCTGTGCATAAAAAGAGCAGTTCCTGCCTTGCTCTCTTCAGAGGCACTGTTTGGCAAGGGGCAAAAGGCAATGATTTCTGAACCCCAGAGATTAGAGCTGAGTGGGAATAGCAAACCCCTTTGTTACATAAAGGCAGAAGTTAACAGCTGCTTCTGTGGAGGCAAAGGTTTCCACACCACTCCTACAAGTGCTGCAATCACTCTTGTACTAGAGAAAGTTAGATTCAGTCAGTGATATCTTTTGACTGCTGCAAAACAAACTAATTTTTTAAAAATTATTGGTCAACATGCAGCGGTTCATCTAACAGAGAGATATGTATGATTTAAAATAAAAAAATTACATACCATCATACCATATTCCATCTTACTCAGAGTGAAGGACTCTGCCTGTCATAAGAGAAAATAATTTAATGTTGCTTTTAGTTTTTGTGCCATGTCCATAAATTAAGATTATAAACTACCTTTAGCTACTGTTGACAAGTTGTATTGCTTAATTCTTATAAATGGCTGTGTTAATATTAGGAGTTTTACTGTATGATTGATTAATTGATCTGTATTGCATGACAATGTCAATAAATATTGTAATGAAGGAAATATGTAGAAGCAGATAGTAAAAATAAACATACAGGAACGCATTTTGACTGTGAGACAAGTATAGATGTAAACTTTGAAATGTTTGTACAGAGCATTTTGAGTGCTGTTAAGTTATTCTGCAGCTATGACAATACTATGTAATCTTCATTTTTCTGAGTGGTACAGTGCCATGTTGTACTCAGTCAGAAACCAAATAAATTGGTTGCTTGTAGTTTGATTTTACAGCAGATTATTTAATTTTAATTTTCAGTTTGTTTCCCAAGGTAACTACAGCATCAATTAATATGGCAGAGATGGAGAATTCACATTACACACTGCTGCTCCCCTGGGATGAGCTCTTTCAAACCATGTTTGGAGAGAAATCAAAACCAGAAACTTTTTTCATGTTGCTTTTTTTTTCTTTTCTTATGGTCAGAAGATGTCTAATGACATGGTGAACAGTGGAGGGCTGGTGTTTCTCATTCCTGAAACATATCTGCAGATGTTTGACTTAACCTATAATATGTGGTATCATCTTTCTCGTACCTTTTAAACTCCATTATACTGCTGAAATTCCTTCTGTATTATCTACAATGGGGATTCATTGTCTTTCTCCTGTCAGACCTTTAACACCACTATCTAATTACCATATGAGTGAGACAGATTTTCATGTAATACAATAGACTTTTTTTCTGAACATTACTTAAATTAAGTGCAAGATGCACTTAGGATACCAGATGCAAACTTGATGTTTTAATAAAAAAAGAACTAGTCTATGCATAGAGGGTTTTTTCAGTATTTGAATCCTCTGACGTGTCATGGAATTAGGTTTTCCACTTCGTTTACTTGAAGATGTGATTTAGGAGGTTTTCCACTTTGTTTACTTGAAGATGTGATTTAGGGGGTTTTATCATTGCAGAGGTCAGGGAGAGTTTTGAACTGACCACAGCTTGAAAATTGTTATACCTGTTAAATTGATAATGGTTTTGAACTGGGATCTCTGTTATCAAAGAACCATACAGTTTGTTTCTGGAAAAACAAAAACTTCAGGATGCTTAGAAAATGGTTCTTCAGAAAACTTTCTTTAGGAACTGTGTCTTCATTATTGGGACTTCTAAGGTCTGATACTGGTTTTGTACAACAGTATTATTGCTAGAAACATCATGGATATCCAGTTTCTTGCAAATCAATGATGATGTGCTCATAAATAGCAACAGATCAGAGCCCAACATCTGATCATGTTCACATCAAGGGCAAAGATTCCAGTCCCCATCAGGAGAGGAAGAGGCTGAATGTAGGTGTCCTGCTGCACAAAGAGTAGCGTCCCAGAAAGAAGCTGCAGACACAGTAGCTCCCTATCCAGGAGTTTTGTCAATTCAGAGATCTTCACATTAGAGTCCATTTTGCCCCTGAAAAAGTCTTGTCCCCTGACCATCTTCTAGGACCTCTTCCCACTTGGCAGCTTCTGGAGATTTTTCAGGTGTAAAACAATGGCATCACTTCCTTTACAGAACTCATTCAACCTGCCTGGATATTTGTCCTATCATAATAAATGTGATTTAGTTAAAATACAATATGCTAGCATGGAAGTGAACTCCAAATACTTCCAGATAATTGTTTTCTAAAAACAGAGAAATAATTTAATCAGCAGGACACAAGCAACCAAAGAAATTGAAAACTCATCAAAACCATTGGTAATTGATGAAGATCATGCACTTGCTTTGTTCTTAGGTTAGTGCAAATGCAGTAAATATTTGTTGCTATATAAGTTAGCCATTAAGTCCCTCTTACATTCTTCACTGAGAAACCTTTTCTTAAGTCTGTTTAAATAGCAGAATATACATTTGCTGTGTTGCATTCCCTGGGAGATGTTTAAAATGTTAAATTCTACATTTTTTTTACAAAAATACATTTCAGAGGCTTTTTTCCTTTCAAAGTGCTAATATACTTGACTTTAAAAGTTTAGTAGTTATTTTATAAATTCAAAATTTATCTTGAAACTTAAGGCCCAAATTCAGCACGGCATGTGAGTATATATGTAAGATACATCAGAGCCATAATTTTTTTAGCGTTGACTATTGTGCATGTATATATGTGTGTTTAACTTCAGTACGTAGATCAGTCCAACTACATAAAATATGGTTCTTTCCTGCTTTTCTTTCTTAGTGTAGTAATATCAAGTATGTAATGGCTTCTGGATAGACAGATAGACAGATATTTTTATCTATAACAACGCTTTCAGTATAAAGTATTATGTATATTATTTATTTGGAGTGCGGTTCTTGCTTTAAATTTTTCACTGCCTTATTTGCTACTCATTGTTATTCAGCAATAAAAAATGAAGCATTGCTCATGTCTATGCAGCAGAAACAAATGAGTTTCTGTGTAAAAACTGAAATCAGAAATATAAAATGTTATGTAAACATTCTTCAGTGTCTTGTTCTTAGCATTGTGTTTATGGATTCCTAAAATAAGACGTTAATTTTGATAGACGTCCCCTAGAACCTGGCCAGACACCATCAGTATTACAGCATACTTTAAAAGGGGCTTTTCTGCCAAATATTTTTACAGCAGCAGGTCCAATCAAAGTAGCTCCTGCCTATTCCATGTCATTTGTGCTGTGTCTGCAGCACTCCTCTGTTGTGCCATTCATTACAGCTGTTTCAAAAGCAGCAGCTGATAACCTGTATCAGGGAATTAGTTATTTTTAACCTTGCTGCAGTTGCTGTGTGACCCCAAACGCCCTTAGAGTATCTCAGGGGCAGAAATAAATGATGTAGTGCACGGGCTTATTAAAGCTGTAGTGCCTTTGAGAGAAGTAGTTGTTGTACCTCCAGAGAGAAAAAAAGTAATACTTAGCTGCTTCCAGAGTAGTCAGAAGCTCTTGAGGGTTTTTTAAAAAAAGTGTTATATGAGGATGAGAGGATCTGATTCAATGAGATACAGTCAATAGAAAACGAAAGAAAGAGCCTTTTTCAGTCTAACTGAAATAAATCATGTTTACTAAACCATGTCCCTAAGTGCCACATCTGTACATCTTTTAAATACCTCCAAGGATGGTGATTCTACTGCTTCCCTGGGCAGCCTGTTCCAATTTTTGAGCACTCTTTATTTGAAGAAATGTTTCTTAATATCCAGTCAAAACCTTCCTTGTTAAACTGGAGGCTGGTTCTTCTCATTTTGACACTTCTTACCTGAGAGAAGACCCTCACCTTGCTACAGCCTCCATTTAGAAGCAGTAAGGTCTTAGCTGAGCCTCCTTTTCTTCAGGATAAACACATCTAGCTTCCCCAGCCGCTCCTCATAAAATTTATACCCCAGACCCTTCACCAGCTCCAATGCCCTTCTCTGGACATGCTCTAGCACCTCAATGTTCTTCTTGTAGTGAGGGGCCCAGAAATGGACACAGGGTTCAAGATGTGATCTCACTAGAGCTCAGTACAGAGGGACAATCTCTGCCCTGGTCCTGCTGGCCACACTATTGCTGATCCAGGCCAGGACGCCATTGGCCTTCTTGGCCACCTGGGTACACGCTGGCTCATGTTTAGTTGCTGTTGACCAGCACCCCCAGCATCTGGTCCTTTTCTGCCAGGCAATTTTCCAGTCATTCTCCCTCTGCCTGTAGCGCTGCATGGGGCTGTTTTGCCCCAAGGGCAGGAACAATCACTTGGTCTTGTTGAACCTCATATGATTGGCCTCAGTACGTAGATTCATCCTGTCCAGGTCCCTCTGCAGCAGATCAACTTTCCCACCCAGCTTTGTGCTCCCTGCAAACTGAATGAGGGTGCACTCAATCCCCTTGTTCAGGTTATTGATAAAGATATTAACCAGATGTGGCCTCAGTACAGAGCCTTGGGGAACCCCACTAGTGACTGGCTGCCAGCTGGATATAACTCCATTCACCAACACTCTCTGGGCTTGGTCATCCAGTCAGTTTTTTGCTTGGCAAAGGATATGCTTGCGAAAGCTAGTTTCTCCAGAATGTTTTGAGAAATGGTGTCAAAGGCTTTATTTGAGTCTGGGTAGACTTTTTATTTTTCCTTCATCCACTAAGCAGGTGATCTTGTCATAGAAGGAGATGAAACTTGTCAGGCAGGACCTGTCTTTCCTAAACCCATGCTGGCTATGCCTAATCCCCTGGTTGTCCTGCACATGTTGTGTGATGGCACTCAGAAAGATGTGCTCCATGACCTTCTCTGGCTTACTGAAGTCAGGCTGTCGGGTCATAGCCTTCCTTTGACTTCTTGTGGATGGGCGTTATCTTAACTACCCTCCTGTCAACTGGGACCGCCCCAATTAGCAAAGACTGCTGATAAATAATGGAAGATGATATGGTGAGCTCTTCTGCCAGTTCCCTTTAGACCCTTGGGTGGATCCCATCTGGCCCATGGACTTGTGTATCTTAAATTGTATAGCTGATCATTGACCATTTTCTCCTGGTTTATAGGAGCATCATTCTGCTCTCTGTCTCTGTATTTCAGCACAGGGTCTTGGTATCCTGAGAGCAACTGTTCTCACTATTGAAGACTGAGGCAAAGAAGGCACCAAGTACTTCAGCCTTTTCCTTGTCCTTGATGTTTCCTCCTGCATCCAGTAGATGATGGAGATTCTCCTTAGCTCTCCTTTTGTTGCTGTTGTATTTGTAAAAACATTTTTGTGTTTTACAGCAGTAGTCGGATTAAGTTCTAGCTGGGCTTTGGCCCTGTAAAAAATGGAATCATTATTAAAAGTGCAGCCTTTTTTTTTAACATTTTGTTTGAAAAATACCACCTTCAAAAGCATAAAAATCCCTTGGTGTTTCCAAGCAACTGCAGTTGTGTGGTCAAATTCCCAAGATGTGTGTTGTCACCAGTCAGTTGTTTTTACAAGAGACTAACCTTTGGTCTTGGATGGTTTACTGTTTAAGAAGTACATACACTAACTTAAGTCATATGTTTCTCTATCACATAAAGGATACCTTGGACATCAAGTAAATTTAGATATAAGTATTCATAACTAATCTGTTTCATTGTCCCATATAAGATAGCTTTTAATAGCTACTTACAAAGAATCAAAGAGGTTTCCTCATTGGAATTCCACTTTTTCAGAAACCTCATCCATCCATGTGACCAAATATGTGTCAGGTAAGACAAGTCCTCTTGCCTTAATCACCTGAGTCCCAACTAATACAAAATGTAACCATGCACACAACTTGAGGCTCCTGAAGCACTGAAGTCAGTAGATATTACATGCTTAAAATGGGACAGGAGTAAGTGCTTTCCTGAGCTAAGCCCTCAAAAAGCCATTATTTTAATGTACTTAAGATAAAACTGGCAAATCATAGGAATTTAAAAGAGAAAATAAATGTTTGTAATTCGTTTTTCTTTATTGTTTTGTAGGGACACAGATTTTTTCCTGTGATGATTTATAGCTGCCAATAACATTCCACAGTGGTTGCCTTATCAACTTATTATTCTGGCATCTTCTGCTCTTGTTAGTAAACAGAAGAGAACTATTAACTGCAGAGCTAAGTACTCCTAATCTCAAGAGAGAGCCTTCGTACAGTATGTTCTGTACAAAACTGAAAGACTTGAAGATCACAGGAGAATGTCCTTTTTCCTTACTGACTCAAGGTCACATTACTGAGGAACATGACAAGGACTGCACAGAAAACAGCTCTAGAGCAGCTTTGCCCATCTGCAAAGATGTCCGTGAAAAAGATGGTCAAGGAAACCTTCCACAAAGGAAAACGAGCAGAAGTAGAGTGTACCTGCACACACTAACTGAAAGCATCTGCAAACTAATCTTTCCTGAGGTAAACAGACATTAAATAATAATAAAACTTTAATAGCATTTAACTATAAATGTTAAAAAATTATTCTATGCCTGTGTTTAGATGTAAGCCTTTAGAAAGTTGCTTTGACGTAAAAGTTTGTGTTCTTGTGTAGTTCTCCATAGTTTCAATACACTTCCATTCCTTCTGGATATAATTTTGCCACAATTTGTGTTGTACACATCATTCCTTCCACTGTATTTCCCTTATTTTTGCCTTGTATTTGCAACTTTCACTGATCTTTCTAATTGTTCTATTAAAACCCATCTATTTTTGTACCATTTTTTTACATAGAGATATAGTAATAGAAATTTTGCCTTTTTACCTAATTACGTAAATTATGTGGTCATCTCATCAGTTCACCTAACTAAATCCAAACTGCTAAGTGCATTAGTCATTATCGCAAAAAACTTAAAATAGATGTTTCCATCTGCTGTGATACTAACCTCCTGTCATACTGTTTTTAAAACCATTACTGTTTGTGTTTACCAAAGATATTCTTATGTCTCTGCCCAGCTTAACTGAAAACAGGCCCAGTGCAGGCTTGCTTGGATGGAGATGAATACTTGGTTTATCTCTGTAAAAAGAACATGAAAAATGCTGCTCCATAACATCCAACTCTCAGCCTTGTCTCAAATTCAGTGGGAAGTTTGAAGGAACTGACTGATATATCGGGACTATAAATAGCAGAATGGACAGTTCTGTACACTCATTTAATTACAATTCCATTACTTGGACATTCAGTGTATCTTAAAGTGCTGGAGTTTTGTTAAATCTATTTGCAGATCTGGTTATGTAGCTCTTCATCTATTACCCATTCACTAAACTTCTAGATAATTACATTTTGAAAAACTCCTTTTTACCTCTGCTGCATTTAAACAGACGGTATGCATCCCTTTAAACCTTTAAACTGATCTCTAAATTCATAAAGGAAAAGACTTGTAACCCAAAATAAACTTGTAACCCAAAGTACCATTTCCAGGGTGTCATGACTGCCATATTGCTTTTCTAGTATATAGTTGTTGGTAGGATTTTTAATAACTAGTATTTTTTTCTCTTTAAAGAGTGATATAAATGTATGCAGTTGCCTATTACATAATTACAATAGGCTAGTTCATCAGCTGGGACAAAGCTTGGCAAAGTGAAGATACCCTGACTATGTACCCTAGAAACCACTGAAATCCAAGGTTATTGTTGTTACTGTTTACAGTTATTCAAGTCATATTCATTAGAACTGTGTCCAAGTCTATTGTCATGCTGATTTGGGGTCCAGCCCTAAGCATCTTCCTAATCCTGTTTTTCCATAAAAGGGCTTTGCTTGTTTAGAAGCATATTTTTCATTGCTTACGTAGTTTACCTAACTTAAATGTTGTTGAGTAACATCATCGTCCTTCCAACTGGAAGCTCCAAAACAGGGCAGTATCATGGGCCCTATTGAGTCGTGAACTTCTCATGGAAAGGGTGAGCTATTCATGGAAGTCCAGGACAAAGTGCATCCAGACAACATTTTTAATTAATTTGAGATATAATATAGTGCATGTTGTTTAATTTGCTTCTTTCTTTAGAAATATGGAAAACATTGCTCATTTATAAGTAATGGATTGGATGGCATTCTACTTACTGTATCAGTTTCTACACAGATGTAATTTATGTTGTGTTCATTTACATGGTATATAGTATATGGTATATATGTAGGTAAGTATATATGTATCTAATTTACTTTAGATTTTTCCTTGGAAAACATTTCCAGAAGACATTGCCTTTCTTTCACATGATATTTTCTTTGATTGTGCAAACTTTCCTCGTGGTATTACAAATAGTAAAAGATGCAGTACAAGCTGCTAGTTGCTTCAGGGAATGAGAACAATTTGAAATATGCATATTTTGAAGATGTTCCATACGCTCTAATTAGGAACTGCAGAGGGGATATAGAATCATGGGATTGAAGTATTTTAAGGCAAATATTCATTATGCTCTAAAGTGTCTATTAGAGAATCCTTTTATAAATGCAGTCTACAATGACTAGATTTTCATCTGTAGGATGTTTGCGGTTGTAGCATACACAGTGAAAATTTTTCTTTTTCTTTGATTTTGTATTCATGGTACTTAGTGTTTTTCGGGGTGGGATTTGTAATAATAGAAAGCTGTGTTAGTTATAATTATTTCTTAGCAGTGCTGTCTTTATTGCCACCTGAAAACTTAGAGGTAAAGAGCATCACTGTATTTAAAATACACAACTGGTGGTGCACATGAACTGAGGGGCTTAATTATAGTGGTACTGTAGCTGAAGAGATGAGCATAAAGTAAACCAAATAAACACAGAAATGGCATGCTGTTTCTAACAACAATACTGTCTTGAAAAAAAGTTGTTAGTCCCAAGGGTGGCAGAGTACTTCTGTGCATAGAAATGTTTCTCATGATTAAATTTTCAGCAATGACATAGATACATATGACATACTTATTTTTTTCCCTAGTTTGAAAGGCTAAATCTTGCCCTGCAGAGAACACTTGCAAAGCACAGAATAAAAGAAACCAGGTATGTAAGTGTAATGGGTTTATAACTAACTTTACTGCAAAAATGTTTTTCAGACAGGAATGGGGTGGTGACAGCAAATCAAAACTTCTGGAATTTATATTCAAATATCTTGTCAAATTGGTGTGTAACATTTCATGTAATGTAAGATATTAATAGTTTAGTTTATATTCAGTTTAGTTTATATTAGTAAATATTCATAAATATTTACATCACTCACAAAGTTGACTTAATGGGCAAATTGTACAGGGAAACCTGCAAGGATTTTGGAGGGGCTCAGAGACTGCTTGGCATAGATGGAACAATAGATATGGTTGTATATGGATGCAAATCCCAGGCAAAGAGTTTTAAATGCAATTAGTATTATACAAAAGAATTTGGTTTCTGATACAGTGAACACTCATACACTACAGATACTGACTTGAATGTTTTCCTGAGCTCACTTGGCTTCTGGTTTCTGTTTCTGAGGAACTCAGCTCAATTTTCAGCACTTCTTAGTACTAATCCAATATTAATCATTTGGGCCTTGTAGGGAGTAAGAATTTATTAGCATCTTATGGTACCCTGGGGATTCAGTTTATTGAATGCATCTGAAAAAATAAGCCAAATAAGCCCATCAGTTTAAATCTGCATTCTGAAGTGAAGAAAAATAATCAAGTTGGAAACTACACTGTTGCTCACTATGATAAGAATAGATAATTGCAGTGTATCTTTTAAGTTATACTTGATATTTTTAAAGCACTTCACATACATTGACTGAACCAAAGATAGCACATCAGATGTGCTTTGCAACTGCTGACTGGCTTATTGCTCTGAATGTTTTCCCATTCTTTAATTATGTGTTGCTTCCCTGGAGTATTAGTTGAAAAGAGAAAATTACTGTGATATTCTGAAGGAGGCAATAATAAAAATGTAAAACAAATCCAAATGTCTGTATTGCTTTTGCATATAAATATACCTATGATGTTTCCAAGTGAAGAAATTCAGAAGGCATGTATCAGGAGTTTATTGCTTATATGAAGGTTAATCTCAGCTATATGTTGTTATAACTTTGAGTCAAACATTCAGTTTGACATGTATTGTCCTGAGAGAACTCAGAGGGTTGCAGTTTTCTGTCAAATATCTGCATTACTACAAATGAAAAAATAATTTTGAAGTTAATAGTTGTTACTTGTATTTCCTCTCAAAGCAGAAATATATTCTCACCTCTTTTGAATTAAATGCATTGTAATTCCAAGAAATGCTTCAATATAAATTCCAATTATATTATACAATATGTTAGGAAATGTAGCTTTGGCTTCAGGAAAAAACATAAGCCAACCAACCCAGGACTGTTAACAATGACAGCCCATAGCATTTGACTAAAATCCATAATTTGAGCTCAGACCACCAAAACTTTAATTTACAAGAATTGCATGGGATAATCTAGGAGCCTACCAAGACCCCCTTTTGAATTAATTAAAAACTTCCTATTTGATCAGCAGAACTGGGTCTATACACTTTAAAGACAAGGTAGGCAACTTCTGTATTTACTATTTTTACCACATTTATCTTGATAATTTAGGGGGTTTATTTATATTTTTATGATCTTTGCAGAAAAACTGGTGATAGAGAAGATTTTGAAAAAATAATCAGTGATCATGCTAATGCAGCAGGTAATGTAAACTTGTTNTTAGTCTTGTTACTAATATGTTACTTCATATTCTGAAGACTGTTGTATGTCAGAAGAGAACTCTTATAATTTGTAATATGTAACTCTGGCTACGTCTGTAATAGTAAATTTGCATTTCCTGGAACTGAAATGTGGTCTTCTGTACACTTAAAGTGTTAAACTGGTCCAGGCACACAGTTGGTCTCTGAGAGACAATACTTTTTCAAAGGATTCCCAGTAACACCTGGGGAAATGGAACATTCCCAGCAGTCAGTTTGCATGCAGCTATCTGGAAAAAAAATTTACTAGCAAAGATATGAGCCATTCAGTGCCAATCGGCCTCAGTGTTCCAGAATATTCTCAAGGTCATTTAATGTACTGGATTACACATAGCACTTATATCTAGAGATCCTATTTTATTCTTATGTTAAA
The DNA here is from genome assembly GCA_013397375.1 of Toxostoma redivivum. Taxonomy (NCBI): domain Eukaryota; kingdom Metazoa; phylum Chordata; class Aves; order Passeriformes; family Mimidae; genus Toxostoma; species Toxostoma redivivum. Next base: position 206,554 of record VXBI01000705.1, read on the forward strand.
CTTCTAATTTTATTCCTTTGTATCAATCTAAGGGAGTTGAGTTAAATCTTGTGCCAAGACATGCATTTTGTCTACATTTCTATAAAGAACACTGAATCTTGGATCTTTCTAAACTGCAACCAATTGTCTCCCCATTTCCAGGCCTCGTTTTCCAGGACTCCTAAATGAGAGTGCCCTGAGCTGTCAATGCTGCATCAGGGAAAGATACTGATTGTTTGTTTTTGGCTTAGGTTGAAAAACATGTGAAGGTTAGCGTGTGAAGGATGATGAGTGCAGTTCTGACTAAAATGTGGTTCTGTGCAGGTGTTCCTGTGGAGTCTCTACGGGAATCCCTTGGTGAAGAGCTATTCAAAATATGCTATGAAGAGGATGAACACATATTAGGGGTTATTGGAGGCACCCTTAAGGACTTCTTGAATAGTTTCACTACTCTGCTAAAGCAGAGTGGCCACAGCCAAGAAGCAGGAAAAAAGGACAGACTTGAAGATGCCTCCATATTATGCCTGGAGAAAGATCAGGACTTCTTAAATGTTTACTATTTCTTTCCTAAAAAAATCACAAGTCTTATTCTACCTGGTATCATTAAAGCAGCAGCTCATATTTTGTATGAAACTGAGGTGGAAGCAATGCTCATGCCTCCTTGTTTCCATAATGACTGCACTGAGTTTGCTAATCAGCCTTATTTACTGTATTCAATACAAGTCAAAAGTGCAAAACCTTCCTTATCTCCATGTAAACCACAGTCCTCACTTGTGATTCCTGCCTCTGTGTTCTGTAAGACTTTCCCATTTCATTTTATGTTTGACAAGGATATGTCAGTTCTTCAAATTGGAAATGGGATAAGAAGACTTTTGACCAGGAGAGAAATTCAAGCTAAGCCCAATTTTGAAGAGTATTTTGAAATTCTTACCCCCAAAGTAAGCTGCACTTTTAGTGGAATAATGACAATGTTAAATATGCAGTTTACTGTACGAGTTAGAAGATGGGATAATACTGATATAAAACCGTCCATGGTAAGAAACTTTCTATCACTTCTATGAGGAATTTGTTTTCTTCAGATGGAGTTAAAATAGCCAGAAAACATGGTGTATTTTGCATTTTCCACATCTGAACATCTGATACAACTGTATAATAATGATTTAATTAGGGTAGTCAAATGTAATTCAGATTCTGAAGCCGATGTTCAGTCAAAACTCTGTTTTAGGACTTCTACGCAAGTAAAATCTGCTAATTTTAATAATTTGAAATACTGAGATAAAGCTAGTGATGTGCCATGCTGCTGAGAATAAGGGCATCTTCAGCACAAAGACAGTGGCAAGAAAAGCTTTAACAAAGTGCCCCTGAGTCATTTGGGAACAGCTCTAGGTTTGGGGAAAATAAACACATGTTTTCTGTGATCATTCAGCCTTTGGTGTTTTGGTATCTTTGATACTCTTACATTTTTATCAGATGCAATCATCAAAGGTTCCACTTGGTTTCAGCTGATGGGATTACAGCTATCTTTGCTGAAGGTGCATCTGTGACAAATGACCTGGGACAGTAAAAACATTGAATATTCAATGACTGTTTTCATTTGTACCTGGTCCCAGCTGAATTCCAGCTAATTCCAAGATAATACACACCTTAGGGACTCCGGGATGAATTACCTGTTCAGACTCAACACTCCAAAAACATAAATGAAGAACATTAAAAAAGTTTTACCCAGTTACTAATGTAGCTACTATTAAAAGCTGTAGCTACTTCATCTCAAATCCATTTCTGCACTAGAATGAGTACAAGGGGTAGTAGAGTCAGCTTTGATTTTGCATATAGTTGTATGCAAATGTCTGTTAGTAATGAACAGATTTTATTAAAAAAGTAGTCTTTCAAAGCTGTCTTAAGCTAAGCTCTGCAGCACCTTTCACATTACACAACTGATTACAGAAGGGACATAAAAACACTTCACACAAAATATTTTTCTTCTTCAGACTATTAAAATTGGATATTCCTGCCATTTCTGCCTTTAATTTTAAACAGCAGTGAGTACTGAACATCCTATGATAAAACTGAAGAAGATTTTCTCACTTTATCTTATGGAGAAAATGGTGCATGAACTGGTTATTAGTAGAAATTCAGCGGTCACTGTAGTAGCACATTTTATCAATTGCTGAAAACTCACAAAATTATTATTTTTGGGGTTTTTTCCTGCCTAAGATAAACTGACATGCAAACATAATTAGGTGTTTATCCTTAAGTTGGGGAGTACAAGTCCTCTTGTACCAAATGACTGAAGAAAAATTAACTTACCTGATGGCTCTGTGATTCAGCACCCCATGTTTTCTCTAAGCAACTAAATGAAAATGTAAGAACTATGGACTGGTCTCGATTTTCTTACATTTTAGCAAAATGTATTTTCTGTAAAACTTCTTGCTTCTAGACCATTGCCATGCATGTTTTGCATTAATTTTCTTTCTTTAACTGTTTCAGGTAATGGATCTTAAAGGCCAAATGATCTATATTTTTGAATCCAGTGCCATTCTATTCTTGGGATCTCCCTGTGTGGACAGACTAGAAGATTTTACAGGACGTGGATTATACCTCTCTGATATTCCCATTCACAATGCTTTAAGAGATGTTGTTCTGATAGGAGAGCAGGCTAGAGCCCAGGATGGACTGAAAAAGAGATTAGGAAAGCTAAAAGCAACCCTTGAGCAGGCCCATCAAGCACTCGAAGAAGAGAAGAAGAAGACCGTAGATCTTCTGTTTTCAATTTTTCCTGGAGAGGTTGCTCAGCAGCTGTGGCAGGGACAAGTTGTGCAAGCCAAGAAATTTAATAATGTCACAATGCTTTTTTCTGACATTGTTGGATTCACTGCCATCTGTTCCCAATGCTCACCTATGCAGGTTATCACCATGCTTAATGAGCTTTATACTCGCTTTGATTACCAATGTGGAGAGCTAGATGTCTACAAGGTACACAATTAATTGCTTTTCTGTGCAATTCTGAGGAAGGAAAGGAAATTAAGACTAAGTGGGACAGAAGATAATAGAGGTCCAAAAATAATCTTGCCATAAATCATTTTCAAATGAAAGACAAAATAAATCACAAAACAAACAAACAAAAAAGTCAACATAAACAGTTGTTCATTCAGCCAAGAAAGAAACCCATCAAAACTTAAGAGTTAATTTTAAAAAGTAATTTCAGTTACAGTCCTGTGACTCTGGAGTAAACAGGTGTTTAATGTAGCCAGGGGTGCCTGACAATAAATGAGAAAGGAAAAGTATTTTAGAATTATGCCCAGCAATAAATAAAAGTTGGGCAATTTTTTCTGTTGCATGATACTACAGGATTTGTCCAGTACTTAAATAATTTTGCAGGAAAACCAAGACTTGGTCAAGAATTGTATGTAGCTACAATTTTTACTGAAGTTAGGCTATTCTTTTATATTTATCAAACAGTCTAAGAAACAAATATGCCTGTTTTAGGTTGAGACTATTGGAGATGCCTACTGTGTTGCTGGAGGCTTACACAAAGAAAGTGAAACACATGCTGTTCAAATAGCCCTGATGGCCCTGAAGATGATGGAACTGTCAGACGAGGTGGTGTCTCCCCATGGAGAGCCTATCAAGGTCATATATTTTATTGTATTTTATTTGGTTAAAGAGAGGTTTTTTGTTTGTTTCGTTGCTTTCTGGGATTTTGTCTCAAGGAAATTTCGCATCATTGCACTAACTTAGAGAATTTGGGGAATCAAGTGACTGTGGCTGGAGAAGCTGACCTCTTTAGATCTATGGATGAGAGTTTTGTGGAGCAGTAAAGGTGAAATAGAGATCTGAAAATCAACCCAAAAGACAAATGCAGTGAAGTCAATAGGTGCAATCTGGCACGCTGCAGTTCTTGTCTCAGTAGCAATAAAACTGTCAGTTGCATGGAATATTCTCTTTTCTAAGGAAATGACTAATCCTCTTTCCAAATTAGACATCCAAGTCTTTTGACGCAGAAGCTATGAATATGAATGCCCCAAGACGTTCTGATTGTAGTAATCCACACATCTTTAAAGGATTCCATTCCTGTTCTTGTTTCACAGTCAGATACTGAACCACCATTAGATAATGGTGTTAATGCTGTCAAAGCCACTGGTAAATTCAGTGGTAATTACATTTATGGCTTCCTTTCAGTGAGAACTTACACATGTACTGAAATTTTCATATAGGATTATCCTGTATATATATCCTATATAATTTCATGTAGGATCTCTTACTAAGAAAGAAAAAGAAAGGCCTGTGTGCATGAAAAATTATGTGAACCTTCAATGTAGTTCAAATGGCCTGGAATGGCATCCTGGTATTTTTAATAGAGGTGCCTCAGTTCATTATGTCTTTAGTTTGCTAATTTGTAGCATTTATCTGTTCATTTTTTCCTCCAGAAAGCTTAATACTTTTTTTCCTTTTTTAATTTTAGATTAAAGAATACTTGTATTCCAAGACAAAGAAAATGGTTATTAAGAGGATTATATGCTTCACATTTATCAGAGAACAGCAGTATTATATTATAAATAAATGTTGTTCCTTTTTGTATTTTGCAGTATCAAATTAAGTTACACTTAAAAAATCTGGAAACATCCTGGCAATGTTATAACAAGTTTATAATTTACATGCAAACACTACTACTACATTTGAAAAATTATTTTAAAATAAGGAGAAAAAAATTGTATTGTGTAAGTACCTAACAGAAGCTTCTTAGAAGGAAACTATTTTTAATGAAAGCATGCATCTATTTTAATTAAATGCTTCATGAAAACATTGGCTATTGTGCAAAGCAATAAATTTGTCACACAATCTACTGTCATTTTACATATCAAATATTTTTTACATACCAAGAAAAAAAAGGTGTGACCACAAATGGCATACTTTGAATCGGACTTACATTTCAATGAATGTATTTCGGCCATCTTTACTATGTGGGTGGATTTTGGTTTTGTTGCAGGTTTTTCTGCTTTTACAGTCAAAATTAGAAACTGCAGCTTCTTCATAATGGTATGATACTGTCTTGATATGTAAAAAGCAGTACACAGAGTAGACATACAAGCTTTCTGACATCATGTCATTATTTAGTCAGAATGCTGTTCTGAAGAAAACACCTCTACACACATATAATGCACATGAAAGAAAGAACACAGCTCAAAAAAAACCCCCACCAAAAAGAACCATTGAAAACAGCAGCAGCTAAGTAAGAGTCAAAAATCTGAGTATGAGTTAAGTTCACAGCAGTTCACAGTCATATTTTGATATGGTGGGATTACTGACTAAAAATGCAGTGCAAGATAAACTTCAGCTAGTTCCCTCTCCATGAGCAGTAATGACCAGAGTACAGATATTTTAAGGCAACTCTGTTTATTTTAGTAGTTCAGTCTTTCTTACTTTTTTTGTAATGAAGAATAATTTATAAAAATAACTTTACCAATTCTATTTTACCTAATAATGCCGGTTTTTTTCTTTTGTTTAAAGATGCGTATTGGCCTTCATTCTGGATCTGTCTTTGCTGGAGTTGTTGGGGTTAAAATGCCTCGTTACTGCCTTTTTGGAAATAACGTAACCCTTGCCAATAAGTTTGAATCTTGCAGTATACCTAGAAAAATAAATGTCAGCCCAACAACCTACAGGTACAGTGCAGTACATAAAATGTCCACCTGCAGTAGTTACTGTAGTAGTCTAATATCTTCGTGTTGTTTTTTTGGCTGGTTAAAATAAGCAAAATTATAAATTATTTTTTACCTTTTAAAGAAGCTCTGCTACCCTCCCTATAGCCTAGACTGTAGTCTGTTGTTCCTACTCAGCTTGTACCCACTGCCACATATCTGATAATGCCTTGTGGCAAGGTTCTGCATCCAACATCAGACAGAGAATTTGGCACACGATCCTTCGTGACATCCCCTGCAGCATGTGTTATGTGACATAGAGGGTGCCAAGCTTTAGATGATCTTGGATAGGTGATTTAGAAAAAGTAGCACAGGTATTAAAGCACAGAGAAAGTAACCCTTTTGGTCACGCACTCTGAAAACACAGAGAGAGCACTAGCATCACCAGTGCTTGTTTGTCAACATAAGCAGTGCTGGCCAACAGTGATTTGTTTTTCCATTCCACTCATATGGAAAATCATTTTGAATCATACCCCTAGAAAATAGGCAGTTTGATTAATGGGTAAACTGTTGTCATTGTGGAGTTTCTTTTTTTTTTTTCTCAGTGAACAAGGTGTTAACCTCCTTTTTGTTTGGTGTTTTTTAAATTTTGATAAATTCACCAATTCTAAAAACACATTGATAACAGTATGGCAGCTTGCATAACTCTATATTGCAGTAAGTGTTTGAAAGCTCTGGTACAAGTTACCAACATTTATCCCTACAGATTAGCAGTTTCTGTTTCAATCTGTGAAAAAGCAAATAATACTAGAATTGGTAAGAGGGTCTGAATAGTTTAATTAATGAGGTTCACAATATTCCATTCTTTGAATGTTCAGATGTGAGCTAGCTTTCAGCACTAAATAATTTTTGAAAATATTCACAAACATATACAAGAATATTTACAACAAACATTGACAAGACAAAGAGGCAATACTGTTACTTGCACTGATGCACAAGTTAATAGGTTATCAAGGTTACCACGTAAATATTATTTTTTATATTTCCAGTAAATATCTACGAAAATTAAATTGGATTCTCCCTGCTGTACATGAAGAGTTATTGAATATATGCACTTATTAGTGACTGATTGATTTTTAATCAAGATGATTCATTTTTGTTCTAGGTTGTTAAAGGAATACCCAGGTTTTGTGTTCACACCGCGCTCAAGAGAGGAGCTTCCCCCAAATTTTCCGAGTGATATCCCTGGAATTTGCTATTTTCTGGATGCTTTTATTCAAGGAACAAACTCACAAAGTTGGTTTCAGAAGAGAGATTTGGGAGATGGCAATGCCAATTTTTTCGGTGAGGAAACAGGAATAGACTAAATTGTACATTCACAAATGTATAGAATAAATTTATAAATATTTGGATTTTTTTTTTTAATTGAAAATTTTTAAAACTGTATGAAACCTGAAAGCACTTTAGATTGTTAACACCTGAAAGCCAGTATTAAAATTTCTGGAAGTATGCCACTGACTACTTTTTATTTTTCCTTTGCATAAGGAACATAGTCGCAAAAGTAATGTTGCAGTGTCACTGTTGGAAATGCTACTATAAACTGTATTTTCCCTATGGTAATTTGTAAATGCTACAGTTCTCTCTATATTGAGAATTCTAGATGTATTGTGTATGCAGTTTGTCAGGAAATGTAATGTGCAAGTGATGCAGCCACATGCAGTGTTGTGAGCTCGTGCTTTGTGAGCTCGTGCTTATCAGTGACTATGAAAAAGTTTTTTCTTAGAGATTTCATAAGAAAATGTCCATTAAAATATTGCCATTGCCATCACATACTCCTTCCAGTCCACTGTTTGGGCCCCATCCAAGAAGGATGCTGACCATCAACTCACACTGACTGGTCAAAGTATGAGGGTGCTCAGCATTTTCTGGATCAGGCTGCTAATTGTAGCTAGCATAGCAGAGTTGCTGCTTACTGTTTCATGAACTTTATTTTGTATATAAAGTGAATATAGATTAAAACACTGTATAATCACATACTAACATCTCTGTAATCATCAAACTATTTTAGTTCATAGGGTTTTAAAAGTACTTAAAAATAGTAATATCCACTTGTTATTATGTATTACAGCAATAAATGTTTTATTTTTGTTGTCATTTAAATTTGAAATGTTTTAACAGAAGTGTAATAAAATATGCTTTGAAATGTTTGCTTAGAAAGAAATTCCAGTCAGACTGTATGAAATGGAAACACACCAGTTTAAAGCTCTTATTCAAGGATGCAATATGGATGTGATGTGCTGTGGAAATGCCCATTGCATGCTTGTTCTGAAGTTCCATGGGGAATTTTCAGGTGAACAGAGATGCTTTTAAGCACATAAACATATTTACAAAGATAATACTACCACAGTACAGGCTTTTCTGTTGTGGCTGATGGAATATGAGTGGAGAATTCAAAGTCTTTGCCTCTGGAACTGGCAGAATAGATTTCATTAAGAGTTCTGAGTTTAGGATTCCACCTCTCTAACTAGCAGATCCATCTGCCCAGAAATTTCTCTGTGCTGTATAGTTTGATCCCAACTGCAGGGTGGAGAACTGCACAGCTTATACACTTACTACTACTCCCAGTAGTACCAGGTATTCTTAGGTACTATTCTAGCCTCTTCACCTCCTAGGGTTTGGCATATCAAGCCATAGAAGTTTCTTCAAACCACTTGCTACTAAGTCACAGTTTGCTCTCTTAATATTTACAGGGTGCAATTACATTAGACTAAGGTGCTACTTTGTTCTGATCTTACATTTTGAAGCTCAATGGTAAATTCTGAAGCTCAATAAACTATTTTATCCTACTAGGTTTTGGTACAAACTCATACATGTACCATCAGAATCTTGAGAAAAGGTCTTAGAAGATACTATAATTAAGAACATCTTAAAGCCATATTTCAATTCAGATTTCTGTAAGGAGCAAAACTTGAACCATTGAATCCTTGGGGTCTGCTGTGTCCCTCAGAGATGCTTAGAAATTGTTCTGTGGCACAAAAATGGAACCAGAAAATCTGTGTATTATAAAATACACATCCGTCTTGCACACACCATATATATATATACACACACATATATACAAGCACATGTATTTGTAACACTTCAGACTGCAGTGTTTCAAGGAAACAAGAACTATCCAAATCTTGGAGACTGATCTTTCCAATATTATATTGGTCAGACAATTCTATTGAGAGAAGTACCCAGAGGTTACTAGCAGTCCCATGTGGGTACCCCGGATGAAAAATGGGGGAGTATCTGACTCCTCACAGTTCAGTAGGCTTATGTTATTAAAGGAGAAGTGACTGAGGTCAGTATGACTCTGTCCATCCCTGTTAAGAAATAAATAGGCTTTTAAATAAAAAGGATTTTCTTTCTCAGATCTACTGAATGGGAAGTTCGTTTAGGAGGGAATTTCCTTTTGTCCCTAGAAGACAACTATTGCTGGACTGGGTGATGACCATTCTCAAAGCCAAATGCCATATAAATCTGTCATTAGATAGGATTTTACTCATGGCAGTTCTTGATATCATCCCTAGCAGTGACAACCTTCCAGAAAGAATTCTGATTAGGTGCTTTAGTGTACACAGAAAGCAACACGCTTGAGTCTTAGTGAAATAAATAGGATTTAGGCACATATTTATGACAATGATTCATGGAAGTGCTTTAAAATGTACTTGTGTTCGGACTCATTCTACAAAAACCCCCGTAAGTCCATGTAGCTTTAAACATAATTTAAGAATTTAGATCTCACTGAAGCTGTTCCTCTGTTTAAATTCTTTTGCTGAATAAATATATATTTAATATGGGAAAAATATTTTAATTGATATTTTCACTTAGATCTAAAATATTCCTTTCACCTTTTAACTCATAATTTCACTTAAATTGAAAAAAAGGAATCAGAAAGCTAATAAGCAAATTGTTGCCAAAAACAGAAGGAAGGCAATTTGATGCAATGCTGGGACATTTTGGAAGAGAACAAAAGAGTTGTTTTTAAGTTAATCTCTTCTGTAGTATAGTGTATGATATTTTGGAAATTTTCAGAGACTATGCAGTGCTGTTTATATAAATAGAAAAATACCATAGTATTGTGTCCAGAAATAGTTATGTTATGTGTGAAATTTTATTTTATTAGTCCATGAAGAATCTGTGTGGCTGATTCCTTTTCACAGAGTATGTGATGGAAGATACATTTTTATCACTGCAGCTTCTTTGCCAAAGAAGCATAAATGGCCTTTGAAATAAGAAGTGGATCCTTCAAATCTTAACATTGACATAGCTAAAGTAAAAGCTATACCAAAAGAATTCAACTAATTTCATTTCATTCAGGCATGACCTGATAAGATTTCAGGGGGATGTTGGAAAAAATTTGCATTGCTGATGTCAGAGGAAGTGCAATTGGTGTGGAACTGATGCTTTCTTTCTCTCTGAACTACTGTGCAAAACCAGAGCAAAGGGAGTCACAGAAACTGACAGAACAGTGAAGCACACAGATTAATTGAGCCCCTGGGACAGATCTACTTCTTCCTGGGAAAACTTGTGAAGGCAGAATTCACATCTCCCCCAAACTCAGTTTATTTCTCACATAATTTCCTTTCGCAATCTTTCCAGAAACAGTTACAATTAATAGTACAGGGGGCAAAATCAGTATTTCCAACTAAAGGTCACCAGAACTAAGGGAATTGCTCTTGAATCTTGGCAAGGGGACCCTTTTCCAAACCCCACCCATCCTACAGCCAAGAGGCCACTCCAGCTGCTAACATTTTTTTATGCCTGACCATTGTTCTGAAAAAGTGGTGGGAGATTTGCTTCCTGCAACAGCAATGACTTTTGTGGCTGTTTGCCATAGAGTGTACAAGGTACTGAGCTGCTTTCAAAGCTCTGCTCCAGTTTATCTTAAGTCAGCTTGGCAGGAACCAAATTCAACATTCTGAAATGAGAGCTAGGGCTTGCTTTTCTGCCTCTAAAGTCTGCAAGGTGTATGCCACAACAGTCTGTGAGACTGCTAAAGCCACCTCTGATGGTGCGGCTGCTCACAACTGCATAGGAAGAAAATAATCAGATATAAGATTTGTTTGTTTGTTTGTTTTTTATTTTAAATTTTTTCAATCCTGTTGGGGTATGTTCACTGGCAGTCCTTTTATGCAGAGCATGAAGGGAGAGTAGAAGCCACTGTCTGAGGTTACTGAGCATTGCTCTGATACTGGAGCACAAATGAAAGATCAACGATTCTGGAACCTTTGCTACATCCAGATGCAACAGTTTAAAGATACATACTCTCCAGAGCACAAGCAGTAGGATCTAAATGTTAAATATGCAGTTAGGGTGGAACATGAAGCTGGAAAACCAGTCAAAGAAGTAATAAACTGTGAAAGAATCTGAAACGAAGTAAACAACTTTATAAAGTTGTGTGTCTCATCTGCTTTGGCAGACTTTTGATGCTGAAAGCAAAGTCAAGCCAGTGGTTTCCTAATATAAATGTAAATGAGTACATTGCTTTGCAGCCTCATTATAAGATGGCCTTTGAAGATATGTGCTAAAATTGCTTCTCATTTTTTGAGCAGTACAAAATTACAAATTTTTGTGCCACTACAGCAAATATATATCCTGCACACACAGCAGCACGTAGTGGGAAATAACTCAGAGAATACATCCAGTAGCATCCTGCAAATGTGAAAAGGGGTGGATTTAGATACAGAAAGATTTCCACTCTTCTGATTTTTCAGCCCAAACAAAACCTGCCAAAGAAGTATTTAGGACAAAGGCATTCCCAAGGGCTTTGGACTACAAGCACGTGAAGATGAACAGGAGTGTTTCCACTGATTGCAGATCATGTTGGGGAAAATTTGTACATATGATTAGTTTGCTCTGCATGGCTAAGGTAACATTCCTCTAACAGGAGGATGCAATAGAGCTCTCAGTTTCTCAAATGTACATGTTACTGCATTACAGAACAGCATGGAAATATTGAGAGCTGTTTCATCATAGCTTGTCAATACCAGGACTGAAAAATTAATGTAATGGGATAGGAGAACACTGTATAGTGGTATGGTAGAAATAATGAATCTTGCTGAAGTAAACTTGAGAGGGTGTTTCTGCACCTGAGAAGTATCATGACAATTCCAAATATCGGGTCTCAGACCTTAACTAGAAAATACCTATAGTTCAGTCCATGTCAGTAAAGTAACTCCACCTTCAGTAAGTGGAATCCAGCAATACCATATAAGGCAGTCTTTTTATTCAGGACTTCAGTAACAAAATGAAATGTAAAAGCAAAGTCCAAAGTAAAAAAATGCAACTAGTGCTTGTGTATTAAGACAAAACATATTGAGCTGAATGCAAATGTTCTTGGCCAGCCAGCAGTTTTGCCAGTTACTGTCTCGGCAACTGCCTTTTCATACAGCATAAAAGGATCCTATGCTACTTTTTGCTTTCATGAATCTCACCAAGAATTACCAGAGGAAGTCAGCATCTCAAATCAGGAAGAAACATGTTAAAAGATGTATAACATGTACATAATGCATGAGGGTCCCCAAATGGGATTGTGTGCTATAGTGGAATCAGCTGCAGGTTTTATGGAAGTGCATCAGATACAGTCCAAATGTTTGTGTGATGTGCATAATGCATGTGGCCTAACAGTTCTGATACTGACATAGTTGGGCCTTGGAAGCACAGCTCAGTATTAACAGCTTAGTTTGACATTTGACTTTTATCTTATTGACTTCAAGCCTTTCCTTCAGATGAAAGCAAATATTCTTGCCTAAGACATCCAGACAGTCTTAATTGAGCAGGTATCTGGAATGGAGGCTTGTCCTTCTCAACAAATCACTTGGTTGAATTCTTTAATTCAGCATCTTCCAAGCTTTTAAAAGGAGACCTCTGTTTTAGAAAACTAAATCAATCACTGCTTGCTTTTACTCTAACCATGCTGTTTGCTCTTCACATTTCACAAATCTCACCTTGACTAGAACTTCCATTTGTATTATAATGTGTTAATCACAAGAGCAGCCTGCAAATGCGACCTACCAAGCCTGAACCAAAACAGAAGAAAGGTAATTTCATATTTATCTAATGCAATTTTGGCCCTTGTTGATATCAGCACTTTCGAGAAAGTGTCACTCAGGTACACAAAATCACCAGATAATCTACCTTCTGAAAGTCATGACCAAAAATAATTTCATATAATCTCTCTAATACTTCATGAGCATGACAGCTTACCCCATATACAAAGTGGATTCCCTTGAAACTTGTGAAGAATGAGAAATATTTTTTACACCTATTCTCAATACAGTCAACTTGTTTCCTGCCTGGGATGGGCTGCCAGGAATTCCTTGACATTTGTATCCTCAAAACTGTTTTATATGTGCTTGAAGGAGAAGACTAACTACAATGGAGGGCAAGAGTGCCAGGTGTTGTTTTTTCACTACCAGCAGTAGGCACACAAGCATGTAACTACAACATTTGTAGGTTAGGATATGTTTTCCCATTTTCCCAAAATTTATTTCTTACCAAAAAGTAAAAAGTAGATAGTGACCTGATGTGTTCAAATCTTAGTTAATTGGTGACAATCCCTCTTTAGCTACAGGAAAGCACAGCCTTTGATCTGGTTCCACGAGTATGATTTATTACATTATCTCTGTTGTCAGTTTCCTGAAAATGGAAGAGATTTTTAGAGATTTGCACCTCTTCAGGTTTTTTTTTTTGTTTTCTACACAGAAATATTCAGCCAGTAGTTTGGAGTAGTTTGGTTAATTTATCTAAATACTTTCCTTCCTCCTTTCAAAATTGGCATATTACTTGTATGATTTTAACTGGTTATACTGAAGCTTTTGTTCTTGGTCATTCTTTTAAAAAGCCTAAAATTGGTTTTCCCAGTAGATTTGGACTGTGTTAAGTAGAATTGATGACTATGCCTACATGACCTAAAAATAGGGTTTGCCTCTGCTGCTCTTGGAATGTCTGCTGAGATTATTTTGCCAAATTTCTAATGCCTATCTTTTTGTGTCCTCACTTTCTAGAATTTTTAAAAGCTCTTAATTCAAAAGTTCACCAGGCAGTAGTTGAAATTTCAAAAGATTTTACATGCCTTCATTTTTTAACTTATTTACATGGAATTTCCAACATCAGTGCTTCATATCTTTTTCAAGAACTATGTGAACAGTTCAAATGTTAAACTTATTTTGCAGTATTTTACTAAGATCTGAACTTCTGTAATTTTACATTTAGAATCCATCTGGTCTGACTAGTGTTTATGGCTTCATGTAGCAAGGTTTCTGCCCTAAAGCTACTACACTAGTAGTCCATTAGGTACTCATCCTCTTATCCTCCTAGATTAAAACTAATTGTATTTTTAATATGTTTTGATTCTTCTTAAACAAGTTTAAAACAAATCAGTGGTCTCCCTAGAATTTTTATTTCATATACTGGGGTCGGGTCTTTTGATCATACAATGGGCTTTAAACTATATGGTGCTTTTTTATTATTTTTTTTATTTCTTGCATATACATAACCTTCTGTTGTAAGCGTCATACCTTACTTAAAGAACCCTCTAAGAATCCATATTCAGTAGGTTAATGATACAACACAGTGTTTATTCACGCTGCCACCTGAGGACTCAAAACCACACAAAAACCCCCATCACTGAAAGCACTCGTTATTATGCTTTTAGCTTCACTAGCCTTTGAGAAATGAACGTAAAGGAGCAGAAATGTCTGCCATGACTTTGTCGCTCAGATTCTTCCCTTTTTGGGAGACATTTTTCTTCAAAAAGCTAAGCGATACAAGAAGGAACTGAAGCATTCCTGCGAAGGCAACCGCTGCACAGAGAACTGACTCCAGGGTAAGCACGCGTTGCCGTACAGGTACCCACCCAGGCACTACGTCCAGGATGGGGACGAGCAGGAAGGCGCAGGACGCTGGGGTCAATCCCGGCTCCGCGCCGGCAGCGCCCGCCCCTCAAGCCCCGGGTACCGCCGACCCGCGGCCCCCGCGCGGCTCCCGGCCACACGCAGCCCCGCCTCCACCTTTGAT
>VXBI01000705.1:221277-255269 GCA_013397375.1 Toxostoma redivivum
CGGGCAGCGGTCGCGCGCGCCATTGGCTGCCGGCGGGTGTCACTCGGGGCGGCGGCGGCCGGGGGTGGTGGTGAGGCAGACAGGCTCATCCTCTGCTGGCGGCGGCGGCACCATGGTGAGCTACGCCGGGCTGCCCGCCCTGCCTGGGGCCGGGGAGCGTCCGCTCTGCCGGGCACTGGGCCCGCGGTGGGAGGGAAGGGGCTGAATCCGCTTGGGAAGCGGGAAGCCGGACCACGGCCCTTTGTTTCGGGGAGAGATGGGTGATGTTTCGGTGGGGTCGCTTCCCGCCGAGGTGATGGGAAGGGTGGGGTGGGATGCTGCGGGGCGGGGGAAGAGGCTCCCCTAACGCCCGGTGCCTGACCGTATGCCACTGCCTCATCTTGCTCCGCAGTACGGCTTCGTCAATCACGCCCTGGAGCTGCTCGTCATCCGCAACTACGGCCCCGCCGTCTGGGAGGACATCAAGTAAGTGTCTGCGTGCTTTTGTGTGCGTCCGTCTGCGTATATGTGTGTGTGCGCGCCTGTCCCCCGGGGCGCGCGGGGCCGGCCGGGTACTGGGTACTGGCGCCCCGTTTGCCGTCTGCCGGGTGCCGGGCGGGTCTGCGGGGCGGCAGAGGCTGGCAGCGGTACCAGCAGAGGCTAGCAGCGGTACCAGCAGGGGTACCCCCAGCTCTGCGGGCCGGCAGAGGCACCCAGGACGTGGCTCCCAGTCGTGACAAGACCAGCGCGGATCCTGCAGCACCTCGCCCCGCTCGCGGCCTCCCTTAACACCTCCAAGATCCGCCTTGTTCCACCTTTCCCGGTCTCCAGGAGCCGCAGCGGGGATGGCATTGATCCTTCGGTTGTATGGAGTATGTGGCGGAAGTAATGTCCTTGCATGAGGCCACCAGGTGAACCATGCAACAGTTGCATCCCTTTGCATCCTTGATGGAACTAAGATACAATGTTTATTAAACGCTGTCTAAAAATACTGTCCGATTTTGGTAATATCCTCAAATCAAAAAAGTCATTGATTATTATAGAGAAATATATATGAATGTAAGTAGAAGAATGGTTTTTGGCTTCATTTCTTGAACTTGATTTCTTGTGCCCAACCCTTGCTTTTCTGGTGGTATAACATTTTTCTAAGAGCTGACTGCCTTCACTTTAAACCTTTGATCAGTTGTGAGATTGCACTGAAAGTTTTAAATGAGTGTGGAAACAAAATTCTGTTTATCTTAAAAATAGTAGTATAAATCACTGGGCAAAACTACAACAAAAATTTTTAAAAGGACGTAAAAGCTTACAGTTGTAGGCTTACTTCGCTGGGCTTTAGGTAACGTATTTAGAAGAAATGATCTCTTGATAAGGGATCAAGATATTGCATTTATTTTGGGCCAATTTTAATATGTCAGTGTTGATGTTGATTTTATAATATATTGCTGTTGTCTTAATGCAGTTTTTGAAGTCAAAGGCCAGTTTTGATTGTGAGATTTTTGTTACTATGACATACTTTTTTCATAAAATTATTTTTTAAGAATGTGGTAACCTTGCACAGTACCATGAAATCAGAGAATCATAGAAATGTTCTCTGAAAAGTGCCTCTGGAAGTCATCTAGTCCAGTTTCTGTTCCAACCTGGATTGATACTGGCATTAAGTCAGGGGTCAGCTATGACTTTTGTCTAGCTGAGTCTCTAAAATCACCAAAGATGAGTCCACAGTTGTGGTTCAGCAGGCATTCATTGTACTATTGAAACCTGACAGGTACTCTGTAAATTACTGGTTGCAAATACAGTTCTGTGCATACCACAGATGAACCTTTAGTGTATGCCACAGTTTTGTGCTATAAGTGAGGTATTTATTTTCCATGCATACTAACTATTTCTAAATACAGTGATCTATTTTGAATTCCTATGTTTTGATTTATTTTAATGACATATGTAAATTAAAAGATGATAAAATAGCAACACATCCATAATTTTCCATGAAAATTAAAATAAATAAATAAAATGTGATGTTCACTCTTTATTGGCATGGCATCCCTTACCAAGATGCCTTTAAGTATCATGGACCATTTTGTCCAGATTACCCACAGAATATATATTTGTATTTAAGATCAGTCTATCAGAGAAGATACAGAGTTTCATCTTCTAGTGTAAGACCATGCTGCAGACTGTCAGAACACAGCCATAATTCCTGATGCATCCTATCTCTTTAGATTTTGGAAACACCTAATAGAATACTGAAGATAACTAAAGCCCATGAGGAATATTACTCGTAAAACACTTTGGAGACATTTAATAGAAATATACAAAATATTTTTCTAAGGTCAGCTGTGAAAATTCAGGAAGCTGGTATGTCCTGTTTCTGCTTTTCAAATGAGAAACATTTATGTCTTGTAGCAGCCCAGCAGGTAGGCTCTGCTGTTAGCTCACAAGAGGATGGCTCTCTGGAAGAAAATTAGCACAACATCACCCAGCAGAAGATTGGAATGTGATCTCCAAGAAGGAGCCAGTGTATTTGCAATAGCTGCCATAGCTCCTTGTGTGAAATTGGTCACCATGGGGTTTTACTCAGCAGGATTTCTCAGTTGTGTATCCTAGAGTTTAGAAACCAGTAAAGCAACCCTCACTGGAGCACATTATAACGATACTGATTTAGGGAATGGTAGTGTCAACTGGTAGCCAAGTGATGTTGGGGAAAATCTTGGATGTTTTATCTTTTATAAGCAAATACAAACATCTTGCAAAGGCTTTTTTGTTAGAACTGTTAATCATTTAGGAAATAGCAAGAAAGTACGGAACAGTGTTGTGCCATGCTGAATTGAATCAGTTGAATCACTGATGACTGAAGAAATAATTACTGAAGTCAACAAAGCCAAGAAGAACTTTGCACTGTTAATGAGGTTGAATTTGCTTAATGATTTTTGTGAAGTAGAGAGGCCTTTGGGTAGGTCAGTACAAAATTTCTTACCTAAGCTTTTTTTGGTTTTGGTTTTTTTCAATGTTGAGCTGTCATATACTGCTGTTTTATTCTCTTGGAAGTCACCACAGAAAATGTGGGTCAGCATTGCAGAGTGGTGGGTTATGACTGCTGAGTGATTCTCAAATGCCAGCTGGTGAATTTGTGCTTAATACTGATAGAAGGGAAAAGAAAACATAGAACTAAATAAACTGAAGTAATGAAATCTGGTCATTCTTCAAAAAAAGTGCTTATAAAAAAGTTAAATACTGAATTGAAAGAGTATTCTCCATATGAAACATGGAAACTCTTTTGTAGCTTGTTCAGTTAAAAGTGGTTTTGAATGAAGTTCTTCCATAGAGAACTTGGGTACACAAATAGTTGAATTTGATGCTCTCACAAGAGCGATGTTTTCAGTGCCCTCACTGTTAACTGAGTTAGACTGATGATTTCAAGTCTCCAGGTCTGTTATTTTGTTCATTTTTCAGCATTATTGTAAAATCATGATCTATCAGAATAAGATACATACTGTTTTTTAATGGCACAGAGTGGAATTCTTGGGAAAGTTAACCTCCATGTTATTTTCATCCACTTAAAAAAAAAAGCATAACTAAACAACAGACTTCTTTTACGCATCATATAATAATGCACTAAGTTCATGGAAAAATTACAGTATATACTTTGCTACAGGGCTTGCCTTTCCTAAAGAACTAGAATTAAAATGCTTGACACTCAAAATGGTTCAAAGCCTTCTATTTCTGAACCAGCATTCTGGTTCCCTAATAGGTTGAATTTAAAATAAGACTAAGAAAGCTGGCATATAAGTAATGAAAGATAATCTTGATTTATGGAGCCTTTACTCATTTTCTCAACAGGAAAGTCTCAAAAATTTGCTACTCCTTAGGGTTTTCTCTAACTGCCACTTGCAGAATTGAGAATTTGAACTAGTGTACAGGGTCTTTGTGATGAACCCCTAGAATCATTAGAGGGATTTAGCAAAGCTGGATGAGCAAGACGGAGTGAGAGGGGAAAGTCCTTCTGTAGTTGCTAAATTCTGCAGTAGCAGATTTTTCTTGATGGAAAGTGAACATGATTCACCATAGTCCTTTATTTTGCTTACTGGCAGTTGTAAGCTGCACATACACTGCTCATTGTCATTCACTATATCAGTCCTTGAAAGGGGAGACTTAGGACCTGCAGTGCAATAGAGACAGACTGCTTTGATCAGTGCTTCACGAGCTCTGAAAAGAGTTACTAAATAAACAGTTAACATAGAACTGTTAACCACACTTATGCTGAGAAAACAGTTTTCATTTGTTCCTTCCATATTTAAGGGAAAACCTCTTCTGAATCCTTTATTTTGTACTTGTTACATCCAGAGGGCTGGTTTAGATTGTGTGGCCACAGTTGTAATGGCTGGTTCTCAGGGGTGATTCTCAAGATTCCTTTGGCATTAGAGATCTTCAAGTCCTTTGCAGCCAATGTAAACTGAAAGTTGTCAGGCCTGGCCATTCCCACATATATGAAACTCTTGTGCTCATATCTGTTTAAGGCCAAATTTGTACTGCTGGGTAGTGTGTGCGCACGTGATTGTTAGTAGTGCATGTGGAATTACTGTCCATGTACCTGTCCAAAACAATGCAGAGAGATTACTCATATTGTCAAAATAAATAAAAATTTCCAGGGCTTAACAAATTGTATTCCCTAGTATGTTTCTATGGTGGGCATATTTTTATGGTGTGTGATAGTACATTTTTAAAAGAGGCCTCTATCATAAAATCTGAGCTCTTCTGCAACAGATACCACTTATGAACTGCCAATATATATTAAATTCTTATCCCTGCATTCAGCAGTTCTAAGGGTTTAATTGTGTAGCAAGCATTGACAGGGATGTTTTCTTGAAACAGCTCCAGGTCAATATGTGGGAGCTAGAGCAATGTTGTCAGCAGGGAATATGTACAGTCTTTTTTCCTGTGTTTCCCAACACTATTCCTGTGTTTGATTAAATGAATATAGGATTTTCCCACGGGCTCCTAAATCTGAATTGAGGCCAGGTTAGATGCTCAAACTGTGACACTTTCAAGCATACTGCCAAGAAAATGAATGAGAACTCAAAAATCTAATAAAGAAATGCACTAAAATACTTCATCACAAGCCTGTCAAGTAAATTAATATTTTTCCCACAATGGCATATGAAATATCTGGACTTGGGAAATGAAATGACACAGCCAGTCAGCCACAGTCTTCATCTTCTTTCTGTTTTTATGGTAGAAGTCCCCACAAAAAAAATCTAGTGTGGAAAAATTAGAATGGAAGTTGAAACTCATTGTTTGCTGAAAGCAACTACCTAGAAGTGAAAACACATTTGATTCTGGAGAAGTGTTCAAACTTGCACAGTAGAAAAGTAGGCTTTTTTTGCCCCTTTGCTGTCTGTACCTTAGCATGGGGCTGCATAAATGAAGTAATCGCCTTACATCCCTGGTTCTCAGTGCTTAACGTAGAATTAAGGCATCTTCTCCTGCCTTTACCCTGTTTTGTCTTTTGGAGGGGTTGGGATGGCATGTGCAGTCCACACTCTTAAATGCCAAGACTCTAGGTCTGAGGAGCCTTCTGGCTAGCACAAACTTTACAGGGACTCAGTGGTCTGGAAGTGCACACTGCGGAAGAGCAAAAGTCAATTGCTTGTCTTAGGAGGAAGGAAACTTTTGTTCCCCAAACTTCACAGATTATCACCTACTAAGGCTCCAGGCAAAAGCTCTTTTTTTCTGTAAGTGTCCTGTTATGGTTAAAATGGTGAAACACTTGAGGATTGAGAAATAGTCCTGGTGCAATTTGGAAATGGAAAGTGGAAAGCTCTGCTCAGTTTCAAATTGGGTTCAGCTGAAGTGGTTTAAGATTGCACCATTTGGAGAAGTGAAAGAAACTGCAGGGCCTGAAAATGAAAACTGAACTAAACAAAAACTTCTAAATCCTATTGCTGAAGGTTAACATAGGTCAGACGGTAGTGACTTGGTGTGGCTTTCGCAATGAAATGTAGGTGATTTAAGAATACATATTATTGGGTAAATTTTCAAAGGCATTCCTAGCAGTTAGATTTATTAGTAGTGTTGTAGGTTGCCTACTTAAGTCAGGAAAGGTAGATGCTTTTATTCATTTATGTATCTAAAAGTGGTACTCCACAGTATTTCAATAACTAGGAACTCATTGATAGGATGTGCTATTCTGATTAATTATATTTACAGTTACATTCTAAAATAGTAAATACTATAAATAATATAAAATAAATATTAAATGCCTTTAAAAAATATTTTGTAATTTTTTTACAGGAGACAGGCTTGGATTGCATTGTTTCGTGGGAATTTCTCACATAGCAAAAACTGTCCTATTTTATGCTACTTAAACAAAACAAATAAGAAAAACTTTTTTAGCTGCAGCATGAAGGCCCCAGATTGTCTTACTGTGTCTGTATGCTGAGTTCAGAATGTCACTTTGTGTTTTTTTCTTTTTACTGATATATCAAAACACAACTTATATTTGTTGACAAATCCTGTGAGAACCAAGATTTTGACCTACTGCTATTGCTTAGCACAGTATTTTCATGTAGTAATAGCTCCTACTATAGCTTAGTTTGCCTTTTCACAAATCTAGGAAAATATGGATAGCAGCTCTAGTGAAAGATTAAGTTGCAATTGTAAGCTCTTAAGATTTGTGGGAATTTAGATAATTTGGAGGTCTGATGCTGGTAGGCTGTAAAGTCCATGAAAGTTGTGTTTTGAGCATAAAAAGTGCTTAGTATCTTAAAAAGCCAGAACCACTCATCACATACTGGGCATCCTAAATGAACGAAACCTTTTTAATCTCTCGTGTCCTTTCAAGTTTTAAATGGAAATGGTATCATTGGCCTCATGAGATTGTTTGAGAGCTAATTAATGCTTCTGCATGCAATTAGTGGAGATCAATTCCACAGCAAGACTTATTAGAAAGGAACAATTCTCTCTTCAGAACTGGATTTGAAAACTGCTGTAAATCAAGCCTGAGGTTATATATTGAGGAATGGGATAAAATAAAACACGAAATGGTTGTGCATTAGTGGAGTAGGATCTAGTCTCAGTACTGAAGGAACTGGAAACCTGGAGGAAAAGGAACAGGTTCTGTGTGCTCATGGGTGTGTCTGGGTGTGTCATTTAGGCTCAGGAACAGACAGGGAAACGTTGCTTGGAGCAAACTGCTCTAATGTTGTTGAGTGGACCTGAATTCATCTTTCCTGTTTTCACTAAACTACAAAAAAAAAAATTCACCACGTGCTTATGACTCTTTATGAGACATGTTTTATTTCTTTGTAATTGTTCTGGAAAGTGTTTTTCATGTTTTCAGCTGACTGTAGTTTCTGTATATAGGACAGTCCTTTAAAAAGCATGTAAAACAGTACCATAGTGTGTAACAATCTGTCTACAGTGATAACAGCAGCACTTCTGGTAGGAGAGAAGTTGGATAATTATCAGCTTAGAATGTAAAGTTTTTGGAGAAAATCTATTTGTGTATGTAGGTATATATGCTAATAAATATTGATGTACGTGCCTACGTATACGTGCTTATTACATCTACATAGTCACCATGTGGCCTGGACAATAAAACTGCCATCTAAACAGGAAATAAGAATCAAATATCTGTACAAAATGTGAGGTGGGGCACTTCACTTAGTAATCATCTGTAATGGAAGCAAGTGAAAAGCCTTTCAGTTATCTTTCGTATTTCTTATCAAGGGGCTGATTTGCAGGAGAACCTTGGTATCAGTCTTCTTGTAAATTTCTAAGTGTAGGTGTGTTTCAGACTTCAATTTTATTTTATCCTATTAATGCCTTTGGGATTTTTCCCATCAAAATTCTGGCTTTCCTGTTCCTTTCGTCTGTTCTTTTTCCCCCAGGAACTGTAGAAGTCTGGGTGGTGAACAGGTGAGTTATGGAGTTTACCACATGAACACACATATCTGTGTACTGCAGTGGTGGCAGTCAGTCCCATGTGAATCTTTCCTTCTTTGTTGAACTGCTGGGAGTTTGCTCAGTATTTCTCTTTCCCGGCCCACAACTAATTAGTGTAAAGAATGCTTGCTTTACAGTTTGCTTGAACTTAGTGATTCTTTCATGCTCAAAAGTGTTGCAGACGTACTGTGTTAAGTATTTTAACTGTCTTGTCACAGTGAACACTGGTGAAAAAAAATTACTATTCACTAGAGGTTAGATAGTGAATCCATTTTTATTTTGGATCATGTAATTCTCAATTTTAAATAATTGCAGTGATCTGTTAAAAAGCCAGAAAATTGAGGTTTTGCTGCCTCTTTCAGCACCGTGTGGGTTTACCCAGTGCTGAAGGCAGTGCTCTGTTCAACCAATCTCAACAATTTTGAAAAAAGTACGGATTGCCTACAAGTAGATATGAGAAAGACACTTTGGAAAGCCATTAGTGGTGAAATGACAATAGATTATTTCTTTTTAATCCATACCCCTTTTAATGTTAATGAGTTTTTATCCAGAAAGCATAATTTATTTTTGTTTATGTTTTTAAGTCCTTATTTCATACTATTCTGAAGTTCTATATAGTTCAGTATTTTATAATTTTTTAAAGTGATGCTGAATAGATGATTCTTCATGGGTAGGGAGGTTAATATATACAAGCTTCATAGGGTCAGGACACTATACTTCATGCTCTTTCAGTTCCTCACAGCGGAAGGACCTGCTTCAAGGTCAGGAGTTAAACTAAGTGGATGCCAAATTTTTTAATTCCTCTGGGGAAGGGTTGGCTAAAAGGAAATACTGGCACATTATGAAACTTGGTGTGAGTGTTCTTGCAGTATCTCTAAGGTACTTTGCAGTTTTCCCAGAATTATTAAGTGCTTTTAGACTTGCCAGGATAGCAGGTGTTATAAACACATCATTCTCTCTTGTTAATAAAATGCATGAAAGGGTATTTTGTAAATACCATTATTTTTATTCTACTTACGTAAAAGGAAGCAAAATAATACTAGCTTTATATTTTAATAATATTTTTAGTATTTGTAGTAGCAGCAAGGAACTTGTACTTTTGTTAACTGTATCTTCTAGTATTATCTTGTTTTGAAAACCTACATTAAACACTCCTGTATCCAGCCTGTAAAACTGGGAAATAGCTCAGAACTGCTAAGTCTATAAATACGCCTATTTACTTTACCCAGAACATAATTTTCCTGGACAGATTCCCATTTTTATTTAATCTTGTAACTTAATATCATTTATGTTCTTCCCAGCCTAGTATTTTAAAATATCTTTGGACCATCCAAAACAAGTACAAGTCTGTTTTCTGTTGGGAAGGATAAGAATTTAACGGAGGAGTTTTGCAGATATACAGAAGGTTCTATAGGAATGAAAGCAAGTTTTGATACAGAAGTAAAGAATTGCTGAGCCAGTCTTACTGGTTAACTAGAAGGCAAAGAGAAAGTGAGTTGGAAGGGGCTTTTATGGCTTAGAGCAAAGGATAAATCCACCTCAAACATAAGATGTTTCTATTAAACAAAAGGATTTTCACAGGCAAACAAGAAAGCCAATGTTGCAAGCAGAGAAAAGATCTCAGAAATTTCCACTGCAGAACAGGTCCCAAAGTTTAACATGTAACTACTAGCTCCAATGATTGGCTAGTCACTAACATAATGTGGTAATTTTAGCAGTTTTGGTAGGTTATATGGAAATGTAAAAGGTATTGTATATGATGTTGATTGGTAGTCATGTATTAAGATGGTCTGTAATGAAAAGTATATAATGCATTATAACCAGAACTAGATGGGCTTCAGGACACATGGCTTGCCTATAGCCAGCAGCTCTGGGCTCACCCATGACCCTCAACTGCTACAACCTCGTCTGTGCAATAAACAGCATTTTAAGAGCTGGCTGAAGCCTCTGTCTCTCTGTCAGGTTCTTACAGTTTTCTTTTTATCCTTTTTGGAATATTGGTTCAATGTTTTTAATAACTTTTAGTATAGCATCTTTGTAAAACACAGGAAAAAAAGATGGGAAGCATTTTGAAAAAAAAACCATCTGTGAAGTAATATGAGCAGTGAGTTTGCCATTTTAATGTAAATGAGATGCAAATACAGTGATTCAGGGTTAGAAGATAGCATCTTAATTCTGACCCATGTAATCCTGTTTAAGAGTGCTATTCTTGGAACAGAATTAAACTTGACTTGCTCCTATCAGTGAGATCAGAACCATGCTGTGTTTCTAAGTGCAGTAGAGTTGTTTTGTCATTAAGATTGTTTTGACTGATCTCTTCAATTTGATGAGCACTTTTTCCATCCTTGGTATACCAAGAATACTAAAGCACAATGGTGGCAAAAGTCCCAATAGAAACAATATGTATCATGGAAGAAGTCCTGGAGGTAGTCTTGGAACTAGCTGCTGTTTTTGGTGTGTTCAAGGTGACACACCCAGTATGCACACTTTGGACTGAGTTTTGGTAGGAAGAGATCCAGTTATGTTTTGGGACGCTAGATGATCTATTAAAGTGACACCAGCAGCTTCTAAGTAGTAATGTTATATCACAGAAAAGCCTGTGCATCTTCAGGATGCAAAGTAATTGTTCCATGCAGTCTTCTACCATATTTTTTCTCAATTTTTGCTGCATGCAATTGGGAAGGGTTCTTTTTTCTGGAAGAATTTCTTAAGATTTCAGCTTTTTGACTGGCTACAGAGGCAGGATAGCAAATACGACTTTACAGGAAAACAAGTTTTGTCAGCAGCAACCTTCTTGATTATGATTTATGCAAATTCACTTTAAATACTACAGTCTGATTGCAGAACTTTGTTAAATCTCACCTTGTGCAGAATAGGCTATATGAGTAAGACCAGCCTGGTGTCACATGTTGTCCAGCTATGTTGTCTGTAAAATCTCCAAAGACGTCCTTTCTACGTTAAACCTCTATGAGAAAAATGTGTGCATCCTATCATTTAACAGTCTGAAGTGCAGGATCCATTCTGATTTAAATAATAGTTTTTCTTGGAATGCTTGTCCACACATAGCATTTCAGCCATTTCTGTGAATTATTAACATTACCTTTGAACATTAGTAGTGTGTTTACTAAGCTAATTGCACAATGGGAAAGATTTTCTAAGGGACCATTGTACACAGAATTCTGTGCTGCTAAATCAACTGCAGTTTGGGGGTGTTAGCATGACTGATGGAGGAAAGGCTGTTTTAAGACTTGATCCTACTTTCATCTGTTCAATAGGAATTTTTCCACTGATTTCAAGGCCAAATCTTTATGTGAGAAATATCCTCTATATAGCTGTTATTTTCCATGGTACAGTCATTAAGGTTCTTCTCTTGCCCAAGTAAACTGCCTCACATTAACCTGGATAATAGAAACATTCTGGGGGAAAACAGAAGCATTTTAGAAAATTCTGTGCTGGAATCTTGGTTTCCCACAATTGAAATAGCTCTGTGTAATCATTCAAAATTAATTTAGAGTGAATAAAAAGGGCAGCCAGACTCTAGAAGTTAGGACAGACATGTCACAGGATGTAATTTTGGAACCATGAAATATCACATCTCCTGTGACAGGAGTCAGTTTGGGCAAGAGCATTAAAATCCTGGGATGTTTCAGCGTTTTGAACATAAATTTACAGGGGAGCAAAACCCACGCTTATTTTGTCCCTGTAAATATAAATGAGATATTAATTGTAGATTCTATTCTATTTGACTTGAAAGTTATTTTGAAAGAACAGCCATATAAAAGTTAAGTTTGCTACTGTAGTACTGCTTCTTCCGTAAAGAATTAAGCAGGGTTTGGGAATTTGCCAGAGCTTGTTGCCTTTGGCTCATTTCCAGTCAAGTTCTTAAGAAAGCTACCAACGTGTTATTGCTGTTAATGTCTTTGTGATCAAACACCACAGTCTGCAGAAAACATTACAACTGTGCTAATTTCCTCCCATAATTTTATCTGGTCGAAAACTGTAATTTAAGATTGCAGCAAAACATTTCAAGGGAAATGGCACAGTTTTTTTGTAAAGCTATGGTGTGGTGGTTTCAGTTTGAAACCGGGCAGAAACACCAATTTTGCATAGGGGTTTTGGTTCACCGATTTGAGATTTCCTAGCCAACACACCAATTTATGTGGTGGGTTTAGTGCTGGCCAAATCACCAGTGCACCCACTAGAATTATTTACTTATTTTCTGCTGTGAGATAGTATTAGGAGAAAAAGCAAAGCAGGCTCAAACTTTAAAGGGTATAAAGAAAACTTTATTAACAGAAACTAGAAGAATAATAATAATCAGAATAAAACCTCTCCTCCCCTCTACACCCTCTTTTCTTTCACAGTGGCAACACGCAGAAACAAATCAGTCAGTTTACCATCTCTAAAATAGTCTTTCTCCAATTTACTTAGGAAGAGGAGTCTCTCTCCTCAGTCTGTGGAGACTTCTCCACAAGAAAACAGTTCTCTCGTGGCTTCAGTGTCACAGCGAATCAGCCGCCTGGGAGAATGGAAATCTGATCAATGTGTAAAAGTCCCTTCCCTTGACTTTGTGGGCTTTCCCCACAACTGTTTTTGAGGGCTCACTTTTTGGCCAATAGGGTACACCTTTTTAAGGATTTGAGCAGTTCAGAAGCAAAGGTTCTCTTCATCTAACTCTGAGAGCATCTTCATCTCTGGGAATAGAGATCTTTTTCTTCTTCCCTGGGTGCAAAGGGTCTTCATCACTCTTCTCTCTCTCTCTCTTGCTGTTCAGACTTCTCATCAAATCACAGCTACTTCAACATCTCCTTGTTTATCATGGATGCCTTTGCTTTGCAGAGGCAGGGCCTAGCCCTTTAGGACGGGGCCTGGCAGGCTTCCCAAGAAGGGTCCTGGCCTTGCAGCAGAGCCCACCCTGCCCAGCTTGGCCCTACTGCATGGAGGGGCCTGGCCAGCCTGTTACCTGTATGGAGGCCAGAAGGGAAAGAGAGATTCCTGGCTTTCTTTGTCTTCACATGTGTGTTAACAAAGGCGCATCTAACTTTTTCATTGGTGTAACAATGTGTCAGTATTAAAAATCAGCCACTGATTAGTTTTTTGTCAGGTCTGAAGGAAGCTGCCGAGGTCCTTACAGGGAATTATTTCCATAACTGATTTCTTTCCTTCCTTACCAAAAAAATTAATTAATACAAACGAGCGCATATGGATTATAAAGTTTTCTCTGAAATGTGGTCAGCCAAATGCAAATGTAAGGAATTACATTTGATAGACAGCTGTCCACAGCAGCTCTGCAAAGCTGACAAAGCAGCCTCCCTCTTAGCACTAATTATTACCGTTTTCATGACACTATCATATATTTCTTCCTATCACCCTTGTTATAAAACCATTTCCTTAGTGTAAGTGCAGGCAGCTTTGAGAAATCAGGTATGGTCAGGTCATTAGGTGGGTAAACTGCAGCTGTGAGGAAACAATTTTAGGTATTCACCTGAATTACACTGCCCTGTTTCCTGGGCTGCTGGAGGTTTGTCATGGTCTGCCTCTCTGGTGCTGATAGCTTTGATTGCTCTCTCAGACAAATTCATTAGAGGCACTGCTATTTTGTAGAACTGCTAAAGGACCAGTGCCTCAGAAAAAATAGGATTGCTTTCACTTCGCACTGGTCATTTTGGATAAACTCATGGCAGCATTTTCCCATTACATATAGTCTTAAGACTAGTATTTCAGAGAGAAAGACTTTTGTTAATCTAACTGCTGTTAGATTACTGAAGGAAGTAGAAGGGCTTCAGAAGCCTGTCCACAATCACTCTGGCTACATGTTGCCTGTATGCAGAGCAACTTACGTGAACAGGTTGATGGAGCAGACAGGGAAGTTAATCTACCAGAAAAATAACACAGAAAAACAGATATCTAACTGAATTTTATTTCAGCTCAATGCCTATCTAAATTGTGCTGGAATGTACCAGCACAACAGATCTTAGAGATATGGAGAAGGAATTGACTTGGAAAGGAAGAAGAAAGTTCTGAAATTTAATAATTTTCAAGCATGAATCTTAAAAAAACAGTTCATCTTTCAACACAGGCTTAGATTAGCCACTATCGTGGTATTTGCCATATTTGTAGAGCAAGCAAAAAAATTTTTGACTGCATGATTTTAATTGAGAAGTGTAATCCCCTGCAGGAGTAAATATTTACTTTGACAAATTTTCTAGAAAATGTTGTTCATCTTAAAAATATTTTTAATGGGAGATACATCAGTAAGACTACAGAGAAGATGGCTGCTGAGTGATCCAAAGGATCTAGAGTAAACTAGAAAAAGAAATAGCTAAAATAATTAAACTGAATAGGCTGAAATAACCAGTGGTGATTTTAAAAAGTGGTGGCTCAGAAAAATTGCAGGTTTTTAAGAAAAACTTTGACAAAGTAAAATAAAGACAAATAAAATAAGAAAAAAAGAAGCATGGCTTGGCACAGAGAAGTAAACAGGAAAAGTTTCAGTCAATGTAGTTGAAAGAAGTACAAGAAATTTTGAAAGAGATACCAACATCATCAAACTAGGTCAATTTTTCATAGAGAAAATTCTCACACAGAAAAGCTATGTCTACTGGACTGTGCAAATATGCAGTATTTTTGAGGATGTTCATTGCTTTTCCAGATGTGTGGATTATCCTTTGTGGTTTGGCTCAGAGCAGAGAGACTAAAAGAAAGCACAGCATGTATCATAGATGTGGGAAAGTTTGTTCATCCTTTGTAAACATCCCTCCAAACTGTAGTTGACTTGTAGTTACATACCATGGTGTGAGAGTCAAAGAATCAAGATGGTTTTCTTTCCTCATATGCATTTCAGTTCTGTTTTTAGGAAATGTAAACTTTACCTTCTTGTCCCTGATTGATCTTTTCAAGAAATCATTTCCCACTAACAACTCCACCTCTCCTCCTGCTTAAGACCCTGCTTAATTAAGATTATTATAATATTTTTTGTGTCATTGGATAGAGAATGATGTTTCTTTTATGTGGAATTATGAGGGATATTCAGTTGCACCTCCCGTATAGCTTTATCATATTCCTTTAAAAAAATTGCTTAGCTTGTTTTCAGTTCATCATTCTTGGAGTGAATATAAAAATGTTTATTTCAACTAACAGTTACAATACTGTAGTTATTAATAAATAATATATTTTTGAAATATAAAACCGATGTTGTGTAATTTTTTGGACAGTGGGAAGAATGTGAGGAGCAAGATTAAAGGAAGATGAAGAGGAAAAAGAAAATAATGGGTTCCAGATATCCATTAAGTGAACAGATTATCAAAGACTGATGATTACAAACTGGAGGATTAAATGACAAGTCATTTCACTTAGGTCAATAGAATACTGACATATTAGATTGGAATCAGTCCTTCTCAGCAGTACCATTTACCATCTAGCAGTTTTAAGATCAACAAGAGTACTTAATTCTCAGACCTCTCCCCTTTGAGTACCTCAGGAAATGTTTCTGTTTCTATGGATGGATAATTCCTCTACATATGTAAATGCTTGAATTGTTCTGCAGGCATTATTATTTTGTATTAGTTAATTTGGAAAATCAGTGACACCACTTTAGGAAATTAAACCTGAGTTACAGTCAAATAATTCGGTTTTAATTTATGGTTTATTATGTTATGATAATGGACAGAAAATGTTCGATGTAAAAGGGGATGCAAGATTTTATATAGTAGATTTAGAATTTTACTTTTTGTGGGTCTTTATAATTCCTCTGACCAAGAGAAATTCAGAAGTTAGAAATACTGGCTCTGTAGGCTTGAGCTGTATCTCAAAGAGCATTTCTTTATATTTACTGAGTTTACCACTCATACTTTGGTAATAGCTCTTCATTACCATGGTGCTAATAAATAATTGTTTACTCACTGTCCTCTTTTGTTTGTGCATCAGAAAAATAATTATGCTACTGCCAAGGTGGTGAATGTCTTGATTTGCATCCCTTGTGCTTAGATTTTTTAAAAAACCTGCCTCATCATCTGCCTTTTTTATAGTTTTTCTAATTCTAAGGATTTTTTCTAAAGAACAACATTGTGTACTGATTTTTTTTTTTTTTGGAGTGATGTTAGATGTGATTCAGTAATTCACTTCAAGGCTTTCCTGTCTCTTTGCCTTTCTTTTGACTTCCTGAAATGAGCTGCAGCATAGAGATATATTTAGATGAAAGAGTATGATTTCTTTTTAATGAAGTAGTTGTGACCCTCCACCTGCAAATATACTAATGATGCCATGATCACATTAATTTTGCTAAGCCAAAATACATTCTAAGTGCATCAATTAGAGCATGAGCACTTACAAATGTCTCCTCTTTCGTCACTATTTCTGCAAAGCACACTGTCTCTGTAGAGAGTCATTGTAGGTAACACCACAGGAGGTGAACGTCTATTTTTAAAAACATACTGGGAAAGGAGGCTGTGCTCATTTTCCAGATGAGGACTTCAACAAACAGGGCACAACTTCATCAGAGAACACTGCAGGCCTCTCTGCACATCTCCTCATCTGCTGAAGATAAATTTGCAGGGGAAATAAGAACAAATACAAAACACTGCTTTACTTGAAACTGGGAAGAGACATGGCATGCTCTGTGCATGGCAGGACAAACCACATGCACAGCTGGCTTTTCAGTGTCTTGGGGTCTGCCTGTCCATGGAGGTGCTCCCTATCCGCCTCCCAAGAGAGTTGGGACATATGTGCAAATGGTTGTTAGAAACATCCCACGCCTTTTGTAAATAAAATGTAATTAAAATGTGATAGAGTGAAAAGGCTTAAAAAGTGTTTAGAGAGCCCATCATGGACTGTGTTATTAGATAGTCTCTTATATTAAAATGCAAATTGTGTCTTTACAGCAACTTATTTTTGAGGCTCTGTACTGAAAAATTGTTTATTTTCTTGTAGCTAAGTATTATTTTCAGACCACTTGTGGTCTGAAATATTTGTATTGTACACTAATGACTAAGATATGGAACAAATGTATTTCTAATTTTCTGTCTTAAATAACTCTACAAACTTATTTTATTTAAAAGACTTTTATCCATATGGTGCTTTTCCCTCAAGCAAAAATATTTTCTTTTTAGGAAGGAGGCACAGCTGGATGAAGAGGGACAGTTTCTCGTCAGAATAATTTACGATGATTCCAAAACCTATGACCTCGTTGCAGCTGCAAGCAAGGTCCTTAGTAAGTAATACAAATATCTTCTTTGCCCATTCATCACAAAAAAGGTAATACTCTCCTGCCCCCCAATCTGTGTAGCAGAAAGGAACAGGATTTAACACAGGGGAAGTGAAAACGGAGTATTGGTCAGATTTTTTTTTTAAATCTTAGGAGTAAGAATTGTATTTCTTATTTCTCTAAGAAAATTCTACTCCTTTTATTGCTTGAAATTATTTTTGTTATTTCCAAAGTATTCTGTCTTAAACTGGAGAAATATACCTCATCCACACAATGTGGTCAGTGTAACAAGCAGTCGTGAAGTAACAACATCCAGCTGCAACTGCCTTCCAATACACCCAAGTTTCAACCACTGCTGCAAGAGCAGTGAATGGATGAATGAATGAATGAATGAATGAATGAATGAATGAATGAATGAATCCTTGATGTCTGCTGAAGAACAGTACTGAGTCACAGAAATACTTGTGCACGTATTTCATTTAATGGACATATTTCATTTAATTGCATATCAACCATTGATTTGGGTTGCATTCATTTTCAATCATTGCAGCTCTGGTCTGAAATTTAAAAGGTAGAATTATGCCCATCAGCATTATTTCATCTGCAAACCCCAGTGTGGTATGAAATTGTTCTGCATCAGTAATTAGCCAAGAATCTATAAGACTGATTACTGTAGTAATGTGGAATTGGAGAAGCTGATGTGGTTTCAAGCTATTGTAAATTGGAATTAACTCTGCTGAGGTATGCACTACTAACAACCAAGTTCCTTTATTTTCATTAAGTGATTAATTTCTCTGTATCAAAATCTAAATGCTGTATATGTTTGAAACATACAATGCGGTGAAGTAATAATGGTAATTCGTAAATCCTAATGAAATTCCTATATTTCTCAGTATAGAATACTCAAGATTTATAGGATACTTAGTATTTGCCATGTGAACCCTGAATCTTGCTTTGTTCTTGACCTACTGAATCTGGGTAGTGTTTATGAATACAAGAGTAAAGAAATAAGCAAGTGCATGAAATAGTGTTTGGGCTGAATCATATTTTCCTGTTTTAACTAGATCTAAATGCTGGGGAAATTCTTCAAATGTTTGGGAAGATGTTTTTTGTGTTTTGTCAAGAATCTGGTTATGATACAATTCTACGTGTCTTGGGCTCAAATGTCAGAGAGTTTTTGCAGGTAAGAATTTTGTGCCAAATTGTTTCAGATGCCAGACCAAATTATGGCCTAGTCAACAGATATTTAATTTGAAATTCCAAAGAGAAATTTGAAACAGGAGTATTCATATGCCGCAAATCTGGGGGGGTGGGGGGGGTGTGTTAAGTGGAAAGGCTTTCCTTATTTATAGTAACAGGAAATGTGATCTTCAGGTTTTATGATATTTCTTCTATTATCTCTGACTAATCATAGATACTGGGTATTTCTAATAGTACGTTATTTACAGAGCTAGGGCTCATAACACCTTATCTCTTAAGATGTTATCCTTCATCCATGATCAGAGGGTGGGATACTGCAGAAAAGCATGATACTGCACTATAAACAAAAACAAAATGAAAATCATTCTTTAATAGCATGGAAGAAATGTAGGGTCTTTTCAAAAGTGTTATTTCTAAGTGTAGAAAAATGGTCTTCCCTTTCTTGTCATCTGAAGATTGTTCACTTCAGGAAGCACTTTGTATTTAAGATTTGTGATCTATATCACTCTTGGAGAGAACTGTGTACAGTATTGAGGTTAAAAGCATTGAACTGAAGATTGCCCAAAAGCTGACTGTCAAAACTATTGATTTTCTCTGAAAATGTAGTAGCCTCTTGTTATCTGTACCCTTAAAATATCTCCAGCATTAAGGGAAGAAGAATCGTAGTTTACTGGATTACATAAATATTTAATTGTGTGTTTCACTGCCCCAAAACCTGCATAATTCTAGAGCATCCTAGATGCAGTCAACCCAGACTTCTTGTACAAATCCCACAAACTGTAGTTGCTGGGCAGACAGGGTATGTGTATGTTCCAACATGTGCATATCATGAGTGAGCTGTAAACCACTGTCTGTCTATGGGATGTAGCATCCTTTATATTTCATAGCTTCATTCATAGGCTGCTCTCAAATCAAGCCAATCAAGCCTTCAGATAAAAGTAATTTCCAAAGGTAACTCAGATACTGAAGTTGTGGCTAAGGCTGAGCAAGAGTAGGGGAGGAGAAAGAAGGTACAGCTTTCCCATTGCATCATCACTTTGGTTACTCGTGTATGGGCCACAAATAGAGATACTATTTGCTTTCCCTCATGCCCTTTTCCATATAATATACTTCTCTTTTCATTCCTTACCACATATGCTGATGAAAGGACTGGACATGTTCATTATAGATAACAAACATCTGTAAAAGTAGAAACAGGTTACATTTATGTTCTTATAATGACAGTATTTTAAGTTGCTTTGTTTCAATTTCAGTGTTAACAGATGACATTGGCTATTATATACTTCTCTAAATGTTAACAGGATTAATGTATTAGTAGGTGTGCCAGAAGTGTACTTTTTAGCTTTTTTTTTTTTGCAATGGAAAATCAACCTTAGGTGTGATTTATTACTTTTGCATCTTCCAGCAGTCATATTAGGTCAGGAAACTACTTTATATACCCGTTACAGAAATAAGTGCAGGTTGGGTTTAATGTCCCAAACTTTTCTTTGATTCTTAAAATAAATCAGAGTTCTAAAAGGTGCTTCTTGAAATGTATACTGAGTCCAGGATATATATAAAATAATTGGGAACTGCAGCTTTTTAAAATATATTAAAATAAATCTCACATTTATGTTCCGTTTCCTTTGACATCTCAAGAAAATTTAAGTGTATTCATAGTTGGAACACAGGTACTTCAAGCTTCATGAAAGAGGAAAAAGGAAAACTAAATTAAATATTTAAATTTTATGTGAAAGACACAAGCATGAAAAATTTGCAAATCATATTGAAAGACACTGTGCCAAACAGAAGCAGTGTGAAAAGAGGTACCTCCTAAGAATCCTAAGAAACCCAAAATGTGCTTTTATGTTCAGTTTAGTAGCTTTCTATTGAATGAAAATCAAAGTGGTTAGTTCTCCCATTTAAGGAATTGTTTACATGGCTGTTTAGGTTTTTGTGATTGCAGTGGGATTAACTCAGGGGTTAAAATTCAGAGGATAACTCCTCTTCTAGGTAAGTCTCCAGGTGCTGTGTACCACACAGCACTGAACAGCATATCTTTGTGTTTCAGGTGCCAACCACAAGTCTCACTTTTAGACAGACCAGGATCAGCCTCATTTAGTATGACTGCTTGTTCTTGCTTGGAGATTCCCTT
Source organism: Toxostoma redivivum (assembly GCA_013397375.1). Lineage (NCBI taxonomy): Eukaryota > Metazoa > Chordata > Aves > Passeriformes > Mimidae > Toxostoma > Toxostoma redivivum. The sequence goes on from VXBI01000705.1 coordinate 241,734, forward strand.
GTGTTTCTCCATGGAGCTGATTACTGTTCCTCATAGCTGTAGAATTGGTTCTTTGGTTCCAGCACAAGCTCTGGCATGTATCTGAACAGTCTAGGAGCCAAATTCAGGGAGAGAGCTTAGCCTATTATAATCTGCACCTTACCTCTGGCTCACAGCAGCTGAACATACAATAAAAAAGACTTTTCTTCTTTCAGAAGCTGCAATATGAAGTTAGAATGGATCAAGCACAACAAAAAATAGGAGTAGGAATAACAGTGGCAGTGTCTAGATCTAGGACTGATTTCAGTCCCATGATCTGAAAAAACATGACTACTCCTTGACTATGTGTCAGAGCGAGATTTTGAATACAGTGAGCTGTAAGTCCCCCACTCTGGAAGATTAGAGAGTAAAAACTGAAGGACACATCACAGAGACTTCACCTGTGACACTGCTTTGACAAAATCAGCAGTAAAGGAGTAGAAGGGTGGCAAAGTGGTTTTGCAGAATGGGTCTACTACCAGTTATTAGTGACATTTGTGCCAGACTGAAATGCTAATACTTAAACAACCATTTTACAAAACTTCTGTCCTTGACATTGGCTATTCCCTGTTTGAAATTCTTCAGCTGGTGACTGTGTAACTGAAAGGTTATCATCTTTTCCCATGTATCTCCCTAAGAGGTTTTTTCCAAAAGGTCAATATATCCTGGCTGTTTCTGAGGCATGTACTGAAACTGCAGTTCTGCATCTAATTAAGGAGATGGCGGGGCAGTCTTTCAGAGCCAGTCATCCTATTGCTCTTTTCTCATCTACAGTCTTTCAAAACAGTCTCTTCCAATTGCAAAGTTCTTACAGAAATTTCTTTTAAGCGTTATGTTTTTTTGTCAGTGCCCACTAACATCTGGAATGAATTGACACCTAGATTGTTGCCTCTTCGTGTTCTAATTTGGAAATGTTGATATAGCAACAAAAACATGGATTTGAAACAAGCTAAAAAACTGAAGGAGGAAATTCCAGGTTAACTGCGTCCCATGGAATTCATTGCTAAGAGTGTAATTTTGTTTGGAGGTCTCCAGGAGAAGAGGCAGCTGTTCAAGCACTTCACAACTCACGTGAAATCAAGTTCAGTATGCTTCCACTAATTTGATGATCGACAGATGCTCATGAAAGGTTGAGAATTTCCCAGACAGCACACTGAAAATATTTTCACTTCGCTTCCTATGTTGGCATAAAACAATATGCAAAGCCTAGTGATAGCAATCACTTGCAGGGCAGTGAGAGAACAACATTTAAAATACGCAGTAATGTTCTGGTCTTAGGATGTAAAGACTTGTATGAATTTTACAACATAAAAAATTGTGGATTGCAGCTCTATCCTGCAGACTAGGTTGCTCTTTCTATATTAAATGTACAGTAAATAGCAACTAGGAGCCTTGATAATTACTTCACAATCAAAGTTGAATCTAGTGTTGTGTTTAAAGTGTGATTTTGATCTCACTGTTTTTTTTAATGTCCTTATTAAGTGTACCTATCAGTTTATAATTTAGCTTTCCTCTCCAGATCACAATCTGTCTGGTTAAAATTTAAAGTAAAATACATGTCATGTCTGGGACAGTAGCAGGGGAAAAAAAAAATCTCTTCCCTTTCTTGAACAATATTTTCAAATACATTATTACAGCAGCTCTGATATTTCTATTTATTCTGTTGAGTTTTTCAATTATTGTCAAAGAAAAGATATATTTGAGTTTGGTCTTTAAAGCATTTAAATCTTTACTTTAAAATTTGAACTTTGTCAGGCCCTGTAAATTTGATTGTTACGGTGTCAGAACTAGGCTTTTCATTGATAATAAAGAGAAAGATTTGTCTTTTGCAGACATGCTTATTTGTATTTGACTCCTGAATTAATATTTGAAGAGGAGATTGTAGAGACTAGAATTGGAAGGAATGAAACTGGATGAGGTACCAGACTGAGAAACACACAGAAGATCTTTAATCTGAATGTTTCAAAATACAGTATAATCAAGCACAACTTCTTACTATCTGGAGTAATTTATAATAGTCCTAGTTTTTATGCCATTCATTGTTCAAGTGTTGCCATGGTAGATAGAACATTTTTGGTTACCTGAAAAGCCTGCTGTGATGACAGTTCTACAGAGAATAAGGCAAATGTGTAGAAGTATGAGCAGTAGAAGAAAGGGAATGTTCAGACAAAATATGCGCTTACTTTCTTCATAAATAGTAAGTGAATGCCTTATAACCATGTTTTTAATTTCTTCCAGAACCTGGATGCTTTGCATGACCACCTTGCTACTATTTACCCGGGTATGCGAGCTCCTTCCTTTAGATGCACTGACGCGGAGAAAGGAAAGGGACTCATTCTGCATTACTATTCAGAAAGAGAAGGTCTGCAGGATATTGTCATTGGAATCATCAAAACAGTAGCTCAGCAGATCCATGGTACAGAAATAGATATGAAGGTAATGTCTGAAGCGATATACTCCTTGAAAATTTATGTCAGTAGGAAAAAAACAAGAAAATCAAAGTGAAGTGATGGCAAATTATGGTAATTTTCATGTTGCTGTCTTCTGTCAAGAAGTGGAATCAGTACTCACTCTCAAGAAGAGCCATCCTCATTTGTATTGTTTGAAGGACACATCAGCCATATGCTGACAAGGCCAGCTCTAATTGGCAAGCAGACCTGACTGGGAACAGTACAGAACAATATCCCCTTATTCAGAAAAGGATTGTAAAGAGGACATGTAAAGAAATTAGATACTGGCTTATTTGGGGTGCTTTTTTCCGCCTTTATCTTTTGTTTTGCATATATTTCCTATTGTCTACTGTGTTCTCTGAGAACATGGACATTTCCTCTTTGTCCTAGATTCTTCATTTGTGTGCAGACTGTGAAGCTGATGTGCATTGATGAGGCCTGGGTGGCAAGCAGTGTTTTCCTTCCAGCCAGCATGCCAGGTTCTTCTCAGGAAAAAGATACATTTATGGGTTTCTTGCTGTCATTGCATGGAAGTGTGACTGGATATGCACCTAGAGCCCCAGAAGTGAATAAATGTTCCTCAGTGACAGAGTTTATGTGATGACATGTTTGCTCAGTGACTTGTGAAATGGGAAGGAGGTGTGTGCTTTGTCCATACAGAGCAACAGAAAGATTTAATTGGTCTGGTCTTGCATATGTAATAGTATAAAATCAGTACATACATGTGGAGGGAGAAAAAAAAATGAAAGCTTTTTTCTATTAGAAATATTGCAACTGGTATAAATTATTTTTTTCATCAAGTAAAAAAGAATCTGAGTAGGTACACCAATCATTCTTTGGGTTTTTTAAATACTTCCTAATTTTCCTAATTTTAAATATTTCCTACATTTCTACCACAGTTTCATTGTATGCTTGCTTGAGAAAATACTTCGTTATTTTATCACAAAAACATGAACTTGCTCCGGTAAGAGATTTGCAAGCAATCCAATGACAAAGATATTTGTACTGCTTTATTGGAGTATTTGCCTTTTAGGTTTCCTGTTTTTAAGCTCAGGTTTATAGTAGACATCTAGATGTGTATAGTGTGGTGATATACTTGTATCCTTGTTTAGAGTCTATTCTGTAGAAAACCTCTTCAAACTTTTGCAGCAGGTGTTAGTAATCAGATACAGAAGGATACAACAGAATCAAAACAATCTTCTTTTTAGATTCCTGTTTATTTGAAGTGTTGAGATAGACAAGAAGGACCATGTTGGAAAGTTGGCGGCAAAAGTGCTGAAGCTGTCGCTTGACAAGCATTTCTTTTGGTAGCACAGGCAGCTTAAGCAGTTCCTGTTCTCTCAGTGCTCAGGCTTGTCTTACAGCAGCTTCTTCAGCTGTGCCTTCCAGCTGGTGTCAAGTTATAAAATAAACTATACTGAGGAAATGAACTGGGTTCAAAACAACAGGGGGTTTTTGTTTACTTTTTTTTTTTTACGTTCATGTGTTCCTTTACATGGTTTGGTGTTCTGTCTCTCAGAGGGCCACACAGAGGCAAAAGTGATCCATGGGGCAGAGGAGTAATCTGGGTTGTCCAAAGCAGCTAGCAGCACAAACTTTTGATAAACTGCTCTCAATCTGAAGGGTACTTTGCTGAGAAAAATTGTATTAATATCCATCTGGAACTTCTCACAAATAATATATGCTCTAAAGAGGTTTAAATATTTATTAGGTATTTACTTCTTATTTTAATTTTACTTTTTTAGGCTTTTCTGGAAATTTTAGTGTTGTACTGTAAATAAATACATATTTAATAGCATTAGTCAAACCTACTGTAAGTGAATGCAAAGTCTAATTTAAATCTACACTATTCTAGACTGTCTGAGGTAAAAGCACATAGGTGCTTTTATACTAAAAAATAGTATTAACCTCTAAACTGAAGAAGGTGCATATTGTTTTATTTTGTCTGTTACCCTAGTTTTAACTTTTTCCCTGTTAGAAAGTCATGTACCCTTAACCCTGAACTTTTTCATGTCTCTCCTGATTAAAATAAAGCCTATGTCTTAACATATCTAAGACATTACACACTTCTGTACTCCACAGGTACTCAGAAACTTCAGTGGTAGATAAGCAGAGAATTGATTCTCTAACGTGAGAGTGCTGAAATTTGTAGCTTATCCACAGACAATGAAAGCCTTCCTCCATTACTCCACAGGTCAGATATTATTCGTGAATGGTGTTGAGTGAAGGTTTTAAAATAAAGTCTGGCATTATAATAACTAGGTATTTTTACTGTTTAAAATATTGAGAATAGGAGAAAAAAATAGACCAACTTCTTCCATCTCCATTCTTTGCCTCATAATTTAGTAAATTAATGCTTTTGTGTTTTAGTCTGTTAGCAATGCATTGTTTGAAACAGCACAACACAGAAAAACAACAGAATTGCTTTTAATTCCTTAAGTTTTTGTGGACTAATCAGTACCTCTAGTGTAAAATTTTTGGACCAAATTTGAATTTTGCTTAAGGAAAAATGATGGTTTTTTTGAATCTGATAAAAACCTCAGTGCCTAGCCCAAAGTTTCCAATGTTATTATGAGAGTCATCTTCAGAGTTGTGAAAAGAGATTCCTGAGTTGTCCTTCGAAATTTCTTTATCCAAACCATTTAAATAACAGTCCAACACAGGACTGATTTAGTAAGTTCTGCAGTTCTCTTTATATTAGTATAATGTTGATATCTGCAATTTGATGTTTAATACCTTTTTATCCACTTTCCTTCTCCATCTGTTTTGAACAAATGCTTATATAAATCTGCTGGAGAGAATACATGCTTCTAAGTCTGTATTTTAATTAAACTTCGTTTGAATTTGTTTAATATATTACAAGTCTCTGTAAAGATGGTTGCAGATCTTGTTTTTGATAATGCTGGTTTTGTGGTTAGATTTTGTTTCATGGGTTACAGAATGGCTGAGGTTGGAAGGGACCTCTGTAGGTCATTTTGTTCAACCTCACCTGCTCATGCCTGGCCACCTAGGACCAGTTGTTCTGGGCCATGCTCAGGCATCTTTTAGCTATCTCTAGGGATGGAGACTCTGCAAATTCTTTGGACAACAGGTGCCAGTGCTTCCTCTCTCTCACAGTAGAAAAGTGTTTCCTGATGTTCAGACAACATCTCTTGTGATTCAGTTTGCTCCCATTGCCTCTTGTCCTGGCCCTGGATGCCACTGAAGAGAGCCTGGCTCCATCCTCTCTCCACCTTCCCTTGAGGTATTTGTGTGCATGGATGACATCCTGCTGAGCCATCTATTCTCCAGGCTGAACAGTGCCGACTGTCTCAGCCTTTCGTCTTCTGAGAGAGATGCTCCAGTGCCTTGATCATCTTAATGGCCCTCCCTAGAGGAAGTGGACTCTGTCTTGTAGCTCTGTTTCTCTCTTGTACTGAGGAACCCACAGCTGGACAAAGCACTCTCGGTGTGACCTTTCCAGTGCTGAGGAGAGGGGAGAAGGACCACCTCTTTCAACCTGCAGAGAAAACCAGCTAATGATCACAAGAGGAAGCTAAATATTAAGAAAAATATTATTCTTGTTTTGTCCCACATTGTTTCTTTGGGTGGAGAAATAGCTAAATAGAAAAAAAAAAAAGTCTTAATTTTATCATCTTCAGTCTCACACAGAACAATTTTGTGTGTATAAATATATAAAACCACGCATCTTCTGAAATAAAGTAGGGCTTCCTTTTTCCAGAATGGTGTCCTTCAGGAAATGTGCATTCTCTTTTAACACCTAGAGTATATGCGTGGAGAAGGAAAGGGGGGACAAGGGAGGGGAAATGTAATTTTGTTTCAGTTAGATGTTGTTAGCTCTGAAAGGAAAGCAATTTGTTTTGAACTTGGGTTTGAAATTCCAGTTGAATAGTTCAGGAAAGCTCACGTTGACATTAATTGATTAATTAGTTCAAATCCAATTTGACTTACGTTCTCTGATATGGTAATCTATTTTTAGCAAATAGAGCTAAGACTATATAATTTTTGCAGCAGGTAACGTCTCAAAAATTGCTGCTGACTTCATGTATGTACTAAGAATATTCATGTCTGCCAGTCTCAGTATGAAAACTAAAAAATCGTCACAATGCGGGTGACACACTTTGTCATGAGATCTCTGCTAGCAGCCTACTGGCTATGCCTTGTCTTGCTTCACTTGTCAGAGGTTGTTAGTATATAAATGAGGGTGACTTGTGAAGGTGAAGTCAGGACAGGGATTCCCTCAAGGCTACTAATGGTATGGGTCAACAAAGAATATTTGTTGTACATAATCCTGCAAAGCCCAAATATCTGTTGGGTGAGCAGACTTCTGCAATGCTGTTATTTGAGAGCAGACTTTCAAAACCTTTTACATAGGGCAGATGTTTAACAATGTAAAATGAGAAAAGAACGGGGGAAGTCCTTGACAAGATGATAATTTCAGGCTTACTTACGGCAATGTAAAAAAAGAAAGTGAAGATGTGACCAGCTGGAGAGCTGATCTAAAAACTGCTTGGATACTTGTCATGGAAGACAAACAGTACTGGTCCACACATTAATATGCTAACTGTGTGTGAAGATAAGTCAGTCATGGAGCATGATCAGCCTCTAACTTTGGCACTGGGGCAGCTATAAACTTCGCTATCTCCAGGCACAGTGGTTTGGTGAAGTGAGACAGTCTGCACTGAAACCAGCTGCCAGGGGAAGATGTCCCCATGGCTCTGTCTTTGGGTATGCAAAACCGAAAGTGATGCCATTTCCACAGTGAACTCCTTTCTCTTGAGATCTTTGTAAACCAGTGTCACGATCTGCTGTTAATACAGGCAAGAGTTGTGATGGTTCCTTTTGATCACGGTGCAAAAAACAAGAGGGGACAAATCAGTTTGCTCAAAGCAGAAATGCACTTTTATTGAGTGCCAACAACTCAGTTTTGCGATAGAGGGAGAGTTAAAGGAAACAAAGTAGAGAGAGAGAAAAAGGGGGGAATAGGGAATAGCTACCAACAGATGAGACAGATGTCCTTGTGATCTGGTCCGATAGACTCCGGTGTCCTCGCAGTCCCAGCCAATAGACATGTCTTTTGTGGGGAGATCTCAAAGGCTTCTCCAGAGGGTCGCTTTCTTATAGTCCTTTTCCAAAACAAGTGGCGTCCGGCCAGGAGGTGGGGAGATTTATGGGCCATTGTGAGGTGCTCTGAGACAGAACATGCAGTGGCGCTCCAAGAAGCAGCTGTAGGCATAGTACCTGTTCAAAGGCACTGTACCGTAGACAGCACAGCAAGCACAGCACATCAGCAAACAGTCACTTGGCCAGCATCCACCTTGGCCAGGCCAGAACTCCTGTCCAGAAGCGGGTGGGGGTCCTTGGGAGAGCCTCTATCCTCGTGACGGTTGTGAGGGATATGAGGGAAACTCCAGAGCAACTCTTACAACCAGCTACAGTGAACTTCGATAAGCACGGTCAGTTTTGATCAGAAGATATCAAAAATTTCATCCTGTATTGACCTTTAAAAGGCAAAACCTCCCTGTTCTTGTTTTAATTTTCACAATCTCATCAAAAAAGATCCTGTCCAAGGACATTCTATCCTGTTGTGCTGAGATGTGAGTGTGTCCTGGGGATATGCTCAGATCTACAGAATGGAGTCTTGTAGACACATCAGGGACATAGATTAACAGATAGCCTGTGCCCATTATATATTCTGTATATCTGCAATACTGCTTGATTTCACATCTTGTGTGAAGCTCCCCAAATACATTAAACCACACTCATTTAAAAATAACTTTTCTCTGAATTGCCATTCCCTGAAATATTGGTGTGACTTTTCATTTGATCAGGGAAGGACAAACTCTTGAAGGTACATCTCCTGGAAGGCACAGGCAGGTTAGCAGTTAAATGTTATATATTCTCTTTGAAACCAAGAGAGTGATTTCTTCCTTCAGTTTTAACTGCAGTTACTATGGTGATTGAGCTCTTAGACATTGTGAACTGATGCCACTTCACCAGCTAAGGCTCTAGGGGGAGGAAGAATTAGACTTGATTGCTGGCTTTGTTGCTTTGTGACTGAACTTTGATTTGTCAAGCATTTATCAGAGGCTTCTTCAACAATATTTAAATGATACTGAAATTGTGTGGCTTGCAAACTTTGCTTGCAGAAGGAAACAGTAGATAAGTTCTATTCTGGGTTACCTTAGCCGAGTATCTAGGGCAGGTCCTTATGCCAGACAAATCTCTGGCCAATTAGGTTGGATCTATAGATGCAAGGGTGAAGGAACAAAATCTTATGTTAACGGTCAAAAGTGCTTATTTTAAATTTGCTGACAAGGTGGATAAAGTAATGAGATAGGAAGATTAGATAGTTCATAAGTTGTGTGAGCAGAAAAGACATCATGAAATTACATATCCATTGGGAAGTTAATTAGGTGTGCATCAGTAGATTTCCTGGCTTGGAGAGGGGCATAATTAAAGCATCTGTTAATAAGTGTCTGTGCATGAATGTTCAGAATAAAATTGCATAAACCAGCCTTGTCCACAGCATATCATGTTTACCAGGAATGTGCAGCTGGTGCTGTGTCTCTCTTGTAGGTCTGACACGTCCATTTGTTTGGCCTTGTGTTCATTTGCTGCACTAACATGTTGCACTAATACAGCAAGCATTTCTAGATGCCCTGGGATCTGGTCAAAAATAGTGTTTCAAATGAACTTGAAGATGCTGGGAAATTTGCAGCTTCGCACTGTTACTGGCACAGTTCTAATCTATAAAGGTTAGGAAAATGGCACAGCATGTGCGAGAACTGACTTTGTCACTGTGTGATCTTGTAAGATCTGCAGAGAGTCGTGGCTCAAAGTAACTAGACATCTTGAAGCATGTAGCAGTTCTATTTTTATAGGTGATTTTTTAATCTAAACCTGAATTTTGTTTACTGATGCATCATTCATTTCTAACAAATGAAAAAAAAATGGGAAGTAATTTAAAACAACCTGTTAGGTGCTGCATGGTTGCAGAAAAAATCTGTAAGTATAGGCTGGTAACAGAATACTAGTGTGCAGTAAGTCAGTTGGCTATAAGGAGATAATATCTCTGGAAGGTGATGTGCTGCTAATATGAATATTTCCTTAAAAAATTGTTAGCTTCTTTAAAATCAGCTTTGCTGAGTTAAGAAGGTTTTCATCCAAAATATGCAGGGTTTTTTTCCATTTGTGGCAAGAGCAACACTTCTCAAAGTAAGATCCAAGACTGGAAATGATCTGGAAGTATAGATCAGTTCTAGAGATAAATCTTCACCACTTGAAAAAGGTTTCTGTGCCTAATCTCAGCTATCGCTGGCTGTAATAACTACTATTAAAATAAAAGCTGTGGGAGTGTGTATGAGTGGTAGAAAGTAAGAACTAAGACTCTTAACTGCATTTGGATAATCTTCAATATGATCACAGTCTCACAATGTCAGGGATAATGATTTAAAGGAAGACCTGGAAAACCTTTAAACATTGAATTCAGAGGAAAACTAGGTGTCCATCTACTATGTTCCACTCTCCTAGACAAACCCATTTAATGTATTTTCCTCAGATGACCACCATATTTTTTTTTCTGAGGTTTACCCATTAGGTCATAATTTCTCACTTTGTCACACACTGACATATGGATTACCAATACAGTTTCTTGAGGTAGTTAGGTTTTATCATCATCAACATTTGAATTTATTCATATATCCAGCTTTGGTTACCTACATTAGCTGGTAAATTTAGTAGGCTGATCTTTATCTAAGTTACTTACATAAGTAATAGAAAGAGAACAATAATGCACCACACAGCTATAGAGCACTTAAATTAGGCTCTTGTTCTAAACTGTCCTCCAGAAAAGCCTCTCTTTTCTTCAAATGAATACTCAATTTTTAAATCAAAGAACAATGCCACTTTAAATTAAATATTATTTAACAATAAAATATTGTTAAAATTGTAAAATATTTACACTCCTTCATTTGTATAGAAACGAGTAAAGGTATCAGCACTCCTCAACCCATCAACTAGTATTTTTGGCAATTTTGGAGAACCAATATTTTATAAATTTAACTTCTTGGGATCAGTTGCAGTGTTTGTGCATATCTGTTCTGTTTTCAAATTGTAACTGTTAATCTGTGTGGTTAAGACTATGTGTAAAGGGAAAAATCAGGATGCTTTAGAGATTTTAAGAAATCTTTTTTTTTTTACTTCAGTGACTTTAGGATCAGACTCCACATGAAAATAGAATGAAGTGGAATGTGTTCCAGAAAATCGTTGCTTAACAATACTATGTAAACAGAATTGTTCTTTTCCAATCATTAAGTCTAATTAAATTTGAAAAGAGGTGAATTTGGCTTCTCAGGGTAAATGATGTTATTCTATTAGTTATTAGCTTAACTTATATTGCCATACATGACTCTCGCTGCAAACAGAATAATCCCTATTCATATTTTTCTAACTTTGAGTAAAATTACTAAAGAGTGTAATGCTGTGTTAAGGACATCTTTTTGATATTCCACTGATGCATATGATTCTAGTTTTGCTGTCATTTCCTTTAATACGGAATGTAGCCCAGAGAAGATTGTAGTTGCTTTTAGTCTTGTCTGTTGGCTCCGATCTTGCAGTCTGCTGGAATGTATGAGGACTGTATATCCTAATATCTGCTCCATTCACTTTCCTTCTTGCTGTCGGTGACATGCCCACCCTCTTAGTACTATTTAGTCATCATTAGACAGTCAGCACTATTTGTTGTTGTGTTATAGACCTTGCAAACGGCTTTGATCAAAATAAGGATTTAAGGCTCTGTGTGATTCAAGACTCACATAGGTTCATTTCAGGGGAAGGGGCCACCCTGTTTTTTGGCAAGTACCAGTAAAAGCAAGCACAACTTGAGCCTTGACCCGTCACTTCAGGATTTGCATTTCACTCAGGCTTAATAAATTTTACTTGGGTGATCTTCCATATGTTGCTCTTGCAGAGAGCAGCTGTGGCTAATCAAAGGCATAGTTATTCACCTGGAATTACAAAGACTATAAAATCAGAAATTCCTTTTAGAATACAGTATTTTTCAAGATATGAATATAATTCTTGAATATATCTTTCTCCTCTAAATACATTCCTGTCTTCATAGTAGCTTTCCAATTACTAGTGAGTAGCAGAGTCTTCAATTTTTCATTTTTTCTTCATTTCTCTAGGTTATTCAACAGAGAAATGAGGAGTGTGACCACATTCAATTTTTAATTGAAGAGAAAGAGTCTAAAGAAGAGGATTACTATGAGGACCTTGACAGATTTGAAGAAAATGGTACCCAAGAGTCCCGCATCAGTCCCTATACTTTTTGCAAGGCGTTTCCTTTCCACATCATATTTGACAGAGATCTGGTGGTCACACAATGCGGCAATGCTATATACAGAGTCCTTCCACAGGTTAGATGATTTTTATGCATGGATATCCATACAAATTCCTAGTGATGCTTCACAGGTTAATTTATAAAGATGAATAAAACATTAGGATTCTCTGTCTAAACAGCATTCTCTTGTAAGTGCTACTTAACACTTCTAAGTGTTACTTCCCTTACAATTGTTACTTAATTGTGCTTCTTTAGTTTGAAAAACTACTTGAAAATAGCTTAATTCTGCAACAGCTTTTTTCCTTATGTTCATTTACATATGCAGTAAAAGAATAACTTAAAAACCTTGTGATTCAGTGGAGAGATGCATAAAGTATATATTCTGTTGCATTCCATTTTGTCATCTAAGAAAATGGAATATAATTGCTCTATGTATATTTTTATTATAAAGCAGTCTTTTTTTTTTTCTTTTCCTGTTTTTTAATATTCTAGCTTCAGCCAGGAAATTGCAGTCTGTTGTCAGTTTTCTCCTTGGTCCGGCCTCATATTGATATTAGCTTCCATGGGATCCTCTCCCATATCAATACAGTCTTCGTACTGAGGACTAAGGTAACTAGAGAATATTTTCCTAGCTTTTCTTTAAGGAAGTGTGCTTTGGAGAGAAAAGAAGTGCAGAAAGTTCAGAAGTCTTCAGAGAAAATTCTCTGCACAGTAGTATGCTCAGACCCTTTTGAGTCTTGAGCTAGAGAGAGTTACAGGTATGAATTTGTGAGTAGCTGTTAAGCAGAGTGTTTTATAGAAGTGGTGAAGGAAATGTACTTCATGTTCGATGCTTTCTTTGGAAGGGCCCCGTCTAGTTTATGGCATTGTATCAAAACAAATGTAAAAAGGTAATTACATTTATTTTTGCAACTAACAGTGTGAAAGCAAATATGAAATGTGTTCATGCTTGGACCCATATGTTCACACAAAGGTCTGTGTCATTTTCCCTAAAGAGGGCAGGAGACAAGGCGGGTGATACAAACAGTTGCAACATGTAGACTAACTCCTACTACATCAAGGAGCCTGTTTGTTTATAGAAAACTGTAACTGAGAGAAATCAGAATGATTTCTTAGAGGTGGTCCCAGGCACAGATAGAACTTAACAGTACAGGCAATGCTATTGTCAAAACTATTGCTAAAAAATTACTTGGAAGAAAACAAGGAGTTACAAACATGAATGTAAAGACAGATACCATGCTTTGTGTCTTCAAGGTAGCAAGTCATAGTATTAAAATGCACAGACAGTGCATGGTGTTCAAACAAGAAATTAATCAAGGTTTAATCTATCCCAAATACTCTGACTACCATCGTAGTGAATGCACTTACATACTAGGCCTGGTGCATAACACACCGTTGCCCTTACACAACTGTGGCTTTTCATCACCAGGAGGGGCTGTTGGATGTGGAGAAGTTGGAGTGTGAAGATGAACTGACTGGCACAGAAATCAGTTGCTTACGCCTGAAAGGGCAAATGATCTATTTGCCTGAAGCAGACAGCATTCTCTTTCTTTGTTCACCAAGGTACTTTAAACCTAGAGAGTTCTATAGTACTGATTTTCATTTTTCAGTTACTAATTTTACTAAAAGAGGTAGGAACTTGACTGATTATTGAATACTCAATATAAATACTGGCTTGCTCTGGCCCAGTTTGTACAAATGGTAATTCCTCTTTTTTTTTTTTTT
>VXBI01000705.1:255320-267642 GCA_013397375.1 Toxostoma redivivum
TTTTTTGCAAGCTCTATCCTTGGGTTTTTTTTCCTCAGAGAAATCTAAGAAATATGACAGTGATTTGGTTTTCTGTGTGGATTCATGGATTTTTGCAGTAGTTTTAGGCTAATAGATTGGTGATAAAGAAGTGATTGGAATGGAGGATTGAATGGACAAATTCTTTACATAATCTCAGTTTGTGTGCTGAAGTACATACATTTGATACGTTCACGGAACTCTTTGTGAGAATTCTGTATTTAAACGCAAAATTCAAGAGCTGTGGGTTAAAATGAATGATCACAAAAAAGTGTTTATTTGACTTTTAAATGCTCCTTTGGCAAGTTTAATTTTATCCATACTATTGTATATTTCTCTGCTTTGCAGTGTGATGAACTTGGATGATTTAACCAGAAGAGGTTTATATCTGAGTGATATTCCATTGCATGATGCTACCCGTGATCTGGTTCTTTTGGGAGAGCAGTTCCGAGAGGAATATAAACTGACCCAGGAGCTCGAGATCCTCACTGACAGACTGCAGCACACACTGCGTGCACTGGAAGATGAAAAGAAAAAGACAGACACGTAAGAACCAAATCCCAATTTTGAGCTGAAACATTCAAAGCAATATGTTATTTATAGCTACCTTCTTTAAAGAATAACAGAATCTCGTAAGGAGTATCAGAGATAAATCAGGACTGGTAATTTTGGAGTCAAGAAAGAACATTTAATAGGGTATTTCTTTATTTAGATTGTCAAATGTCACCCATAGTCTAGGCCAATATATGCCTAAAAGTTTTGATGGCTCCCCCTCTGACAAGAAAAGTTATAAAAAATGAGCTGACAATTCATTTTTATTTGTAAATTACCTAAAATTTTGGAAACCTACATGCAATTGCTTTAGTGAAGGTGAATTTGATGAATGCTCAAGTGCTGTTATTTGACAGAGTTCAGTAAACCAACTTTTGTCTTTCTGGCACAGGATAATAGAGCAGAAAGACATATCTTACAAACCTTGAAAACAGTTTGCGTAAAGCTGAAATTTTGCAAAGCCTAAGCTATGAATTTGATTTTATAGTTACTTGTAGAAATGAATTTGGGTTTACATAGATAGAAATACATGAAAATAACACATAACAGTAGGTGTGCATTGGGCCCCAAATCCAGTTCTACAGACAACTAACTATAAAGTCAAATTCAAATGTCATTAGTCTGTGGCATTTCAGCTCAACAATGACTGGCAAATTAAACAAAAGCTTGTGTGAAAAGTAGCATGAGTTCGTGATTGACTCTTGTTTATAAAACACAGTCTCATCTCTGTATTAATTCTATTGACAGATACATTTTTTTCTGTAATGGAGTAATGGAAATTATTTTTAAAATACTTAAAAGGTATGGACAAGAGAATCAGAGAAAACAAAGTCTAAGAAGTATTTTTTCTCTTCATTCCTGTTGGCTTGCTTTATAAAGTCATTTTATCTTCAGGAATTCTAGCCTTCATGGCAGCTGCTGGAACAGATAGTGTCAGTTACTGTATGATGTGCCAAAAGTATTCACTAATTATAACTCAAGCAGTAAACTTGCCAAAAATGCAACTACTGAGGGTTTGTGCAGGAGGCTGTGTACAAAATAATGTTCAAGATTTGTGAAGCAGTCAGAGATCTTCAGCTTGTCCACTTAGCTGTGAGTACTGGTTTGAAAAAGCAAAACCAGTGAGACTTCAAGTCAGTAATACAATTTTAATAGGAAAAAAATAGAATATATGCAATAATACAAAATAAGACTACTGACAGAGTCAGAATACAACCTGACACCCTGGCAATCAGGGTGTTGGTGCAGTCCTGATTAAATGGTGGCTGCAGTCCTCCTGGATGACATATGCGGTTCTGTTGAAGCAGTGCTCCTGTACAAGGTGCAGTTTTCCTCCAAAGGTTCAGTGATGATGTGGAAAAGCCTGGTTTTCTTCTCTGGAATTCAGGGGAAAAGGCTGCTTTGCTGTTTCAAATCTCGGTTTTTATTTAGGTGGGAAAGGCATGGCTCCTTCCGTGGCTGGATCATCTCCCAATGGGATGATGTAATTTTATCAGTCAAGTAGTGGGGCTTAATGGCCCATTAACAGAAGATATCTCCCATAGAGATAAGGATCAACCCTTCTCTTGTTTCAACAGATGGTGATAGAATACATTTTGAATTGTAAACCAGGACACTGTGTCAGGAGGGAAATGGACCTTTTAGATAGCAGGTAGAAAGTTGAAGGAATACACATGAGAATAGGGTGAATTTCTGTGTGTGTGATTTGATTTTATTTGCATAATTTATAATACAAACAAGTGTTAATATATCATATAGACTATTAACTAAAGAAAGACACTCTAGACCCTAAAAGCAGCATGCTCAACAGAGAGGGAGCATTTAGAAATGCATGAATTGATCAGAGATGGAAAAGAGTTTGATCTCTTCATTGTCTTCTTTGCAGTTTTTATGGTTCTGTGAGCAAAACCATATTATATGAGCTGAGGATGTGGCAGAAAGAAGTAAAAATTATTCAAGACACTATTAACAAATCATGTCAGAAAAATTACTAATACGTCTCTTTATGTTGATAATTTAGATGTATTAATGTCTTTGAAATGGTATGCTGTTTTCCAAATAACATATTCTTCGGTAAACACCTTTTCTATTGCTTGTTGATGGTGGGAGTATGTTATAAATCCTGTGGGGGGTAGGAAGTTAATATATGAGGAGTGCTGTTATAAACATCTTTCTCCACATTCTCTCTGTTTTGCTTTTGACTTTTTTTCCTTACCTGTGTAGGTTACTGTACTCTGTTCTGCCGCCATCAGTGGCAAATGAGCTGAGACATAAGCGTCCTGTTCCAGCCAAGCGCTATGACAACGTCACCATTCTTTTCAGTGGCATTGTGGGATTCAATGCCTTTTGTAGTAAACATGCCTCTGGAGAGGGAGCCATGAAAATTGTCAATCTTTTAAATGATCTTTACACAAGATTTGATATTTTGACTGATTCACGAAGGAATCCATTTGTTTATAAGGTAAGCATACGATTTTTATAGTATATAATCTGTTGCTTTTCCATAATTTATTATGGTGTCAGGCTTTACTAGTCTTTTCTTGGATTTTAGGCTTTTTAAAAAAAACATTCCTTGTGTTACCTGATATTGGATAGTATTAGATAATATGTTGGTTAACTGTAAATGTCTGAAGGAGCATGATGTGCTAAGTTCTCATCATGATTTCTGCAGTCACCATTAGGCAGACTTGTATTTACCCAGATGTGAACTAATACAAGCCATTTGTGATTCTTCTGACCTTGTGCTTTAAGTTTTTCAGTTCTATTCCTGGGTCTTCTAGTTGTAAATTATAACTTAGTTACTCAATGTGTATTTCATTCCTTCATGAGGAGTGAGATGCAGATGCAAATGTGGCTGGTAGCTGGAAAGTACAGAGATAGATACATAATCATTCCATATATATGTACATGTGTTTGCTTGTGTGTTTATATCTATGAAGTTCATTCCTAGGTTTTACTAGAACTGAATTTTATGCCCTGTACCGTGTGAATCAAGGGTGTTAGTCAGAACAAACATAGAGCTCAATTTCATTCAGAAGACTCCAGAAGAGAGACTCAGGCTTACACAATCACAGTGTCATTGTAAGTTGTTACACTGTGGGTTTAGAATAAAATTCTCTTCAATAATAAACAGAGATTACAGTTATTAGGGTCATTTGAATGAAAGGGAAAGGGAACTATTTTAAAGGAGAAGCAATCTTGAAGGATGCACTACATCAATTCTAGGACTCTAAAAGCCATAATGAAGTAATTGAAAAATACCTATCTTGGTAGGTGGAAACTGTTGGAGACAAGTATATGACAGTGAGTGGTCTACCAGAGCCTTGTATGCATCATGCACGATCCATCTGCCACCTGGCTTTGGATATGATGGAAATAGCAGGCCAAGTTCAAGTAGATGGTGAGCCTGTACAGGTTAGTAAAATGTGGGCTTGAATGAAAAACACATTCTTTGATAGGATGATAATGTTTTGAAATAAGATAATGCTCTAGTCCCAGACCATGCAAGATTGTTAGATTTTGAGACTGATATAAAAAAATAATATGAGAAATCACATGTAGCTGTGGTGTGCAGTTTCCAGACCTTAAAATGCCTATTGTGCTTTAAATGATAAAGGACTAATTTAGATCCACATTATTTATGTCTGTCTTCTGATCATTTCAATATAATAAATTAATTTCTACTTGATCATCAAGTACAATCTGTAGTCTTCTTCAACTCAATGAGCAGAACAATAATATTCCCTCCCTGATATTTTTGACCATGCCTCAGACTCTCAAGTCAGAATAAGAAATTATTGCATTAAAAAGAGAATTACAGTTCCATAGACAGTTACAGCAATGATTACTGACACCAGTGTATATTAGTGGAATTTCACTCATTGTGAGACTTTCTGGAGATGTTGTAGCACTGATAGAGAACTGGGCAAGCAGCATTGACTGTCCCCATCAGAAGGCTGTGAGCAGAAAATGATTAACACGTGATGCATATTTTTATATACATGAATACTGCTGTTCTATCACCTAGCTTAGAGCTGTGTACTTTACCATGGAGCAAAACAGTGAGAAGGTTTGATTTGGGGCTTTACAGTAACTGTAAGGTGCTACAAGAATGAGCTTCTCCAAACCTTTGTCCTATCTCTTGACCTTTGGAATACAAAATACCGGGATTTTTCCTTTGAGAAACATCTTTTTTCTTGACTTATACCATCCTTTTCTGCACCTTCTGAGCACTCATTAAACAGACCTGCAGAGCATGTCTCTCTGCCCACATAGTTTTTTATTTTCACAGCAATATAATAATAACAGCAGAGTGCATGCTGGAAAATTACAGAGTTTGATTGTTCATATGGAAGGCAGAGGCATGACACTGTACTAAAGTTAAAAAACAAAGAAGTCGCAAAACCCACAAAATGCAAGGCTTTGAGGAGGCAGTAGTAGCAGTTTGGAAAAATAAACTCTAGTAAATATTAAGTGGCATATTGCCTGTATTTAGTCAGAAGCATCAGATTAGTTACGTTAATTTTAAATATTCAAATTTAATTTTTTCTCTCAAAAGATAACCATAGGAATCCATACTGGTGAGGTAGTCACAGGTGTCATAGGTCAAAGGATGCCACGGTACTGTCTCTTCGGAAATACTGTCAATCTAACAAGCAGAACAGAAACTACTGGAGAAAAAGGAAAAATCAATGTTTCTGAATATACTTACAGGTAAGTTATGTATTATTTCTATTGGTGTTGTCATCTTAAAATAAATCACTTTGTCAGCATACCATAAAAGTTTTTTGGAGTTGAAAGTGACAGTCCTCCTGCAACCATTATTTAAGTATGTGAGTTCTCAAGAAACTGTATGGCAAACTGCATTATGATATACAGTTATTGGTGTGCAAATATAATAATAATGATGTAGAGATAGGTTTGAATCTTTTGATAGTTTGTTCACATACATGTAGCATGTTTAATATTTTACATAATGTGTGGCGTGCATGCAAAGTGCCTTCATTTACATGTTTTCTCTTTCAATTTCAGGTGTCTTATGACACCAGAAAATTCTGATCCTCAGTTTCACCTGGAGTACAGAGGTCCAGTTTCTATGAAGGGCAAAAAAGAGCCAATGCAAGTTTGGTTTTTGTCCAGAAAGAGTACAGAGACAGAGGTATGAATAACTAGAAAAAATTTTGGTTTTTTTCAAACATAAACATCAAAAATTTAATCTAAACCATGGAGATCCATTTACATTTGCAAAACTTAATGTTCCATAGAAAAAAAGGAAGAGTTTTATGCAACACTCTTTCATTAACACATTTATTATCTTGACAGTACTTGGAAATCCTTGATTATTTGTCTTTGCAGTTTGTGCAGTTCCTGAAATAATACTTTTGATTTCAAAAAAGTCCTTGAGGGAATGCCAAATGTTTAAATATTTATATCTTCCTCTTACAGATTTCTGCCCTGTACTAGATTTTGCAATATGATGTCAGTTTCTGTTTAGCTGACATGTCTGCTTATCAGCACTTCAAAATTTGCCGTTTGCTTTCTTCCAGTAAGTGAAAAAATGTGCCTTCAAATACTTAGGCAACAGTCAAGCAACTATTTGCAAGCAGGTTCACACCTGATGTGTATGGTGGTCTCTTAACTCCGGATGTCACTTGCTTGTTCAGAGACTGTCACATGGCAGAGGTCCTGCTTTAGAAATATACAGGGTGAAAATTACTTCTTGTAAATGACATATCAGCCTAAGTCTTCTTCTCAAAATGAGGTAGAGTAAAGCTCTTCAAGCACTGAGGGACCTTTAAGCTTATGCCTCAGTTTCAGGATTCTGGGCATGTATTATCCAGAATTTCAGTAAAAGCCAATGAGATCTAGACTCAAAGTGTGCTACAAACTTAGACAATCAGGTTACAGTATGCCAGCTGCTTTGCCATAGCTGAGCAGGTGCATACATTCCATCTGTTGTCAACAGAAAGAAAAAAAAGATAAAAGTAATTTACATAGCTTGAATTTTGCCCTGAGTTTTCAGCTAATGAATTTAATCTTAAAAACACACTTGACTAAAATAATGGAAGTCATCAGTTACCTTGGCTAAAATAATTCTTGTAAGTCAGAGGAAATTAGTTATATGTCTTAAGGCTCACATACTTCTGCAAATATAATTTAGGCTGTTAAACTGTTTAGGCTTTTTAGGAGATGTAATGCAGATTTATTACCACTGGTACCCAAGTATATTGATTTTTTAATGGTAACTCCCAGTATTAACCCTCTGTGCTTTAACTCTGCATTTTAATTCTGTATTTTAATATATATTACTTACTGGGTGCCACTTTTGAGAATGCTTTTCTATTCTTTTTCTACAGTAAGATAACTATAATTTCACATGGCTACTATTATTTCAAATCTATGGTTGTATATAAAATATATTTTAATTAAACACGTTTCACTATTTTTTCTGCATTATAAATGTCCTATCATTTGTAGCAAGGCATGTTATAATTTTAAATGTAAATTTCAGAGAGGTACTGAGTTAGATGGGTATTTTCCTTGTTTCAGCCTAAGACGTTTAATATGAAATATAAGGTTCAGGTAGTTTAAGACTTTAAATGTTGCAGTTGCTTTTCAGAGATCTTGTACAACAGCTGGTTTTGTTAATCCTCACAGCAGTCCTGAGAGACACTTGCTGATACTGTTATCCAGTAATTGAGCTTTGTAGAGAGAGACATGGGGGCAGGAATAAACCTGACTGAGAAATACTGTGAGCCTGATTTTCAGGAGCACTTAAGACTCACAGTTTAAGCACACTCAAAAAGTCTTTCTAATTTTGTTAGTTTTTGTTAATTCTGAAATTCAGATATCGGTGTAATTCTTAGAGACAGAAGGACTTCTCCCAAGACAGGTATCTCTTCTAAATTGTACTAAGGTTGGGAGCACTGGAGATAAGAAAAATACATTGATGAGATGATGTAAACTGATAATCATTTTGTCAGAGGTGATTTTGAAAAGTGAAAGAATATATTCCTCTAACCTTTCGAATTTTTTCACTCTCTGCACAATTTCATCTGTCCATACACAAAAAATGCACAAAGTTTTATTCCTTTAAGATTTTCTGAACTGTTCACAGTTTCTCCTGTGAAGGTACTCTTCATGTTTTTTTCTGGCACTTTATAGGCTGTGCATAATAATTTAATCCAAAAGCAGAAATCAGATAACCAACTTTTTTATGTTTAATCACTTTAAAAGTAATGAATTTGCTTTATGCACACTTGTAGTCTTGGTTTCCTTTCCAGAAGTCTTCCAGAATGCTAATGTATTATTGTGTGCAGTGCCTTTTATTTCAGGGAGACTTGTACATAACATAAATAAGGGCATGTTAACATATATTCAGAAACTATATGGTAAACTTCCTGAAATGTCACTCCCAGAATATTGCAAGAAGTGGCATATAGAAGTAAACATGAGAATATTTCTTAAATCATCCCAAAGATACTTTTGCCAATTATTCTTTTACTGTGAAGTTTTCTACCTCCAATATCTTAAATCTAGGATTGATGCACATTAGTGATATATTTTTCTTTTCCCTATATCCATTAGAGAGTTATTAGCTTAGGATCTGCAAATATATCAGCATAATATTTTACTCTGAAGACCAGTAATAAGGACATGGTGAGGAAAAAGGACCAAATATTTACAGGTGCCATAAGAGATGTGAAACCAAGGCTTAAAATATGCTTTTGCTCTTATAGGCCAGTAAAAAATGATAGGGCTGAAGCAGCTCAGCATGCCTCAAACTTGATTCCTGGGTTGACATCTCTAATATCAGTTCCCATGAGCAGCAGTTACTTCTGAGAAAGACTAATATACAAGAATAAGTGTTGGTTTGGAGTGCTGCTCCTTCACCTTTTCTCTCTGATATCTCTTCCATGACACAGCGATAAATAGAATTGCATCAGAAATACACACAGAACAAAGTAACTGTGACCAATTATTAATTTTGCATCTGCTTGTTTGCATGCTATAAGATTAATTATTACTGTCTTCATCATTTTATCAGAGGTTCAGCTGAAGTTTCTCTCTCGAGAAACAGATTTGTTGTAAAAAAATAAATCTTGCCAAGAGCCTCAGATGCTCAACTGCAATTTTACTCCCTCTCCAGTTTTTAATATCTTTCTCTTCTGCCCTGTTCCCACATTACTGGTGGGAACAAATTGAAATATCTCAGGCAGAGCTGGTAGTTCACTAGGGCATGTAGGAATTGTTTCATTCCTACATACAATACATATAAAAGAAATAAATACACTACCTATGCTTTTTGTTTTTTTAATTTTTATTATTTACTGATAGTTGTTGCAAGTTGTAAAATGTATTTTGTCACTGCATTAACCCACTATGTTGTTACTTCAAAGAGAATTTCTTACTTCTCAAATTCTACTTGGCATGCTCTCAAGGAAACAAAGCAAGATGCTTTCTGAGCTGAGGGAAGAGGAAGAGGACGATGAATAGGGTGCAATACTGTCTCCAAATAGGGTGCCAGACAGTAAGGTTATGTTATGGATATTCTTTCACATTACATCTCCCATTACCTTGTGCTATACCATTGTCTTTTGCCCTACTCCTGAAGTCATTTTTCTCCAGGCTTGCTTGCTAAATTTTTGTCCTTATTGTTTGGTACTCTTACATCTCTGCTATGAGCATGTATTTCAAGCTTTCCTGTTTTTGATATGCATTTTTGCATGTCAGTCATTTGACCATTCCTACCACCAGACAATATGGAACGAAGCCATGTAGTATGCATCCACAACTAACCACTTCAGTCTGAAGCTTCACATCTTCATCTTCATCTCTGAAGTACTGTGGTTATGTGAATTGATGACATTTCTGGAAAGATAGGTATTTCAGTTGATAGGCAGAACAATGAACCAAGGAACTATGTTTAAAAAAATACCTAAAGCAGCATTATGAAAATTATGGCATAAATGGTATCAGATTTAGTTTTGCTATGACCATGCTTTTCATTCATTTTGTGAATAACACTTAATGCTCTGTAAATTCCTGATTAGAAAAAGGTTTCTCATTCGATACTGTCCTGCATTTTCCCTTTGTGGGCACTGTAAACATCTTCTATACTGGAAGGGGGCAGCTGTTTTTCTGATACTGCCATTTGAAGCATGTGCCAATGTACTTTTACTGAAATGCTGTTCACTTGCAATGTATTTCTCATTGATTTATATAAATTAAATTGTCATATTAATAATAGATTGCTGGACAATATTAGACCATTCATAGTTCATTGATTCTCATCTGATGTAGCCCTTGGATTTGGAAGGCATGCTGCTGGGACATTGTTGCCTTTGGTTTGGTCTCTCTAATTTCAGAAATGATCTTATTTTATTCCTTGAGAGGACCTGGTAATCTAGGCATCATGACATAATTAAAGGATGTAAAGCTTGGAAAGGGACATAGTGTGTTCATCAGCTGACACAGTCAGTAAAAGTAGACAAGGTTGCAGATGCATAGACCTTCCATAACTTTAATACATAGTGCATTTATATGTGAATAGTATCTGTTCTTATCTGACTGATCAATTCTTAATATTTGCATTATAAAATAGAATAGTGCAATTACTTTGTGTATAAAAATTGTCTTTATCTAGTGTATCTTAGTAGCACAGAATATATATGTATAAATGTTTCATGTTAATGTGCAAAAGAGATGGCAATAAATTATTTTTTCCACTGAGTTCTAGAAATCTTGTTATTTTCTTTTGGAAGGAAACTTTATTTCATTGTTTGATACAAAAAAAGCATTTTCTCCTTTAAATAATTTTCAGTTAAAATTTAAATAAAATCATTGTTCCAATAAAGTAATTGTTCCAATGTTTGCCAATGTCCAAATGTCTCACACATTCAGGTTAATGGATCACATCCTCAAATTGAAGTAGTGTTCAAAATGTTGAGGATAATGCTTCAAAAATAGTAGATGAGGTGACAAAAATGCATAAAACCTTCCTTTGAAACTCTTGGGAAATATTTAACAATCAAAAATCATTAGCTGTACATTTTGAACAGGATGTACATTAGCAACCAAATTTTTAGGAATGGGAAATGAAGAGAGGAAACTGCATACTCTCTTCCCCATCCTCTCACTGGCAGACAGCAACACGTCCTAACACATCGTCAGAGGTTGCCCTCTTTCAGATAGGTACACAACAGCAATTTGAATTGACCAAGTTATTAAAGCATACAAATACTTTATGGTGACTCCAAGACATGGAATTTGTGACAGCTGCGATCGATACAATTCATATGCAAATGGTTCTGAAGAAACTGTTCTGTTTCACACTTCAAGCTGATGGAAGATGGCATGCCAGAAATCTTAAATAATATTCTGAGTTTATATTGTACCTTCTTAATAATTTCAGAATATTAATGCTCCTATTAAGCAGCTTTGTAACATAACCAGCTTCTTAAAGCATAGAATAATAGCTCACATTGTGTTCATGTAAGAGCTTTTTATCTCAGTACAATTTAGGCACTTAACCACTTCTATTACTAAAACTGGTCTTCACTTAAATTCTGCATTCAACTACTAAATTTATAGTTTGGTTAAATATTACTCTCACCTAACAGTTAAACACTTCTGCAGGTATTTAGTTCTTTCATGTGTATTCTACTGCCTCTTGTATTTAACTGTAGTGATTTGCTTTTTCAATAGAAGCTCTCTAGCTGAAACATGAGGCAGAGTAATTACTAAAGTGTTTCAAAGGTCTTTATAAATGGATGTATTTTATTCTGGTATTTTTTGTAAAAAAAATGGAACAAGGAGAAGAAAGAGGAGATCAGCCATGAAATTGCAAATTATGGAATGCTTAGTTGCTTGCAATCTCCCGGATCTTATGCATTCATTTGAATTCGGACAGGCAAGGGAAATTGATTTTCAATGGTGTTTGTGTTTTGGCTGTTCAGGAGACTCTGTGACTCTGCTGCTGTCTTAAAGTGGTTACTGCAGTTGGCTTCCAAAATGCTGGTTCAGTCCTTGGTAGGAACAATCTCTGGGAATGTAACTTAATGTTTGATTTATTTTTTTTTAACAGAATGATAAATAGTGGGATGAGATGCTCATTTGGATATCTGCTTACAGAATTATCACAAAAATGTCTTTTCTGAAAGGGTAGTCAGGCACTGGAATGGCTGCCCAGGGACGTGGTGGGTTCACCATCCCTGGAAGTTTTCAAAAGGCACATAGCTGTAGCACTTGGGCATGTGGTTTAGCAGTGAACACAACAGTGCTAAGACTTGGACTTGATGGTGTTAGAGTTGTTTTCCAAACTGTGATTCTCTGTAAAGGACATCCTTCGTGAGAGACACATGAAGACAACACCAATAAGATGCACAAGAAGGAAATAGGAAGGGGTGTGCTAGTATCTAGTGTGAATAAAAACTGGGTGGTGCTGGAGGCCCCAGAACCTTTGCTTTGAAGAAACCTCTAGTAACATCTAAAGCTAATAAATGAGTATGATGCAGGCAGTTGTGCACTACAGTATAAACTCTTGTACTCTGAAATGTCGATGGCCTTGTCAGTAACACCTGTCTCCATGGAGCTCCATTATCTCCATGGAGCCAGAGCAAGGCCTGAGGCATCTGTATCCTAAAATGGGTTTTTCATTCACCATGTAGACAGGTCGACACTTTACTGTATTGTCACAAATTGTAAAATGGTTATTCCATGCATTTCTAGAGCCATAAAAAAAAAAAAAAAA
>VXBI01000705.1:267682-325760 GCA_013397375.1 Toxostoma redivivum
AAAAAAAAGTTGGGTCATCGGATTCTAGCACCATGAGAACTTGAAGAGAATTAGAGAATTTGGTATTCATGTTATCTGGGCCCAGGAAGTCAGCATACTGGTATAAATGAGAGCTTATAGGCAATTGTAAATTAATTCTGCCAATCAGTGTGTTAGCTCATTATCTCCAAGTAAAGAGAAGTTACTGGACTTATAGTCCTGTTTTATTTTAACAAGATTTTATTTGTTTTTTAACAAGATCCTTTCTGGGGGGTGGAGTCTGAAACTGTTGTCATTTCATGCACCTATCTGACCATGAGTGGGGAGTAAGTAAACCAGTAAACAAAGCTATGCAGATGTAACTAAAAAACCCCAACAAAAACGAGGTTCTATTTCCCAGTCTATAGCTGCACATACAAGGCATTGAGGTTTTTTCTACTGTTCTTTAGATTTCTGTCTGACTTTGGGTATCAGTTTGGAAAAGCTGCAACAATAGATGCTATATCTACCAATTCATTCTTTGTTATTAACAGGAAAAGGCTAATGTTCACTTTCATCATAATCAACGGGTCTTTTTGCCAATATAACTGTTTTGGAGATAATGACAACAGTAGAATGTGAAAACAATATTGTGATTATTATTCTGGGATGAAGATGTGTGATCTCTGTTATAAAGGTTTTGTTCCAAACTATTCCCCATATCCAGCATTCAGATTGACATTGTCTTTGTTACTGTTTTTTTTCCAGAGCTGATTATGCACCTGGTACAGATTCAGCACCACGGGACAACTGTGTTGTCAAGGGCAGCGATTTTGTGTGCTGAGGATCTATCTGTTCATATGCTAGGCACGTCTGGCAGGAAACCTGTGCCTTTTTATATTGCAGGTTTTCAGGGTCATTTAGACTTTCAAAACTGATTTTACACTTTGATAAATATGCTATCCTGTCTAGTACTCAAACAACTGACTTGTGATTAAAATGACAGAACTTAGCTGAGTCCCAACAAAAGGCTAGAAAATGTTCACAGTTCCTAGCTGGTGTTAATCATAATCCTGAACTGGAGACCAATTAAACCAATGGTCCTTGAGCCTTTGTTTAAAAATAAAACCAAACAAAACCCCCCAGAAAAACTACATGGCCATAGTTTTCAAATGAGAAATAAAACTCTTAGTTCAGTATTACTGCCTTCAGCCCCTGTGTCAGTATGGGCATAGTGCTCTAATGAAGTGTGTGAAAAAGAAACCACCTTCATAAATCATACTGAAATATGCAGTGTATTAACTGTAAAGAAATGTACACTTGCATGCTATTTCTT
Organism: Toxostoma redivivum; assembly: GCA_013397375.1. Lineage (NCBI taxonomy): Eukaryota > Metazoa > Chordata > Aves > Passeriformes > Mimidae > Toxostoma > Toxostoma redivivum. The sequence continues at coordinate 268,977 of VXBI01000705.1, forward strand.
GCAAGCCCTAAACACTGTGTATAAGGCTTCTGGAAAGAAAAGGCATCCTGTTATGCCTTGTTATTTTCAGGTATTTTGTGCAAGTCAACTTAATAAATGTAAGCTTTCCTATGCAAAGTGTTCAGAAACAACCTGATTTCCAAAAAAAACCCCCATATAAGCAGGTTGAAGAGTAAGTATCCTTTTTCCACAGAGGGCATAGTGAAGCATTCAGAACTTCAACTACCTGTACAAGAAATCAAAGCCTTGCTCTCTATCACATTGTAGATGTGTTTCTGGGCAATTTTATAATGATCTAGAGTATAAGAAACTTGCCCACAAAATAAGGATACATGCTTTTTCACACAGCCTTTCCCACATCATCCTACCCTTCAGGCTTTATAGATACATGTATATATGTATACACACACACACACACAGTTGAGTGCTGCACGCTTTGCATAGAGTAGCATGAGTGGCATACAGACTGCAGAATCTGAAGTCAGCAGCTGTTGGAAGAACTCGCTTTCCTGAGGTACTCAATTCTCCAAAGGAAGACCACAGAAATAACTACTGTTTTGCTTTTGTCACTGGAAGAAAAGAAAGATCAATTTTGTTTACACAGATAAATATTCAGTTTTGAAAGCAATTGCTTCCTTCCATTGCTCATAAGTCTGAAAGGAGAGGCTATCTGGAAAAAAGTGCTGGGTTAATGATAACATTTCTATCTCCATGAGAGACTTAATCTCAATTTTCACTTGAACCTTGTTTTTCAAACCATGCAATAGCTGCATAGCTATTGAAGAGCACTGTCCATCCTTTTGGTTCATTAGTTTTGTTTTTACTAAGTGCTAAATTTTCACCTTACCCTTGACTGCCCCTGGCACACTGAAGAAAATCAAGTCTTTTCCTTCTTGACTGCTAACTCTGCTTTAGACTTCAGATGCCTGTGAAATATTTGTGGTTGTTTCATTTATTACTGGTGCTATTGATGCTATCCAAAACTTATGCATCATGTAGCTTGTTACATTTTAGTTCAGGAGTACACAAATCAGGTATTTTTCTCTGGTGAATGTGCCAGTACTGTGTATTGTAACATCTCACATGTGTAAAAGTATGTAAGATAGGCTATCATTTTAAATGAACATACAATATTCCAACATCTAACATAAGACATGGTTACAATGGCATGGATATTTGGTAACACTTTGGTAAGGATTATGTAACAACAGCGTAGTTACTGCAGTTCAAGGAAAGGAATTCACTTTGCCGAAGCAGCACCCCGCATTCCTATAGCTACATTTACAGAAGGCTCTTAGAAGGAAAGCATCCTAGAAATAACTGAAGCTTATTCCAATGTAGGTCATATTTGAAGAGACAGTTTGCTTTAACCATTTAAGAATTATATGCCAAAGATACTCCACTGACAGATCTTTCTAAACATTCAAATTCATCATTCATGTATAGTTTCTCATACAAAGATTTTTGGGTCGTTTCTGCTTGCATAGTGACTGATTTTATTTCCCACTCATATATTTTATTTATATTAATGTGGAGGCCCATGGTAAGTGTAAGACTGCTGAAAAAATATTATCTGGTCTATTAATTGTTTGAAAGTGCTTGTCAGCACTTCAGGAGCGGCTTCTGTTGTAGAGTGCTCACTTTTCTGCTGGGAGTTTCTGCTGACCAACAGTTATCACTCCTGATGCAGAGTAGTCCATTTTACACATCTCTTTCTGTACCTTATGTTCATTTCCTCTACAGCTCTCTGGTAAACACACAGGAAAAGTTCTATTGAGACAAGTGCTACTGAAAGTGTCTCTGAATTGAAGACAGAAATTTAAAATACTTGCAAATCAGGAAAAACTAATATATTATTTCCAGGCTGTTGCTCATACTTGGAGTATGCCTAAAGTCTCTGCATCTGCTTCCATTCTGTTCTGCAGTTCTGCAGCCTTCAAACTACTTCCGTTCTGAACTGTGAGGATGTGGACAAAATGAAGGAACTGATACTAAAGAGTCTTTGCTTCTTTCCCTCATCTGTTTCTATAACAATTTCCTTTCCCTTCTATGCATCTCAGGAATGCAGGTTTGAACTTTGGGTTGCATTTTTTAGAACTGTTTTACTTGCTCAGTCTACTTGAAAGCATCCACAAGTCATTAGAGTTAGTAATTGCAGTCACTAAGTCAGGTTGAAACATCTGCACATACACTGAAAAGCTCCTTGCTTGTGGAAAACAAAAAGCAGCTTTATCCTGGTCTGGCTGATATGCAAGTGGGTGAATTCTATCAGTGCACAGCTTGGTGCAAAAAAAAATTGGTAGTAATCAGTGGAACAGGATTCTGAGTAGGAAATTAGGCTATGAAGGGAATAGTCCTCACCCCTCAGCACACAGCTTAGGCAGTAACTTTAAGCACAGCTTTTTCAACTATGCTTCATTCATTTCTGCAGGGACAGATGGAACAGATGATCAGGAGGGTGAAGAAAAAGACACTTACTGCTTCCTGAGCACCAGGTCTCATTTGGGCTTCTCTCATTGTCTGGATGCTTGCACAAGCAGCATGCATTTGAGATGCACCTGCCCTGCCCTGTAGCAGAGGCAGTGTGGCTCTGTGGAAGCAGGGGACCTGGGCAAGGTGCTGTAGACCCAGGTCCTTGCTGAGGACTTTATCTTCCATCAGCATCCAAAGCAACAACTGTATCAAGCAATGTTTCTGCTTTTCCACTTTTAACAAGAAAAAAGGGACAGAATTTGGGCACTAACAGATTCTGTAAGCATGGCCAAAAGAATTGTTTGGTTTATGGACTGAGAGCTGCCTGCCATCTTTTTTATGTTCTGCTGTCCTTCACCTCCTTAGAGCAAATACTCATTATTGATGCATGTGAACTATGCATTCATTTTAATTTTCAAGTCCTGTATATGCTTGATTGAATTTATTTAATCTGCTCTTAGTAATACAAAACCAAATGCATGCATTCAGAATATGTGATAGAAATCCATTTCACTTGTAGCTTTCTCAGCAGGAGAGCAATTCTGTTCAGCTGATTGCTTAAGAAGCTCAAAAATTAACCCTCAATCTCTTTCTGCTGATTATTTGAAGGTAGAATGCTTTTGAGTAACATAGTATTTATAAATCAAGACAGGGAGACTAAAAAAATAATTAGTCAAACTTTGTCCTTGACGTAATCCTCCAGAATTTTGCTAGCTTTAACCACTATTGCATAGATTTTGTTGTTAATGACATTCACATTGATAAGTAGCTGTTGCATATTTTCCTTACTGGGCATCCTAGGTCTGGTCTTGATATCATGTAAATTACTGATCAGTTTGCAGAGTTGTTTATATTCTTTAATAAGGCAAAAAAGTCAGAATTATGCAGTTGAATTCAGAACTATATTTGCTGACTTTACATTGTGAGAATTTGATGAGTGTTTTATGTGAGGGTTAAGTAATGGAGCTGAAGAGCTGAATTCCATTGCTAGGTGCAAACTCATTAGAAGATCATACCTTTAGAAGGTTTATTTCCTGTTTGGCACATGAAAGACACAGAGGTTAAGAAAGCAAGGGTCTACTGTTTGGCTCCTCAGCCCTTATGATTTTCCTCTGAGATATCAACTGTACCATCACAAGAAATACTCTCTTCTCCAATTGGAAACTACCCCTTCCTCTTCCCCAAAGAGATGGTTTTCACCCTTGGATGTATCTTTGGAATTGAATACTGTTACTAATTTGCTAATAATGTTCTTGATTTTCAGACAGAGTTTTCTGGCAGAAGTTTCTTATTGGCTTATTGTGCTGAAAACTTCCCATGGAGTCTGCAGAAACTGGCAATGCCAGCCAGTGAGAATTCAGTCGTGTGTCAGCAATAAAGAATAAATATATTGTCTCCAAATATAGATGAAAATATGCAGTATACATATCATAATGCAGTATTTGCTAGTGTCATCAGCAGAGCTTATGTGGGTGAGTATTTGCTGGAGAAAACCCAAAGATGTCATCAGAACAGCTGTCAACAGGAAGTTGTGCTGTCCACATAATTCAAAACCATTGTTTCTTCACCCTTCTTCATACACCAGATGCAAAACATGTTTGCCTTAACAAGGGAGGCTCAGGAAGAGTCATGTTTATCTCATGACGGTGCTGTTGTTGTTCTCTGCTTACTCTTAAGGCCATTTGTTTTGAGACATCTAAACCTTCTACACAAGCAGTAAGAATAAGAGAAAAGGTAGTTGCACTACCTAACCACACTTTCTTATCTGACCAAGTAAAGTGGCATCCCAAATACACAGGTGCTTTAAATTGAGGAGCAAACCAGATGCCTTACAGTTTTCTAAGGCTGAAGGACCTTTGAAAACAGGGTATGCATTTTGTGAGGTACTTTACAAAGCAGAGTCCTTGTCTGAACTGGAATACTGGAAAATAAAGAACAAGGGCTTATGATTCAGGACAAATGAATTCTCTAAAATCTGGTGCTGTACTGCACTCTATGACTTCACTTTCCTAAGGTATTTTTTTAGAATTATGTAGGTCTCTTAGTAACAGTATTGGCTTTTAAACCTACTTTTACTGTTTGCTTGACTTCAATGTTTAAACAGTGAGCAGCTTCTTATAATTAGTTTCAAAACAGACTTTTGTGATGTTTCTCCAGTCAAATAAGGCTTTTTTTCCCCTCTCATACCTGGTTTGTTTCATGTGGGCCACTGTTTGACCTTTTTATTCATACATTGCTTAGATGTTTGGACTAAAACAACCCTAGAAAATTCCATTTATTCAGACTGCAGGAGAAGATTAAGATGTGATGCAGCACTTCCAGACTAGAGCATGTACAATGAACTACATATTTATATGGGCATGGTCTGAAGTTGTTTGGCATTTTAAGGTTGGAAAATTTCCACTGAACTCAGGATCAAAGTGAGTAACAAGTAATGAGTCCTATGCAGTGGAGCTAGAAATATTTCAGTGTAATTCGGGATTACAAATGTAGCTGGCCAGGTGGCCAACAGGAACATATTCCTGGGCTCATTTTATTAGCCAGGATTCACAGTAAGCCTTCTAAGTATGTTTCCTTTGCAGCTACTGTAGAGGAAGACCTGTTGGTTACCCCAGAAAAAGGGGTTATATTAAAATTCTTAGCTAAAGTTGTTGGGAGTATCAGTTAAGGAAACTGCTTAAGAATTGAGTCATTGTTGTGGGAGGCATATGGGTTGAGTTGAAAAACACCATAAGAAAATTTTCATTTTTAATGAACTGTTTTTCATGTTCTATGGTATATGTGCAGCCCTGACAAACCCACGTTCTTTACAGCTTAGCACAAAGGCATTCCTTGTTATAACTGTTCCTAGTTTTTATCTTCAGCTGATTCACAGTATGTGAGGGATACGTCAGGAATGGTCAAATGTATAATCATCAATCCTGCCTTGCACGCATATTTCGCAAGTCTTAAATAGGTAGAAGGAGATAAGGGAACCCAATGCTATGCTCAGATTGAGACCCACAAGGGACACAACCTGTGTTTTTTTAGTGTTCATCTCTTCAGCATAAAATGACTGGCTAAGGTGAGAGTGGCTTTGAAAGTGTCACAAAGTAGGCAGAAATACTAAGAATTACAATGTGGACTATCATTCTTTACATTAAGGACCTTGAAGTGTACTGGAAGTGTTACTAAATTTTCTAGGCTCAGGATTATTTCTTTGAAAGTAACCCCCAAGAAGTAGCAAGGCAAAACTAGATATGCACTTAACCAGGCTTCCTGTTGCAAAATTACATGCTTCTCTGGAGATAGAAGTGTTTTAGTATCTCACTTGAGAAAAAATATTTACATGTGTGAACCTTTATCTCCTAGTTTTGTGGAAGTAGCCCTGATCCCAAAAGACGCTAAAAAATAACCAAACCAAAAACCACAAAAACCCCAATACTTTGGGCATTTCCGTCCTGAGACAAGAGATAGGTGATGATTTCCTGTTTAAACGTCAGTTGTGTTTGGGGGAAGAGCCATTTGGGAGCTTTTGTGTTCTAAAGAAGCTTTCTTCTTGTGGTGGCTGTTTTTAGTGAGGAATCAGCAGAAGTGAGCATCTCCTGGTGGATAAAGGGACAGAGTGCAAAAGGGTTAAAAGTGCAGGATGGCCATAAGCAACATGAACAAGATATGGAGCTAACCCAGGATCTGCAGCAGTATCCTCACCGTACCGAATTTATCATTTATAACCCTGTCATGTTTCAATGGTGCACTAAGTAATTAATATGGTATGAAGTAGGAGATATTTCCTGTATCCTGAGTTTATTAAGCATACCAACTGCCAACACAAAAAATATGTTTAACTCTGGATACACTTCATAGAGACAATGTGAGTGAAACACTATGGTTTATGTTGGTCTGGGAGTTTTTAGAATTGCATGATTGGATTGATGTTTGGATTTCCAAAATACTGAGCAACTGCAAGGCAGTGTTTATTTTTAAGAAACTTGGCTGTTTAATGCTGCCATGAGGTACTGCTCCGGTGAGGTAGAGTTATTTTCTGAAGTTTTCACAGTACCGGATTCACACACAGTGCAAACACTTGTATTTGGGCTAGGGTGTAGGCACAGCTAACTACCTTCAAACTTGAGTGACTATATAGGGAGATATTTCCTCCCCTACCCCCCTCCTCAGGTAGTTTCAGCTTAAAGGAACTGGTAAGGATAATTATTTTACCTTAACCAACACTTTCTTAAGCAACATTAGATCAGCTGGCTTGAATAAGCTCCTTAAGAAATGCTTTGATACCTTATTTTGATGCAGAGTGGGGATGGCTGTATACTTTTGTTTGTTTGTTTTCCTCAGAAATCAATCTAAACATAGTGCTGCAAAGATGATGTCTCTTAGTTCAGTCTAAATAATGGCAGGTTTGCCAGCAGCTCCTTTGAAATATTTCCCCAACTGATACATCATTTACCAGAGGGAAACAATCTGACTTCAGTTACAATGAGAAATTCTATAATAGGTGCTGAGAAATCAGCTGTGTGAGAGAAGCCTTGTGAACAGCAGCGTAAGATAAGTAGGGCATCTACTGGTGAAATGTTGCAGTGAATTCATGTACTTCATGAAAGTCTGCTCCAAATCCTTCTGTACAGGCCATTCTGTACATTCTACGTTTTGCCTTGCCAAATAAGCAAGTGCCAGGCCTGTTTCCTGAACTCTGAGAAAAAAAATGCAATTTCTTCTTGAATAATTCCTTACTTTCCGGCGCTCCTTTAGAGATGTCTGCCATGTACATTGCAATAGTAGTCTTGCGAGACAGAAGAAGGGAAATGAGCTGAAGAAACTTGTCAAAAGGTGTGATTTGTGTCTTTAGGTATCTCCAACATTCCCTCGGTCTCTCATGGCAAGTTCTCTATCAGTTTAGTATAAAGTCTGTCTTCCTTGTGCTAGGGGCTCTGACATTCTGACCAGCTGTCCAGAGGTTGGAAATGAATACTATGTATAAGGCAATGAAACAATTCTCTGTGAAAAATACTTATAAAATTCATAAGGGAATGCAACAATACTCTATAAAATCCAGAGCTCCCAAACACAGATCAATATCCATATAACAAAATTGCCTCCCTCTGTTCTTCAGAAAATGTATACAAAAGCGTGAAATTCTCTACAGCATTAAATAAAGTTTAATGACTTCTGTACAATGCATTTAAAAATGTATTTTTAATTTGTTTTTTACAAAATTCTATGTTGCATCTCTTTTTGCACATTAGACAAGGATTTGGGAGGAGCCCAAGGGGGCTTTCTCAATCATGTAAACTAATTTCATTTTTAGGACTACCATTTTAGAATCAATTGCTACATTAAAAACTTGCCAGTATGTTTACTTGGAGCATGGATGTGCACTTGTGAAAAGGAGAACAGAAAAAATAAGCAGCAAAGTAATGCTAAACTAGGAGGGGATCTGTTCAACCTGTTAAAATACCTTGCTCCTGCTGTCGTTTTAGATATAACATTGTCACCCATCCAGTAAAGCCAGACATTTCCTCAACAGTTTTTAAAATTCTATTGCCATAATAGAGGAGTAGTCATACATCAAAGTACAAAAGCACTCTTACTTCTGCTCTGCTGCACAGCACATTTGCTAAATTTAGCTGTGCTGGGGAATCAATTGCTTTATATAATCTTATCACAAACCATTGCTGAGAAAAAAAAATCCGAGTCTGTCACTTGACCTTGGGCAAAACAAGGCTTTGTGCTTTCTTCAGAGCACCTTCTGCCACGTATGTTAAAAGAATCTGTAACCAAACCATGATTTCAGCTGTCCTTGTCCAAAGTCAGTGTAGTAAGCAAAAGTTATTTTAGTCTTGTTAAACAAAGATTTCAGTACCTTCCCTTTTGGGGGATTGGTGCTTTTTTTGGCTGATTTTTTTAGCATGTTCTGTGCTTCATTTCACTTGAGCCTTTGTGCAGAAACAGTACTAGTTTTGTTTTGTTTAGTCCTTACAATACTAATGTTCTTTTACTTAGCCCTTATTAGTAGAAGCAAACAAAACAAATCATTGTGATTGATAGCTAACACACACTTTGATCTCTGAAATGCAAGGTGTGCTATATTACTATGTTTAAACTTTACCCTGCTTTTCTTTTATCCAGAACTCAGATAATACCTGGCTCCTACTTCCAAACCTGTAATTTCTTTTGGCTTTAAAACTCCACAGTTAGAAACTGTTTGAGGCTGGGAGAAGTCTTTGGAGAAATATTGCAGTATGTTTGCTCTGTTCTTTCCATTCTTCCTCTGTGTTGGCTAATGCACACCTTGGACAATGGGGTGAGAACGACCTTTTTGTAGGGCTGCTAAGGCAAATGTGCTTGGTAATAGTGAGGGGGGAAAAGTCCCAGCAGAAGCGGAGTGACCAGTGAAAAATAATTGAGAAAAAAAATTGTGTTATGCTTAAGGTTAGAGGAAAAAATCAAGGCATCTCTGTCTAGGAAGCAAAACCATTTCCTGTGTTTCCTGAATTGCATATCCTAGTGCTTATGTGAAAGGAAAGCTGTTGCCAATGATGGCCAAATGGTACCATTTTCATTACTTTATGTCCGACCTTAAGAACTTGGCCCTTTAGTAAATACACTTATTACTTTATTTCATCATTGCAGTCTTCTTAAAAAAACATAAGACTAAACCACTACTGCTCTATAGGCCCAAACAGATGCAGGAAATCACAGAACATTTTCTGAACACTTTTAAAGAAATAAATGTTCAGGAAGCCTGAATCAGCACCAAAACCAAAAGTTCTTACACTGACTCATATTGAATAAGACTTAGATGAAGCTTTTCGCTTTTATTTTCATCTTTCATGACATTAAACACTGAACTTGACCCATGTTTGCCCACTTGCCATCCCATGCCCTGTGATTCTTTATAGTGGCTAGCAGACTGATGACATTTTTTTGATGTGTTTCAGACAGATAGTACTGTAAATTTTATTGCTATTAACCATATTCCTAATTGTTCTAGTTGAAGCAACTATATTCTTCACTGGACTATGTTACAATGATATCTACTAGAAGAGTTGTTAATAAGGAACCTGTATTTTAAAAATAGCAATGCTACATTTATGGTGGTCAAGAAATTTCTGTGAGATAATTTGGCATGTGTATTATTTCTCATCACTCAAAACACAGAAGATAAAACCTGGGTCATGAATGCTAAATTGTATCATATGTCAGCATCACTTGCTATGCTATTAAAAAATTAATTTATTAAAGAAAAGTTAAAGATTGCACTTTTTTTTTATATGACAAGTAAAGCAAGACTTTGTGAAATATGCTCTTTAAAGTTATTTAGCACAGATAGTTTTAGGGAATAAAAGAGAGAAGAAGGAGAGAAGAGAAGAGAACAGTGTAAAATATTACTGTCTCCTTTGTATCTTAGAAAGGGAATTTGCAAAACCAATTAGTTCTGGACTTCTACAAGCCACTAACATTCTTGTATTCGCCTCTTTTTTTCCTTATGTGTTGGTTGGTTCTGGGATGGATTGTTCCATTGAGGCATATCAGGAGCTTTCAAAAGAAGAAAGATGCACATCCAACAGAAGTTAGTAAAAATATACTCTAGCAGTTCTATGATTGTAATCATACTGGCACCACAAAACAATCCAAGCTGGCCACCTACATCAGCTACAATAGAAGGAAATAAACATATGTCATCCAAAGCATTTGGTTTAGTCTAGCAAGCAAACAAAACCCTGCTAGGCTCAAGTGTTAAATAAATTCAATATACATAATCCATCACTTTAAGAAAACAGAATTAATATTCTTAAGAAAGTTTACTGAAGAAGACTAATGTGTTTTTGAAAATTCTAAATAAAGCAAGTACAACACAAGACATCCTACTGTGAAAGAGATACCTAAAATATTTACTTCTATGCCTTTTTAGCTTTTTCCTTGCTTCTCATCCTCATGTTTTTCCTCTCCTCTCCAAATCCCCAAAACATCACTATTCTTACAGTCTTGCTTGTGATAGAGCAATAAACTAATGCCAAACTTAATTCTTACTCCTAGCTGCTGACCCTACCACAGCTTCTTTAATGGAATGAGAGGAAACAGCATCAAAAATGACCATGAGACAGACATGATTATTACTATTATAATATAAAAATTATGGCTTCTTGTTCAGAAGGCCATATAGTTTTTTATTTAGGAGGAGAGAGAATTAAAGGGTGGGTTTTTTTGTCTGGTGTTCTTAAAATTATTATTTTTAGATTAATTATTAATAAAAAATAAAGAAATATTAAACATTCACTTACCAAGTAACTCAGAGATAGTCAAGGCCTTCTGCTGCTGTGTTATTTTGTAGCTCAGATCATGATATTTAATCTCAATACGCACAAGGTTTTGCCTAATGACAAATACATAGAGTTTACTTGAGACAATCAGGAATGCTGTTGATTTTTACCAACATCTGTCAGTGTGGTCTGAGTTCAGGGAGAGGGATGGTGTCCTTTAATGAAATATTAGATTAGTGTTATCAAAATCAGTTACATGAGAGAAGGATAAAACCCAAAGTCCTAATAACAACAGCAATTTAGCAGGAGTAGATCTTCATTCTGTGTTGAAAAAGTAGCTCTAGTGTTGCCCCAGGTGTTCCTTGCCTTCTGAGATACTGTTTTTGGACTCATATCCACACTTTCCCACATGGTTTCTTGTAAACAACATGTGTTTTGCATTCCTCAGTGAGAAAGGAAGCATCTGACTGACAAGGTGGAAAGCCACTCATATGGAGAGGCTGACCTTCAGCTGTCCAATCCTGGATCATGATTGGAATTCTACAAATACTGTCATCATGTAAATAAAGCTCTCTTTTCCTGTTCATGATCCTGGAGTCAGGTGTGTGCTCTTGTTCTCTCTCTGTGTGTGGGCCTCAGCCACGCCCACACTAGATCTGTACTGTGGGACAGAGTCATACTTTTTAAGGGTCACTGAAAGAAACTTGAGTGGAAATGTCAAGCACAGTGTAGCCTAACACTTTTGATTATGTGCAACTGCATATTTAATTGCACTTATTTCAGTTGGCATGTTTGTGCAGAACACTGCTTGTCCTAAACTTGAATGTTCGGTTCTACCCTCTCCTAGTCGCCTCCCTTCCCTAATTATATTTTTGCCTGCTGCAAAATTGGAGGAGTTACTCTCAGTTGGAGCAAGACCCGTGTAGTGATTGACTAAAGAGTTCCTCTTTATGATACCTTGTCTACAGAAAGGTTCTGCCTATATCCTAAATTGAATATAAAAAAAATGGGTTTGGAAGAAAACAGACACAAAAACTGATTGCACACATATGTCAATGGCTCAATGTCCAAGTAGAGTATTTGGAGCAGCACTGTTTGACATCTTTTTTAGTGACATGGACAGTGACACTGAGGGCTCCTTCAGCAAGTTTGTTGATGACACCAAGCTGTGTGGTATGACTGACATGCTGGAGGGAAGGGATGCCACCCAGAGGGACCTGGACATGTTTGAGAGGTGAGCCTGTGCAAACCTCACATAGTTCAACAAAGTCAAGTGCTAAGTACTGAACCTGGGTCAGGGGAAGCACAAGTATCAGTACAGGTTGAACAGAGAACAGAATGAGAGGAGCCCTAAGTGGAGGATGTTCACTGAGGAGAAGCTCAACACATACCAGAATGTGCACTTGCAGCCCACAAAGTCAGCCCAGACAACATTGAAGGAAGAGTGACCGAAGGTTGAGGGAAGGGCCAAAACAGTGGGGTGTTTTTCCCATATCTGGGGCTCCCATCATAAAAAGGATGGAAAGAGAGTCCAGAAGAGGCCACGAAGATGATCAGAGGGCTGGAGCACCTCACCTGTTAGGACAGGCTGAGAGACTTGTGGCTGTTCAGCCTGGAAAAGAGAAGCCTCTGGAGAGAAATTATAGCAGCCTTCCAGTACCTAAAGGGGGCTTACAAAAAACACAGGGACTTTTTATCAAGGACATGTGGGGATAGGACAAGGGGGAATGGCTTTAAACTGAAACAGGGTAGGTTTAGATTAGATATTGGGAAGAAAGTCTTTACTGTGAGGGTGGTGAGGCACTGGAACAGGTTGCCCAGAGAACTTGTGGATGCCCCATCCCTGGTGGTGTTCAAGGCCAGGTTGGATGGGGCTTTGAGCAACATGATGTAGAAGGTGATATCCCTGCCCACAGGGGTTGGAACCTGATGATCATTAAGGTTCCATCCAACCCAAACCCTTATGTAATTCTTCAGAGGTGTTAACAGCCACAGGTTTTTGGTTTGACAGTGACAATGAACTCATTGACAATATTCAATATTCATGAAAATGAATTATTTTCTATACAAAATCATCACTTCAGTCTCTCTGGATAATAATTCTAAAACTCAGGTAGCACTATGTATAAAAATAATCTTATTCTCCTAGATTCTGTTAGAAAGGCTCCTGCCCTTGGAATGGATTTGCTAGCAGAACTATCCAATAAATATTTAACTTTTTTTCTCCTTACATCTTTAGAAATAATTACATCTCTATGCTTTATAGTTTGAAATGTGTACTCATTAATGTGTTGGCAGGATACCTGTTGGTTAAGGCCTGGTAACAGGGGAATTTCCTGTATCTTCCCTTGCTTAATTGAATCATTACAGAGTTGCACATGATGTTTACAGACAGTAAAATAATCAACAAAGCTAAAATGTCTTCAAGAAATTAATATCGTTTGCATATAACAACAGGTTGAATTTTCACAATGTTTATTGGGAACAGACTTTTAATAGGGCCTGTAGATATAGGACAGCTGGTAATGGTTGTAAACTGAGAGAGGGTTGATTCAGACTAGGTATAAGGAAGGCATTTTTTTACAAGAAGGGTGGTGAAACACAGAAACAGGTTGCCCCAAGAGGTGGTGAATGACCCGTGCCTAGAAACATTCAAGGTCAGGTTGAACTGGGCTCTGAGCAACCTGGTGTAGATGAAGATGTCCCTGCTCATTGCAGGGGAGTTAAACTAGTTGACCATTAAAGGTCCCACCCAACCCAACCATTTTATGATTTGTGTAGTTCCTGTGCATGTATAAATGTATTCAAGCATTTACAGACTGATGGCTTCGAAAGTGAGAAAACGAAATTCACTGAGATAGTGAAACTCATAGATATTTAATGAATCAAATTTTCTCCAGCTGTTTATAAACATACTTTGATGTTGTATATACTATGAGTTCATGTAGCACTTGCTTTAATACTTACTTGTACTGCTGACATCTCTGGCTATGAGAAAGAGGCAATTCAGTGTATGGATATGTATTAAATTTTCTTTGACAACTAGATCATATCTTTCTAGCAAAAAAAACCAATCTGGAAATAATTAAAATTTTTTATATATAATGCTTGTGTTTGCAAGGAAGTCTGGTACTAATTGTTTATATCATAACAGTAAGGCACGTATGGTCTATTAAAGCATAAGGACACAAGGCATCTCTGATTTAAAAGTATGCAGACTAGGTCAGTGCAGTCTGCATACTGAGCAACACAGCTCTATGCATAACATAAGTCCTATCAACTTTTCATGCATGAAAGATGTAGTCAGTAGCGTTCAGATGTTTTCATACTAGAAGGTTGTGTTTGTTACCTTCTGTTCTGTGTTTGTTATCTTCTGCTGGGTGGAGAACTACCTCCTTTTGTAGTGTTTCAATCACACACAACCATCTTGTTTCACTCATCTGCTATCTTGTGATAATTAATGTGGTACCAAAGATTTTCTAAATAACTTTTATAATATAAATGGTGTTAGGGAATTCTACTAACAACAGAAAATATTATTAAATCTGTGGCATTGCTACTACAATAAAACCCAGGTCTTCAATACTTACAAAGCTTCCTTTGGGAATAGGCTGAAGGGAGAAAACCTTTATACAGCCTCTATTTGTGTTTTTTCATTGCCTTAATTTGTGGAAGTGTGAAGATTTGTCTTCTCTACTGAATCGAATGTGTATAGGTTTCATAACCCTGTTTTTTTTTTTCCCTAATTGAAACAGTGATCAAAAACTTCATTATAAGACATTAGCGACAGAGAGGTAATTGAGAATATTATGTTGTAATTGCATTATCTATTCTTTGTTACCCAGTCTTAGGTGCATATTATATACATATATGTGGATGGAGCAGAAAGTGCTCCCAAAACAGACAATCTCCCTGAATCCCTAGAAAGGCCCCCATGGAGAATAATTTCATAGAGATAAGAAACTGCTGGCTAGGTGACGATTTAGAAATGGAATGCAGACCCCCTTGTTATCACTTTGTAATATTATTGCTCCATTTTTTCTTAGCATAAATAGGTTGATTTTAAAGGTAAAATACCTTAGGGATTGGTTAGGTTTAGAATCCCCTTAGTAATTGGTGCAAATTGTAAACCCCCCAAAAGATATCTAAACCCCTGGAAACTTTTAAACTTTAGATGTGTTAGTAGGATACCTTTGTAGCTAATAAACTGCAGATTTGTGCTTGCTACGTATCTCGGTCTCTTCACTCTGCTGGGTCACGGAGCTCAGCAGGCCAACGAAATATCTGGGTACGGCTGGCCAGGTCTGTGTTGCTGAGGGCTGCGAAAGCAGCCTGGGGACCCCCGGGGCTCCAAACCCCCAGCAACACATATATATGTATCTATGTGTATAATACATACATACAACAATATCGATATGAATTTGTATAAATCTTAACCAGTGTTGTCCAAGAGATTATGTTGTCTCAGAGACAATGATAATAATACCACACATAAAATAGCTTTTTAAGGTCATATTTTCATCATATGCTCTTCTAGCATGGTTAAAAGGAATTGATAATTTCTTTGTTAGACAAGGGTTTAAGCAAGATTACCTGATGTATTCTGGGCTTTTCTTCAGTTTTGTAGAAAAATACTTTATGGCTTTTTCTCCTCCAAAGTTTGAATAGGTGACAGTAGTAGGATAATCTATTTCTTCACATGGAGCAGGGCAAGTGGAATTGTGTGTTCCTACTGTACATAATCCTTTTATCTCTATATCATCTGAAATTTCAGAAGAAATAATTTATATAATATTTCTAAAAAAACACACAGTTTAAAAACTTTTTTAAAAATACTTACTAAATTACTATTAATTGTCTTTGATAAATGTGTGGATTAATTATCCCAAGAAAAATTGCTACTTACTAGTTTTGAAGGATCAAATAAGTATTTGCAACTGTCATTTGGGAAACTGGTTTACAAAAACAAGGGTTGAGATATTTTTCTCACTTTTTCCAAAGAAATACAGCACTTCTGAGTGTTTCTGCCTTCACTGGTGCATTATGTGGTTATTATTTCTCACCCACAGTTAAACAAAAAGACAAGAAAATACTAAAAGACTTTCCATGGTTTTTTCTAGCTTTCTAATTAAATACTTAGGTATATATCTTTGGTCTTGATGCCTTAGTGCCTGCCCTGCTCATTTCAGTGGGCAGAACCAGCTTCCAGAGCAATTCCAGTTGTAGTTTGCTACCATCTGATAACTCTAAAAACCTTGGTAAGCTAAGTTCACTTTACCTTAACCCCTGCCTGCCATTTGATAATTGGGCTCAAGACAGCTAAGAAGGCTTAGGGAAAGCTTTGTCTCCTCAAATACCAAAGAGAAGTCATAAAACTCTGCAGGTCTGGATGCTCATATAAGTGGGAAGCCATTCTTCTAACAAGGAATTACAGAAAGAATTACAGAAAATAATTTTTACAGAAATCTGGGAAAGCTAGAGAAAAACAATGTAAGTGAAAAATTGTAAGGCATAAATGTTTTCTAAATCATAGGCCCTAACTGTGAGATGAGTCCTGTAATCTCCTGCTTGTGATGCTCTATTTGTCCTGTTTGTGGGGTGGCAGAGATTGTGTTTGTTCGCTCTGCTTGTGGGCTTCTCACTTTTGCAAAGCACAGAGGAGGAGATATCTCAGCCTGTTAGCTGATGATTTGAATACTCCCTAGGGATGCTGGGGTTGTGGATTTTATTCTGGAGAGGCAGCCTTTAGAGCTCCTAAAATAATGCTCTTAGAAGGTCCTGCAGATATTGGATAAGTGTGCTGTTCCTTGAGATTTTGTTATCAGATGTCTTACCTCTCCTACACTGTCAAAGGAGAGTCAGCCCCTAAAATGAGATGCTGGAGACTATATATCTACAAACCTTCTGGGATCCAGCTCTGAATTCTGTTCATCCTTCAGAGGAATCTGGGGTCATTTTTGCTTATTGCTCTGTGGTTTCTTTGAAATTCAGTCACTGAGAATCTATTAAATAAAATAATATACATCTTCCCTCATGACAGACTTTTAAAGATCATGGTTATATAAGAATGTGAACTTAGTGGAATCCATTTTGAAATAGCTACAGGAAAAAAAAAGTAATTGTTCACAGGAATAGATCTGGCCTGAATTTTGCACACACCTTTATCAAAACCGTCTCCCCACCAACTTCTGAGTCTACTAATCACTCAGAGAGAATCCCATTATTACACAACAGAAATCAAAGCAATTAAAAATAAACCTTTCTGAGGTTCATGAAAAGTTACATCTCAGATTACCATTGTAAGTATTTTCCAGTCTGTTGTAGTGACTTACAAATTTCATACCCACTGCGTGCAGATTATTTGTTTATGGAAAAGAGTTTATGCATTTGGAGTGCTTTCAAAAGTTATAATTTACTTTAAAAGAGATAAAACCTTAAATTCCAGTGATTTATGTTTTTACCAGTTAACAAACCTGTTATTACTGTGCTGTTCACTCTTCTGGCACAAAGAATACAAAGCATTGGATCTAGAAGGATACTATACCGTGAAGATGTGAAAATGTTAGCCAGAGGCTTGGTAATTGAAAACACAATAGTTGGGTGTTCTTCCATTTGAAACCATTTCTGGATACTAAAATGAATTCTTCTATTAGTTTATATGTGTGTGTGTGCTGGTCTCTGTTTGGTCTCTGTTTTCAGAATATCAAATGAACTGGGATGTACTCCATTTCAGATTACTTTCAGTATTTTCATTTAATTGATAGATATTATCTACTATTTGGAATTGGCTTAGAAAACAAGAATATGAAGTTATTACTTACAGACTGCTGGATAAACACATTTGTAAAACTTCAGCAAGTCACATTCTGTTGCATTTCCTAAAAATAAATAAAAATATTTAGGAGCTTCAATTAACCATCTAACCCTTAGCTCTATTTGTACTAAACGGAAATGTAATGTCATCAAAGCCTGCTCACCACTTCATGTTAATGATTACACAACTGAGAAATCAATTCAGTTGGGCACAGTGCAGTCACCAACACCAGGAGGGGTACAGAGTGAAGAGACACAACAGACCAAGCCAGGAGGCTGCTTTTGGAGCAAACACCTTCATTATGTGTAGCAGCCTGAACTGCCTTTAAACTTGTGGTTCACTCTTTGTGTTAGCTTGCTAAAGACAGGAATTTCTGCTTTTCCTAGTGAAAAAAAAAAACCAAAAAAACCCCAACAAAACAAAACAATACAAAAAAACTAAGTAAGGTAGATTTGATATGTGATTACATCCCATGTGTTTCTGCAGAAATTTTGAACTGCATGCAGGAGTTTTTTTGAGACCTAAGGGGTAAAATAGTATGCTGATCTATAACAAAATTTTCAGACTTCAGATGGCCTCAGTTTCACTCCATTTTTAAATTTTTTTTGTTCACGTGGAAATGTTGTGTAGCGGTTTAGCACACAGAAGTTCCAGAAGGCGTTGCTCTCCTTTATGTAACTGTCTTTGTAGAAAGACAGTATAAAGTTGTATAAAACTGTTACCCCAGGCATGGGAGATCCAGACTTAATTGCCTTGGCAACCCCCTTTCTATGATAGTTTGCAGAAGACTGCCGACCTCCTTTTCCTGTTTCTCAAACAAGCTAGAGATTATACATTAATGGGTCTACTTTAGTAAGAGCATTCTGCCTTGAACATATTTAAAAAATACAGGTCAGAAAGTGCAGGCTTTGTTGTGGCTTTTCTTATGATCTAGTGGCTTTCTTGCCATCCAGTTATGAAAAAAAGAGGTGCAAGAGCAGAGATTTGAGTTCCAGCTCCTGCTTTAGGTGACAGTATTGTCCTTACATTTAATGCTGAAAAGGTGTGAGAGCTCAGTGTTACTGCTTTACATTTCTAGAGTGAATAAAAAGCCTGGATACTTTAGGGGAGTATTACAGCATGCACCTGTTACTTCACATTTGAGGCTGATTAGAAGGCTCCATGCAGCTTTTTGGCTTTTGCAGAGCCTTTGCTGCTGCCAGGCTCTTCCCATGGCTCATGTAGGGGTCCTCAAATTTTGTCTTCGAGCAAGCTCTTCTGCTATGGTTGCTGAATGCCTACCTGTGAAGTAAATTTTCTGGATTATGTGTGAAAATATATGTCTTGTTATGGACTTAGTTCCAGCTCCTTAGGAAGTCAGGTCGAAGACTACAGACCTGTTTCACACTCCTGAGGCATAATTGTTTCTTTCTATTTTTTGGACTGTGTCCTAAGGATAGACAGTGACCCAGATGCTAGGTCTAGGCTTGACCAAATATCTTGCTTGTTTCCTTGGAATTTTAATTAATCTCAGCTGGAGATTTCCCTCAAATATGTTCTGTATCTCCTTGGCTATTCAATAACATGTGAGGTCTTCCAGGAAGATGATGAGTGTGTGGTATGATGATACTCCTGAGAAATACCTGGAAGAATGAATGGTAAACAGCCACACCAGTCCTGTATGTACCGGGCTTTGCATTCCAGCAAACATCCATTAGTACTATAAATCTTGTGGTACTGAAGCTTTATATCAGGCTTGCACTCTCCCCATGGGTATTCTTGGATAATTGACTGTAGGATAATAATAACAAAAAATATAATTTTTTGGGTCTGTTTTAAACATGGTTTATTGCTTTCTTACATCTTAAAGTGCTGCAGGAAGCCAGTTGAAGACATAAACTATAGCATTGTCATTTAATTGGAGGCAATTACAGTTCATGCTCTTGGAATCAAAAATTCATCTTCCCCTCTCACAGCAAAAGTAGGGCCTGCTCAGACAACTTAGTGTAATATGGTACTCTGCGCAGCTTGGATTCCGTGAGGAATGTGAGAGCCCCCTTATTGTTAACAGAATGTGTTGATAGGGAAATTCTGTGGTCTTTTAACATTATCTATCAATGAGGCTGTAAAGTTACAGGAAAGACAGGCTGACTTTGATAGAGACAAATTAGGAAAACCAGTGATAACCTCCCCCCCAGGCAACAATAATTTCATTTGTGTCTGGAGGAAATGTTATTTTTTTGGAGACACTAAAGCATAGTAAATATTTTGCATTCCAAAATGTCTAATTCATTGTCGGTGCTTCAGAAGAGAATTAGAGACAGTAAAAAACACTACTTCCAGTTCACGGCAAAGTCCTTACCTTCAGCTGTCGGATTGCGACCTGTGCATGCATCCCCACTGGTGTAAGTAAACCTAAACCATCAAAACGTGGAAGCTCTTGGGGTGAATGGATAGCAAAAGTTATTCCAGCATCAGTATAACCAAGAGTAGGTTCATCAGTGAATTTGTCCTGATATGGAAAAGAATTGTTTAAAGTAGTTTTGGATTTGCTTACCATCTGAACCTTAAGCTATATTTATTGTGATACTATGCTATTTAGTAACATTTTTGGCAATTTACAGGAAAATATAGAAGCAAACTGACTTGAATTTCCTTTGTTCATTACCTCTGAGGTTTTCCTTCCAGTTGCTGTAAACTTTTAATCTTTTTATTCCTTTCGGCATCCCCCAGTTTTAAATACAAGAAGTCATGGATGAGCGTTTAGTCATAACTTGGAGATTTATTCCTTTTACTTGCAACTACCCATCATATTTCAGCAAACTTTTCATTATTCTCTTCAGAACCTTTCACTCCTGACTCATAATTCCTAGAGAACAAAAGCCAATGTCTAAGTCATTTATCAGTCTGTTAGTTTTCTTCCCTGTTCTCACAAGGTGATATTCCCTGTTTTCTGCTTTTTGTTGGTCAAAGACAATTTAATGTAAGAAATAATTTATAGTGCAAAGGCCAGGTCTTGGCTGGCATTGAGCTGCTGCAGCTGCTATAACTAAAATTTGCTGCTACTTAGAAACTGGTACCAGGTGATCTTCCCTACTGGAACTTTTATTAAAATGAACGGCTTGTATAAAATTAAATTGCTCTTCTGATGATGTATTTCAGTTGTGGGTGAACAGTGCATGTAAATGCTCACTCACAACCTTTTCCCCCTTAGCTGGGAACAGAGTCAATAATAATTCTGTCTTTTTAAATCTCTATTAGGGTATTTCCTTTAAAATACCCCTTTACTTGGAAATAGTCTTGATTTTGAACTTTGTGCATGAAATTCTGGAGGTCTATGTAAACCAAATCAAACAAAAGTCCCAAACCAGACAAAAAAAACCCCTCCACTAATTTATAAGTTAGTACATGATTCATTGCTTATAATCCTTAGGATAGCTGTACCTGCTGGACATCAAAAAGCAAATGTAAGCCTCTTCCAGACAAACTCACTCTTCTTGCTGAAAGATCATTGTGATTAAAAGTAAAGCAGTTTCCATATTCAGTGAAAACCTGTTCAAAATCCTTAAATAAAGGAAAATAGGGAAGAGTGAAATGAAAGAAAGAACACTTGCAGTTTCCATAGTTAGTTACAATGCAAGAGAGGGACTTGTTAGGTTATTTTGTTTTATTTTTTTCCTCCAAAGTGCTCAATACTGCAATCAGAAAAGTAGTATTGATGAAATATTCAAAAGTATTTCAGCCCTTTCTATAGAAAATGAAGTTTAAAGGAGAAAGTTCACATTGTTTATTAATACTTACAAACTGCTCAGAATAATTTAATAAGGTCCTGTGTTATCTCTATACCTGTAACATTATATAGAAATTATATATTCAAAAATAACTTTCTATTTTTTACCATTAGCTGCTTAGTGAAGACTTAGTTTCAAAACTGAATGTCATGTTACATATGAAAGTACGATATTTGCATTTTTTCCCAAAACCATCTTGTAATGTAATATGACTGCATCTCATTGCTTTAGTTTTAGTTCTAAGTACTAGTGTCTTCCAGTTAAGAGAAGTCTCTAATGCCTAATTTTAGAAACTACAGCATATCTAAAGGTTAGATTAAACTGAAAGGATATAGACCTGATTTCTTCGTTCACATTTTCTGTTTAAGTTGGGAATTCCTTTACAGAAGAATTATCATAAAAATGGGATGATTATATTTTTTGACTGTTGTCTCAAATTCCCAAAGACAGACTATTTTAATTTCAATATTTAAAATTCCTGTGAACTCTCCATATATTTACCCTGGCTGTCTATATTCTTGACCTCAAGAACAAAACTATAGAATCACATCATGCAAAAAACTTCATTCAAACTGTTTTTCATTGTAGGCCACTGATGAAAAAGGTTATTAGATGCAGCTGGGAGGTATGACAGCTTTCAAAAGCTGCTGTCTGTGCAGAAGTGGCATTAGGCAGAGAGCAATTTAAACTGAAATCCCATCTTACAGCTCAAAGTCCAGCAGGCTGCCTCTGTAGCCAGTGGGAGAATTGAGACCCTCGGGGTAATTTAGAGCAGGAGTTTTGTTCTCCGTTGTCTGAGTATAAAGGAACGTAGGGGAGCAGCTGGGAAAGCTAGATGTCTTAAATAACATATATAAGAACATATAAGTATAAGAACATATCCTCTTCCTCTCCATGCTACTGTTTTAATAAAATAAACATATTTACCTGTGGGTAACATGGCTTTCCAAAAAAATCACATTCTAGCAATGTGCTGCTGTTCAGATAAAACCCATTTTTCCTTGTAAAGTCTTTGATGCTGAAGTTCTGGTTCCCAAGAAGGAAATCATTTAACTCCTGGGAATATTTATCTTCCATAGCAAATTTTTGGAGAATTGCAGATACAATGTTCCAAAGTAAAAAAATTACTTTCAGGTTGCTCACTGCATGAGCTTGAAACCTGCCAGTGAGAAGGAGAAAGAATTGCTTGGGATTCTGTAGTTAGAGGACTGCTCTCAAGGCTGCTCTTGACAAAACTGTGACACAATTTGCTGTGTGCTCACAAACTATAAGTGATTCTTGCCGACCAGGTTGCAGTTTGACCTCTACAACATGAATAAACAATATAGTCTCTGTCTCTAGGAATGTATCTTCCATATCTGGAAATAGAAAATAGACTCCTTCCCATGGCTATTCTGGTCATTCATATAGGAAAGATTTCTGTTGTGGGGGATTATTTATTAAATATTAAAAACCAAATCCCCTGAACAGATTAACCACATAAGCCAATGGTGGTTTAAATCAAAGGTGATCTTTACTCTTTGAATCCACTTGAAAAGTCTCAAAAACATGATGAGCTTGGTGGTGCTTTCCTTATGTACAGCATTGAAATTCTTCATTGAAGTAAATTAAAGCTTTACAGAAGTTAGAAGTTTGAAGAGAGAATAAGCACAAATGAAACTATAATGCCATGTTATTTAGAGTTGACATTTTTATCTTATTTTTAAAAATTTATTAATGTAACATATTTGTGTTATAGATCATAATGCCCCAGTTTAAGGAAGATTAGTAGGAACAGTTTTTCACAACAGAATTTGAGTCAGGAAATAAAGACAAAGGGAGTGCTGTGTCTCTTTGTCCTGCTAATGAAAAAACACTAGTTAATTAAAACAGGAGGGGAAGATAAGCACAGCATGACCGGCAGATGGATATGGCAGCAAACTGTTATTTAGATGGAAAAATGCCGTGTTCAGTAGGTGATTCCTTACAATGTGCTGCTGCTATAGTTACAAGAAGTTTATAACATGTTTATAACATCCAGCCCACTGCAACTTCTGTCTGCAGTGCAGGTTTTGTGGTGTAACCCAGAGTAGCTTTATGCAGGTAATGGGAAGGTGGCATAGGGAGGCAGAACGAATCCATGTCTTTGGGACTTGGACTTCTGGCTGATGCTGCCAGCAAAAGGTAGAAAATAAGAAAAATCACTATATTTTGAGAAAAAAAAATGTGGATAAACTTTCTGTGTTTCTAAAACTTTTCCTAAGTTCTGTATTTGCTCTAAAAATCAGGCCACAATTTTATTAAATTATTTTTGAAGTGGCTTCACTGAATGTTGGCCACTGTCTTCAAATGTAGAAATCTGCAGTAAAGTTGTTGCTTAGACACATGATTTTCAAGCAACCCAAATGCTTTCCTCCTGCAAAAACCCCAGATATCTGCTGGAGTTCTAAAGGCTGAGCACCTCTGAAAAAAGAGTATCTGTTTTACCTAACATTTTTACCTTTGCATGAGATTTCTACTTAAAATAATTTTCTAATCTTGTCTTTTATTTTTAACTTGAATGTGGCTGTTGGCTGTCCCTTAGTTACACGGAAAAGCAACACTCATACATAGAACATTGCCACCAGAGGAGGTTTTCTATTCCAATTTCTGTTTTGAATCTTAAAAATCATGTCATCTGAAGGAAGGGGAAGATTATAAAAGCAACCTCCTTTTCTTGATTCTCCTATTTTCATTTTCATTTAAGTACCATGTGGTGGTATGGAAGACATGCCCCTCATAGCCATATTTTCCTTGGTTTATGTGATTTGTCCAAACAAGTTGTGGAACCTGACTGCTTTCAGATAAAGATGTGTTGTGTCTCTAGAGCAAACAACAAACAATTTTTACCTGTTCAAGTTACAAAAGGTCACTGCAGGGAATTTTATGTTTTCTACATACTGAACCACCACTGCAGTTGTAGTTGGCCAGCTGAAGTAGTAGATGAAGCGACTGCAGATCTGCCAAATAACAATGGCAAGGCAACCTGTGACTATCAGCAACCACAGTGCTCTGCGAGCCTTGCTCTGTGTGTGGACAATGTTATGCACGCCATGAATTGAAGAGGATGAGGCAAACTTCTCATGATATTTCTTTCTGTCTTCCAAATCTGGCAGCAGTTTCTTTATTAAACACAATCGTATCTTTTCCAGTATTCCTGAACATGGAACAAAGTTAATTTAAAAAAAAAAAAATTGGCATTTAACCATCACTTTAAAAAAGAATCCACATAATTCTGATAATGAACAGCAGATGTAAATTTTCACTTTAATTGTAAATTCTCTAAGTAATAAACTTGCTTCTGAGGATGGAAGAATTGTGTACTAACAGACGAGCTCAGTGCTGTCTTGAGTAAAAAAATATATCTTGCAGTATTTCAAGCACTCAAATGTTTAAGTACTTTAATTTAAGAGTAGTTCCACTCCTGGGGAAAAGACTGGATTTTGACATACTTCCAGGCTCTAAAACCATAGGTTGCTGTGAGCTTATGTTAAACATCTCATTTTTAGAGTAACAACCCAAAATAGGACAGGTCCTTCACACATGCTCTGACAAATAAGGTTAAAAATGAATGATATGAAATGAAATTTCACTCTTTCACTATTAAAATTTTCAGGATAAGACTTGGAAGGTCATGGGTGCAAAAGAATATCTGATCTAATTTTCTTAGGCTCATACTTGTCTGATTCCATAACTTTGAAATGGGATGGGTTTAGTTTTCATTTGCACCCTGTTTTCTATAAACTGATATTAAAATAAACCAAACCAAACAATTTTTATATCTAATTTTAAGGGCTATAACAATAGTGAATGTAATCAACACCTGGAACTGCTTTAACTTTCTTATGCTTAATGCTGAATAATCTTTTGGACATGGATTTAAACATCATTTTCTCTCCCAAAATATCCAAATGAGGGAAACTTGATGGGACCTTTTTTGTACCTTGTCATAACTGGATCACTCTTTTGTAAAGTGCTTCTTTTACAGATTCCTATCCACTACTTTATTTTGGCATTAAGTCCATAAGAATAGTAAATCAAAGAAAGTTTGTGAGGCAGTTATTGATATCTAAAAATGTAGTATTAATATTATTTATATCAATGTTTAACAGCAATTAAATGCTTCCCTTCTGTTTTTAATGAGAAACTACACTTAATAGTTTGCATATGTGGTAGGAAAAGAATCTAGCCTTTTAAAAACTGACTTACTTGAGGCTAGTACAGTTGGGCAAAGGAACAAAGGGATGTAAGAGTCATCTGCCAGAGCCACAGCAGCCACATCATGACCACATCAGTACTCTGGGGCGTTTCTTTGGTCCACATTCTCTGGACTGCGATAATGAAAGCCCAGCTGGTGCTGGATTTCAAAATGTTTCTGAAGGGAAAGAATTTATGTTGTTCTTTTAAAGTCTGTGTGAGAACTTTGATCAATATTACATAATTTACTATGACCTCATTTTATCATCAGTTTTCCACTACAAAACTCTTCAAAAGTTTCTCTCCTAGCTCTTGTGACTATTGGAGCCCACTGCAAATCTGTTCAGCCATGTATGGTTTTGTACATCGTGCTGGAATGGAGAAGATTTCTGATTTTACTGTAGGCTTCTCTCTCACTAGCACGTGGCCAGTGGGATGTGTTCTTTGCATGTTCCCCAAAAAAGAGCAGAGGAAGAAGTACATTCCTAACATGTCTGCACTTGCTGCCTGTAGACTCCAACAAGACATCACAGACAAGTCAAATCCTTTTCTCTAAGGATTGTGCTGTGTTTATTTCTTCTATATGCACTGTGCTAGGTATGAAAATGACAGCATGTCCCTACATTAAAGTCCAGTGCCATGAAAAAACACTAGTTACTTCAGCAGAAGTGTAACTTTGAATATAAGCAAACACGAAGCTAATCTATATTTCAGCTCTTTTGCATAGTTAGTACAGTAAATAGTGCTAAGTAGAAATTATGTTTCACCTGAGAAAAACATTAAAAGTTTTGCTTTTAATGTGTAGGATTATCTAATAATAGCATGCTGCTGCTTTCATTAGCACTGCTTTGTGACTATCTTAAAGAATCCTTACACTGCTTCCAGATTTCTTTAGAAAATGCTATTTAGCAATTGCCTAGTTAAAACTGTATTAGCTTTATTCTAAATACACAGAGGGCCAATAGCTAAAGACTTTAATTTCTTAAGTAAGCATACAGATTTTTTTTCTACAACCTTTTTTGAGCTCTCCCTTCTTCATTGTATCTTGGAAAGATACATTATTGTTACTTTTGGACAAGATGACAAACAACAAAGCTCTTGGTAAAGTACTCTGATATACCGAATCACATACCTTTGGCATCCGATTCAATGAATCTCCTGAGCTGGTCCATGAGGCCGTGCTTATTTCAGTAAGGAAGGGATGGATAACAAGTTGCCTTACCACTGTGATCACTGCTAGGTAATGGCTTTTATAGAACACCAAACGGGAGGTGATTCTCGATGATGCGTGGGATTGGGTCATTTACCTGCCGGGGTTGCTACGTTTTGCCGTTTATTAACACAGTCTGCAATGTGAAGGAGAAGATAATTTTGATTACAGGATCAAATGTACATATTTATACACATTTCAATTACTCATTATGCTAATAGTAGTACAAGTGCACTTGTGTATTTCACCACCTTACAAATTTCTTTCATATATTTTCTTTCTGTTTTAGAAAGACCAGTTATCTTTGCTAGAATACCATGCTTCTCAGAACTGAATAGCTTCTCTTGAAGTAAAAAAGGAACCTCTTCCTGGTCTGGAGGGCAATGTCTGTCACTAGGTTCCCACCAGGAACAGGATGCAGTTCATCCACACTTTGACAAGCTGTCTTCATAAACAGCTCCAGATTTCATGTTCTTGTGGACGTTTCAGCAAAAATGAGCTGTTACTCCTAAGAACTAACCCTATAGGCAAGGATGAATATACATGCAGGATCAATCATTCCAGCAAGGCCTTATGCTAAAGTACAGAGACTGCTTTTTTGTAAATGTGCAAAATTATCTTGTTTGAAATTTATTTCAAGAAAAAAACATCTAATAAAAGGGAATAAAAATACTAGAAGTTTCAAACCGGGGATGTACTTGATTAATGCTTTAGGAAAAAATAAGAAAAAAGCTCCCTCACATTCTCTTTATGAGCTGTTTATTTCTTTTCCTCTGTTAGTAATATCCCGTTGGTCACCTTCTGAATTCTTGGGTTACCAGGTATATCAGCTTGGCTCCTTGGTGCCTTACTGCCTGGTTGTTTGCTATTTTCTGGCTATGTTGATAATGCTAAAGCAACAAGGTAAAGCACTGAACTCCATTGAATTATTCTTGGCTGACAAGATTCTGTACTCTGTTTCTTGGAATTCTAAGCTCCATTTGTCACTTATGCCTCACTGGTGGGACTCTTTGCCAGGACAAGCTTCGCAAAGCACTTGTGTCAACTCAAGCAGTTTTTGAGATCTGTTTGTAACTCACATGCAACTGATGCTCTGCTGAGAAGCTTCCGAGTGCTGCAGGTCTATTGACTCCTATTAATTCAAACCACTGTAATTCATAGAACTCAGACAACAACTCTTACCCGAGTTGCTTGAGTTCATAAAACAAATAATGTCAATCTTTTATACTGTTATGTACATAAATGTAAGTTACTTGGCTCTCTATACTTTTTTTCTTAAATTGTATTGCTGCCTTACAAAGAGTTGTTATGCTTATGCAATGCTTTAGATGAACAAGGCTTATGTTGTCCCCTTGTGTTTTACATAAGAAATTGATTTGGAAAAATGTCTTTCTTTTATGGTTGTTTTATATTAATTCTTAAGCAAACACTAAAGGATGAAGACCAACCATCTTATGTTTGTTCATCCTTCCCAAATGGCTTGGACAAACAGGTCCCAGATTGTAAATTGGTCACAGGCAGCTTGCTCTGTCCACTCACTCCTAGCATATGTATCAAGTTATTTAAACCACACATTCCCTAATAATTAATGCAGTAAAGATTAGGAAAACCAACTATTGACAGAGGTGATCACCATTTTTTGCATTCACACATAATGCAAATTTTGTATTTAAATTATTATTTGAAGACAGTCTTAAGTGCTGTTCAGTTCTTATGTTATGGTGCTAAATTAAAAAATAATGCTACAGCCAGCATAACTACATAGCTATTTCCTGAGACAAATAGATAACATGTTTCTGATAAAGTTAATTCTTAATACCTAGTTGCAGCAAAATGTCTTCTGAGAATTCTTATCGGTTGCTGAGATAAAATACATGCATACACAAGTATGTATTTGGTGTATATTTAGCTTTCATTGGACAATATTGTAATTTTTAGAATATGTTAGTGTTTCTTTCCAATGACTGCTACATTGCATGACCCTCTATAAGTGCTTTCTTGACATTAATGCTTCATTAGCTCTCTCTTTTAATAGAAGCATCTCAAATATTATCTACATTTAAGACAGAAGTAATGCATTTGCTAATATGGCAGACTACAAATACTTCTACTCAATTAATACAAAAATATTAGTAAAAAAGGCAAAACAGAGGAGAAATAATGGAGTGATCACCACCTAGATTGTTATCATGTACTGTCATTGCCATTTCATGGAATGACAGTAACTAATTGTATATGCAAGCATCTGTCTTGCTCCTTCCTTTGAGCATGTACTGAAAGTGGATTCAGCAATGGAGGGCAGAAGGGGCTGCAGCAGGAGACGCTCAAGGAGAGTTTGAGGACTCATTGAGTCTCTCACTACATTGACAAGGAACCAGCTGTGACTGGAGAATTTTGAGCTCTCATAATTGTTTTTTAATGCTTAAAGATACTAGAATTTCCTTATTTTTTGTTTTCTTCTGTGTTATCCTGCCATAATTTAAACTGGTTACTCCTTTTCCCGTCCTGTGGAGTACTGCAAGTTGCTTATTGCCCTTCCTTTTGAAAGGAAGGTATTTCTCACTTTTCCACCCACAATCTTCTCTTAGTTAGGTCAATTCTTTCCATCTTTCTTGAGGCCATATTTTCTACATCAAACATCCGTTGTTCTTGCCATCCTCTTCTGAACCCTTTCCACATTGTCTTCATATGTCTTCAAGAGTAGTGCCCAGGATATAATATAACAGATAAAGTTTTTCTGATGCTAGTAGAAATGAGGGATTACATGCCATGTAGAGAGTTGCTATTTAAAAATTCCAGTATAAGATTTTCTCTAGAGTATGTTTTATTTGCAAGTTTGGTTATCACAGCTGAAATTCAAAAGTACTGCTCTTTGCATCACAGAAGCTGCACATGATTAATTTCAGTGCATTAAGGTAATTTTGAATTCTAACTCCTATCTGCCAACATACTATTAGACTTTCCATGTTGTTCTCATTTGTCAGTTTAAGAAGTGCAGAACCTATTCCATCACCCCAGCCATTAATGATAATGCTGAAGAGGACGAGTTGAGCAAATTTCTATCAACGTTTGTCCTAAACCAGCCCTTTGCACTTTCCAGACAGCTGTACTGTGAATAAACAGCAGCACGAACTGAGCCACGTGGAGGCATGGGAGTAGCTTATGGTTACAGATTTGTGTTTCACTGGACCTGACAGGTAACCAGGATTGGGGTGTTTAGGAAGGGAAAAACAGCCTTCACTAGAGAATTGCACTCTGCAATGTGTGGCTGAAAGGCATTTATAGAGAGTAAGTTTGCCATGGGACAACGCCGTGGGATGTGTCAAAGATATGTGGTTTCTCCTAAGTTTACAGTTCTGGCTGGCATTGATCCATTTACATTGATGAAAGCAGGGTGTTTGGGCAATAGAAGTGAAAGAACATTTTCTCCCTACTTGGGGAATAATTATTAGTCAAAAATTATCTGCATGAGAAGGAAATACTGCCCCATTCTACTGAGCCACAGATGAGAGACAGTGGAAGGAAGGCTGTGCTGGGATGTGTGAAAAATAAATGGAAGTTAAAAGTATGCTGGGAAGTGAGACACAGTTCTTTGTGTTTAAGAATTTGAACAAATGCAGTATTTAAAAAGAAAAAAAAAATAATCTTTCCAGCACTATCTCATCTCTTTGTTTGTAGTTTGCAAGACCTTGAGCTCTGTTCCTCCCCCAGGTACAAACGTCTGATTGGATTCTTAATATTGCATCAACTTTAAGCTTGTTTGTTTTAGCCTGGAGTCACCAAATTTTAGTTTTCTTAAAACCAACTGTTAATTTCAAGTGCTAGTTAGATAGCAAGTCCAGTTCAGAAAATCACAGAAGACTCACTTCAGCAGAGGACAAATTTTGGTTGAAGTTTATCTTCTGCTCTTCACCTTCCTTTTATGTGTCTTTATTCACTTATCTCTTGTTGTGTTATTAAATTGAGTGAGGAAGTGATTTTTGTTCAGTGCTGGCAGAGTAGCCAACACTGTGAGGTTTTGGCTTAGGGCACTTGCAGCTTCACCTCTACAACTTGAGTTGCACTTTGTCAACCAAAACAGTAGCTGCTGTACTGCATTTCACTATTATAGTTGTGAGTTTATCAAAATTATTTCATCACTATAATTTTATGAGATTAACAATGCAACACATTTACATAGAAAAGATATTTTCCTTTTGAGTACTTAGTCTCACAAAGCTCACAGCAGAATCTGCACAAATGCAGAACAGGGTGACTGGGACTACAAACGTATAGTACACCTATTTCTCATTAACTGTGAACTGGTACCAAACAAAAATGAAAATTGCTTGATTATTTGGCAGGAAGCTTGAAACTTGCACAGGGAAATACTCATTCACATAATATGCACTTCAGTTATGCAGTACTTCATTGCTGCAGGCTGTGGATTCACAGAATCTACAAAAAGGTTATTAAATGCAAGGAATCTTAGGAAATCCTGGGCTATCAAAATTGGAAAGTTACATCAATATTCTGGGGAAATTATTGCACTGTAAGCTTGCTTGTAAGCTTAGTTTTTAGCTTGTTGAGGAGGCTTTTTTTTTGGGGGGGGTTTCACTGATGGTGTTTTGTTTCATTTGTTAATGTTTGTTTCTTTCGTTCTAACAGCTCTTCCCAAGAAATCTTTTACTTTCTCTTTGAAACTTTTCAGCATGGCATGACCTACTTGGATCTTTGACTCATTGCAGGCATTCTTACATAGGTAGAAGCCATGTGTGCTGGGTAGCTCCTAGTCTGCAATTGCTGGACAAGAGTGTTGGGAAGCTTCAAGCGTCATTTGTTTGCAGTCAGAAATTCTCTGAGCTCTTTCTTCAAGTTAGCAAACACAAGACAAACAAATTGATTTATGATGAGTTTGTAATCAGAATGAGAGTTTGAGCTGTAGAATGGGTGACACTGTCCAAACCACTTGTGTGTGTACTTTTTCTTCTCCATAAGTGATTTCATGCAGGAAAACTTGAGATTTGGCTTGGGTGAACAGGTCACTTCCAATTCATACTTTTTCTGGGTTCATGCCAGAAGGTGAGTCTTACTTACCTGTCCTCATCAGATCATAATGTTTCAGACAGAGAGCCCTATAGTGAGAACATGCAAACTCTTGGCTCTGGCTGTACCCATAAATCATGCTGCAGGCCACCTCTGACTTACATTGAACCTCCCTCGGCCAGGCTGGAGAGAGGCTCTCTTTTTGCCCATATGAATCACTTAATCTCAGTCCCAGTAAGTTCAGTTTGTCTCTGCTCTGCAGCCCTATTGCTGCCAGTCCAACCACCCTACATCCATCTGGGGAAGGGGAGGTAAATGGAAAGGGGGCAAGGGTGAATTAAAAAAGGTGCTTAACAATTTGCATGCTTGGTAATGAAGGCCATGGCAGTTCATTTGAATGCCACAAAGAGCAGTTCTGGGAAGCTGTGGTTGGGGTTTTTTTGTTTGGTTTGGTTTGCTTTGGTTTGGTTTGGGGGCTGTTTTGTTTGTTCATTTGTTTGTTGTTTTTGTTTGTTTGTTTCTGCTGTCTGTAACTGTCTTGTATTCAGCTCAGTCACAAACCAGAACATTCTCACTGTCTGCTGAAGGTTAGAGTCCTCTGATGAAAGGAAGGCTTTTTATCTGATTTTCATGCATTAAAAGTATTAAACAAATAACTAAATAAAATCTAAAGGGGACACAAACTTGGTTTTCACAGTCTTGCTCAGTCATCTGCAGAATGAACAGCAAGTTATGTGTGTGGCTAGATCTGCTTCTTTGTAGCTCTGAGTGTTCAACACAAAAATGGGAAATGAAAGTACATTTTGAGAAAAAAGCAATACCATAATTTAAAATTAAAATTATGTTTTGCTTTCAGATACATTCAGATACATTGAAGAGCTTTTTTCATCAAGATTTGTTTATGATTATGCTAGTAGGGAGAGATGACAAAGTGGCTATAAATCTCTGTCAGGATATAAAGGACACTCAAATAAAAATCAGGTCCCTACAGTGACCCCCAAATTTGAGCAGCATGGCAGAAGCACATTTATTTTTAAGGGTGTCTGCAGCCATGCCAGAGTTCAAGGCTCTGAGCTGATCAAAACCTGAGGGCTCTTGTAAGCTGTGCTACCATCTACACTGCCAACACACAGTTTCATAATCAGGTCATACAAAACACTTACATTATTTTACTACCAAGTTCATTACATACTTTGAAGCCTTACTGAGATCAGAGGAAGGCAGCCAGAAAGAGGACTGAATGATCTGTATTGTCTCTGGTTTTATTTCAGGGGCTTTCAAGTCCTCATCAGGACATCTTTTACCACTGATCTTGGAGAGTTTGAGATCTATTGTAGTTGCAATTCAGAGTGCTGAATTCAGCTAGTGTGAAATTAAATTTTCTTAAATGAATGGATGAAAATATTATCCATAATATTACCCATTTCTCAGGAATTGATCAGTTACCAGCTTTGGGACCAATCAGCTATGAGGTCCTTAAACAAGGAGTTCGAAATGTTGGAAACACTGAAAGAAACTTTCTAAATTGGGCTTGTCTGGCTGATTTATTTGATTGACTGAAGCCTGTCTGTTGCTGAATGGAAAGGGGAGTTTGTATAGTTGTTAGTTAGATAGCACCACCAGCTATATTTAAAGTGAGTTTGCTAACCCTGAGTGAATTGATGGTACTATTACTTCCCAAATAGGGAGTTAATGTTTTGTTAAGTATAGAGTGTAAAAGGGCTCTGATACTTCAAAGTCCTTTGCAGACTGGGTAGGCAATGTAAAGGCTGACAGTCAGAGACCATTTCACTGGAAGTTTATTATTCTCTGTATTCCACAGAAGAATATAAAACTGCACAAGGAAACACACATTAATATATTTTGTAAGGTTAAACGTTCAGTATTTTCCAACTGTCATTTTTACTAGCTTCACATTCTTTCCTTGTGCAATGAGAAAAGATAACAGCTTGATTTCATTATGCAGGCTCAGTCTGGATGTTTCAGGTGAAGATACATGGGAATGACAAGAAAAACCTGCTTTTTCTTTTGAGATCTATGGATGTGCAAGATTTCCACATTTGTAAATCAAGCCGTTTGAGTGCGAATATGTGAAAAGTGGCTTTCAACATTTAATTTCTGATGTCTTCACTTTCATCTCTAGTTGTCCACATTGCTGAGCACATGTGTAGGTGCATGTGAGGGGAGGATTATTTTCTTCTGTCAGGTTTTACATCATGAAGGAAGAACTCCTTGACCTTGCTTGGTGAGTTGCTTCAGTGACATCCTACATTTCTTGTGGCTCAACTGAATTTCAAGCTGATTTGTGTAAAGCCTGAAAAATGACATCTAGCTGAACAGGGTATCCATTCCATCATCCACATCCTATATCTGCATTTCTTTATGAGCAAACTACTCTTAAGTGACTGGAACAGCTGAAACCACCACACAGACATCACAAGCAGAATAAGTCTTGCAGAGAGCAAATGACCCAGGGTCACAGAGGTCCTGAAGTTTTGTTTGCAGTGAAACTGAGCATTAACTTTTTTTTTCAGAAAGGACTGGCAGGCAGAAAAGAAGTGTATACTAGTTACATGTTACTTCATTGTGTGTTAAACTGATGACCAGATAGAATTGAGTAACATTTGTCAATAAATAAGAATGAAACTTTTGTGCAAGGAGAGAAAATTAGGAAATTATTCAGAATGAAATGCTCAGAAAAAAACAGCATGAGAGGTTCATAATGCTTTTGGTTCTTTACTTAATCTGTGTACATTTTTTGCAATTATATTTATTTCTTGAAATCTCTTTGAATAAGCACTATTTAATCTGCCGTAGAAACATGTTTTTCCACTTCCTCCTTGCAACCCTTTTCTCTTTCATGTGTCTGATTTTTAAAACTTAACAGTATCCTGATACCAAAGGCTGCAGGTTAAAAATCTGCTTTAACAATTCCTGCATTTATTAAATATTGCTTTTTTATCACACACAGACACACTACACCTTACACCTGTGTCCAAAGAAGCAACTGGTGGAAACATTGCAGTAAAAAGCACAAAAAACTTGTATCATAGGACAAAACAAGCATGCCATCCATTCATTTTTTAACTGGCAGAGAAAAACACAATCCTGGAGAGCCAACAACATATGAACTTCCTGACCTTTGTGCTGTGATAGTTTCTGTAATTATTGAATAGTGGGGATGGGCCAAGAGCTAAGGAGAGGAATTTGGGGGTTGGCCTTGGCAGTGAGATAAGGCTACATATAAGGGAGCTGCAGCAGGGAACACTACAGGGTATTTTCCCGTGTGCAGCTCAGGGAATTTGGATCCTGAAATCATGAGCCACTGCCCCTTTGCGGGGAAGAATTACCTGTGAGTCCTTCCTTTCTCTGTTTTGCTTTATAAATTCAATTCAAATGATAAAGTGTTAGTGCAAAATATGAAATCTCAGACAGGAATTACTATTATTACCAACAAACAGCTGTTACCTGTAGCTATAGAGATCATACAAGGACTTGTCTGAGCACTTGTTATTTGATGAACTAATGTAATTTTACCAGCTGTTACTGTGACAAGGAGGAATTTCAGTTTTTATCAAAAGACTGCTTTACTGGTTCTGTTTATCAAAATAAAGCATTGTTTGAATTGTAGATGCATCTGTTAGTAAAAAGACAGGTATATTCATAATTCTTTAATTAAATAGTTTACATATTTACTTCATTTTCTTAGATTTAATTTTAACAAACTATCTTTGGAGGATGAAAATGATGACAAATCTCAAGAAGGAATAAATAAAGCCAGCAAAGGTGGGCTTATCTATGGAGAATACCTACAAGTAAGTTCAAGGATTTCATGTTTGCTGTCCTGGTTGCTCTTACAACTTGAGGCAGGACCTGTGATTGACACTTCTCTCAGCAGTCAATTACTAAGACAGATCTCCAGGTTTAACGGGCACAGGTGCCCGTTTCAACTGGGACCTCAAGGTGGACTGTGGAAAGACTTCTCAAACTGCAAGGAAGATCAAAATTTTGGTAGGGATTTGGTAGGGAATTATCCATATTGGTAAGCCTAAACTGTAAAGTGACACACCACAAAAAGCTTTCTTTGGTCTGATAATAATCACTTGGCAATTTCTGCACACCAGCAGGCTCTGTGCAACTTCCTTGAAAGTCTGGAACATTTGGCTGGAAAAAGCTATTTCAGAAATCTAAGGGGTAGGATGATGACAAGGGGGAACATTAAAAAAAACCAAACAAAACAAACAAAAACTGCAAAAGCTAGAAGCAATTAAGAAATAAGTAAAAATAAAATACCATGGGTAATAAAAGAATCCAGAAGTCCTTTTTTTCTTTTTTCAGACAGCATGAACTGAAGTGAGAGGAAATAACTCTGTGCTTTTGAACTGATTTGTTACCATACTCTTTAGAATCTTGCAAAGATTATTGGAAAACAGCTATGATTAGATTGTAAATTTGACTAAGAAAAAACAGTAATGTCAGAACTGAAATTATTACTGCCTCAAATTAGAGCTGAACAACAACATCTTATGCTTATATTGTTGTATTTTACTATGGAAATTCTGTTCTCATGGGACATGGCATTATAGTTTTAAAATCTGGAGAACATGATGGATATTTTGTTTTCTCTATTTTAAAATAAATAAATAAATAAACAAACAAAAAAATAAATAAATATTTTAAATTACCCTTAAAATAATTTTCAAAACTTTATTACCTGAGGTACCTAAATGTTTCATTTCAGGTAAGATTTTTATCTAATTAAAAAGTAAAAGTCATACCTGAGACAATTTAGTCAAACTTCTCACATAACCTAGTGTGAGGTCTGTATGTGTATTTTTTAAAATATTATTTTTAAAAATTAGCTGTAGGCAGTAAGACCGCCATTACTAATAGAACAGTTCTTACCTTTATTTTTAAGCTGAACAAAATATTGAATGCTCAAGAACTTGAGAGTGAGAAGAAAGGAAAAAAAATCCATGATGAGCATCTTTTCATTGTGACACATCAAGGTAAGTGGAGGAGTGCTGGGATAGTTGACCAACATTTTTGCCACAGGGAGTTATTTGGTGCTGACACATGCAGTACACTATTTGTTTTCATTTTGGACACTAGCACAGCAATATCTCTGTCTTTTATCTGTTTTAATATTTGCATATATTCATATATAAATTGTAAGGCAGTAATCAACTCTATGTTTGTGAAGCCATAAGTATAACCTTTGGATTTGGTAAATCAAGATATGGATGGTTCTATCCCTAGAGAAATTAAGGTGGTGAAAATCTTGTTGTCATTCAAGCCACAGGCTGCTTTGCAGGTTATTGTAGGCAAATTTTGTGTATTGCTTTGTGTTGTCTCTGAAACTTAGGTTTTAACCATCTAGAATCTGTCTAGAAATCAGCACACAAGTTAGGCACTCCCAAATGCCGACATCTGTTTTTCAGACCCTGGCCTGATGATTTTTCTGTTATTGACAGAAAACACATAAGCAGGTGTGGAGTTAGATTTTACTGAAGTATCAGATCCAGATTTTTCCCTTTCCTCCTTTTGTAATGAATAATCTGTAGATCAAATAACTGATGTGTAAAACATATTTAAAAAAATCTGTCAGTATTCTCAACTTTAGATTATTTTGTCTAATACTGTAGGTAAAGGACAGAATACTGTAACAGGTAATAACTGTACGTGTCAGCATCTTCTTGCACACTAGCAGTGTCAATATAGGTTATTCATTTCAAATCAACATGTAAGATTTTTTCTTTCTTGGTGCTAAGAAGAACAAAGTAACCTTGAAGTTGATGCTAACGCTGTTTTTCTTCTTGTAGCATATGAACTTTGGTTTAAGCAGATTTTGTGGGAAATGGACTCTGTGCGAGTGATCTTTCAAAATGGTCACGTAAGTTAAAAACTAATATTAATTTTTGGGAAAATTCAGCCCTGATTTTATCTTGCTCCCTGCCTCTCAGGATATACTTGGGTTTACTAAAGAAGCATGAGTTGTTTTTAGAAACAACATCAAAAGACCAAATAAGATTTGGCTGAGTGGCTCTTATATCCTGATAGTACAGATTTTTGATCTGCAAAAACCTTATTTCCTCCTGAAGTGTGCCTTTTGATAACCTTCCAAAGCAAATTTCATTCTCCAAAATATTCTCATATTCTCTTGCTAGTGCTGGGTAACTGCAGAAACTTAAGTTGGAAATATTTTACTGCAGAAAAAGCAGGTTCAGAGGCAAAACTGAAAAAGCAGAAGGCTCACAGGTATTTTTATGTTGAAAAGTAATTTCTGCCCTTTTTCAGTTTCTGAAGTCTACATACTATTTCCATCCATCCAATATCTATTGCGAGGAGAACTCATTTTTGTGATTATGTAATAGTAAATCCAACAGAGAAGGGAGAATCCGAAGCAGTGTAATACTGTGTGAGAATTTCTGAAAATTACAAATATAAGCAACTCTTCCCATTTGTCCAAAGCTAAACACACATTATAACAATAGGCAAGAATGGAAAACTTTTGAATTGATACTACATCCACAGAAAAATCTGACTGCATGCAGTTAGAAAAATACCTTGAGTACATCATTAGCATGTGTCTTAATAAGAAAATTTGAAACTAGACCAGATTGAAAGAAGGAACCTTCTTTTCATAAGGTCCAATGAAAACGTTCTCTGTTGTCCACTATGTTCCTAATGTAATTGGCTTTTTAGTTTAATATTTTATCAAATTATAACGGACCAAAATCAGCTCTTAAGAATAATAATTTTTTTTTTTGTGAAAAATGAAGCCTTGCTTGCAATCAGAATTTGAAATGTCAATGTTAAGGTTAAGTACACAGCCAAGCAATTAGGGAAATTATTATCATCTGCCATTTTTTGTAGTTTGATACTTCCTGGTTGCATGCCTAGATTTTAGAGAGAAGTTTAATCCCATTGAAACTGAAAGGAATTTTAGCAGAACACTTCTGCAGGCAAAGTGTTTAACTTAGAAAAAGAAAAGAACTTCTGTGTTTTCCATTTAATATTTTCTATTTCCCACCAGATGTAGTCTTTTCTTCTCTGCTTGCTAATGCACATTTCTAATGAACATGTTTTAGATGTGCTCCCCTGATGTGACTGTCAGATTATTTTGCTAACTTTTAAGTAATTTCCATACTTGCCTTATGGCTTGTAGACTAGAACAAGAATATAAATTAGTCTAGTATTAATTAAAACAGAAAATATATAATTTTCATATTATATAATATTAAGTTACAATAATAGTGTAATTATTGGAAATTATAAATTATTTTGCTTTAGAATTTAATTTCTTTGCTATTTTAGTCAAAAACATAGAAAAGAAAAAAATCTATATGACAGGCCTACCTGTAATGCAACATCAGTGAGAAAAAAAATGTATTTCAATCTTTGAAAGTTAGAGTTTCAGTTTTAAGTTAAAACCAGAGTGCTCTATTCCATATGAGATTCTGACTCTATGGATTTCACATGGGAAGGACTTGAAACTACAGTGACATACAACAGTGAAAAAACATAAAATAACTAGGTAGGATCTAGAGAAAATACCAATCTGATTATGACCCTTATTTTTTCTACAGGTAAGAGATGAGAGGAACATGCTGAAGGTTATTACTCGAATGAACAGAATTTCACTGATTCTGAAATTACTTGTGGAACAGTTCTCAGTTTTGGAAACTATGACTGCATTGGACTTCTTTGATTTCAGGTAAAGACTTATTATTCCTCCACAGTAATCCACAAGCTGGTAGCTCCCATCCTTAAAACTGATTGTGAATTTTGCATGTGTGCTGGTGTCTGTCAGCAAGGTGAGAGCTCACCCTGGAGAGGGAAACATGACATTAAAGTACAAAGGTCAATTATGAAATTGACCTTGACTGTGAGTCCAGCATGTTCTGCAGAGAAGTACAAGTGAATTGTTGATGCTTTTCTGTACGGTGCTGCTGACTGGTTTCAGGGTCAAAAGTTAGAACAGCAGAAACAGCAGAAATAGCTTATGGTTCTCCTAGCAATTTAGTTGAAACTTGGCACTGCAGATTGAAGCCTTGTTCTACAGCAAATCATAGAAGTGCTTGAGGGAGAAATATGCACTCTCTAGATTATCAAAGAGGTATTTCAGCTGTCTTGGTTTGCATGGTGTTGCCTTGGGTCTGCAGTGCTGAGGCTTCAAATGGCTGAAGGAAACATTGCTGTCCCTTGTCCTTTCTCCCCAATAACTTCTGCTATCCAATAGCAGCTCAATGCATTGCTGGGCTGGATGGTGGGTATCTCTTCTGCCTTCTGCTCAGGCTTTCTCTGGGATCCTTTGGCTTGTCTCACCTCTCCCATGGCATTTCTTTTCTTCTCTCACTACATCTAGGTCCTTCCATCACACTACCATGTGTTAACAGCTTCATCCACTGTCTCCCTTCCCCGTATTTCTCCTGCTTGTGTCACTTGTGCATATCTGTCTGCCTTGTGACCTCAGTGCCATCCAGCATCCCATCCATTCTGTATTTTGGTACCCTTTCCCTTCCATCTTTTAATGTTCCCTATTAAAAAGAGCAGGAAACTATGATTTTTCTTCACTTGTTTGAATCTAGCGTTACACTACAGCAGGAGAAATCCATGGGCTAACAATCTGTTTTGATCCATACTTGCTTCAGCTTTTCAACCACATACTATCGTTTGATAAGTAAACATAAGATTAAATCAATGATGTATCTCTGTCAAATCTTGTGCTCGCAATTCAAAAAGCGTTACAATTATCTAGCAATGTGGAATTTCAGGTTACTTTTATTAGTAATTGTTTTTCAGCATGGACAGATGATTTAACTCTTAAGACTCCTATTAATCAAGTCCTCAAAAAAAAAAACCCAGTGGAAGTTTTTCTGAGCATTATTCTACTCTATAGAATAAGGCAATATACAATATTGCACATATATATACTGCATGTATAGACTATTATATTTAATTATATATGAATTATGCTATATATCAAGACTATTTAAAATGCATTCATTGGCATGTTATTGCTGTGAAAATTTTTGTAACAGCTTTTTGGGATGCAGCTGCTTAGTCTATTTGGAAAGGAAATCATATTCACTAACATTGTTTCCTGTATATCACATGCACAAAGCTGCTGTAAATTCACACACTTACATTTGCACTACCTGTGTACGCACAAACAATACAAAACTAGAAAATGAGATAATGTTATATGTACACTGTAGTTGCATTAAAATTGCTTGGGTTTTTTCCTTTTCCTAAATGCAGTCATATAAAAAAAGTCCTTAGATAACTATTTTATATTCTCCAGATATGAAATATTGGGGTTTTTTTGTAAACAAGAGAAATCCACCATTGTAAAATAACATCCTGCATTTTTATATCTTCTTTTCTTCTGTTCCCAAAGATACCACCTAAGCCCAGCCTCAGGTTTTCAGAGCCTGCAATTTCGCTTGCTAGAGAACAAGATTGGTGTTCCTCAAAGTCTGAGAGTCCCTTATAACAGAAGGCATTACCGTGATAACTTCAAGGGACAGGATCATGAACTCCTGCTTCAATCAGAGCAAGAACCAACACTACTGCAACTTGTGGAGGTAACAATGTCTGTCTTGGACCTTGCTTCATTTTCCCTCATGTCCCAAGAATGTTCTTTGTTAGTGTCAGTGACAAATTCTCCTACCTTAAGAGAAAAAAGCACGTTGGCAAATTCTCTGTCAATTGTGTTTTGGATTCTTGACAAATCTGGCATGAAAGAGAGTTAGTTGTTAGTAAACCAACTGATTTTTCACATCTGAAAATTCTGGCTGTTAAACTAGTAAATTGCATTGTGGAAGTGTGAGCTAAGAATGTAAATGCACTGTTTCATTTGTATTGTTTTTCATGACTATAAGCCCTTTAGGGAGGAAAACTTTAAAAATAGTCCCACTGTTGGTGATGGCTATTAGAGTGGTTAAAAACTGTAGATGGCTCTATGTCTTCCTTCTGAAATTTATCATTGCTATAATCCTACATATATGTGAAATAAGATTTGTTTTTTTGTAGTTTTAAAAATATCCTTAGAATGAAACAGCTTTTGTCTCCCAACATTGGCCATGCAATCTGGAACCTGAGGGGGTTGGTATGGCACTATTATGCAGATGTAAATCATCCACATGGACATACTGAATTTAGCAATAAGCACTTCCACAGGACACTGAACCAGAACAGCAGTAGTAGAATTTGTGTTGCTATAACTTGTAATTCTAGGATAATGCAGTTGCAGTGTTATTCTTCGAACATACTATTATTACTACTACTACTACTACTACTACCTCTACTACTACTATTATTATTATTAAAGGCATGGCTGGAAAGAACTCCAGGACTTGATGCAGAAGAATTTGATTTCTGGGGACAATTTGAAGAGAATGTTTTAAAAGGCCTAGAAGAGGAATTTGCCTTGATACAGGTACATAATGTACTCTTGAACTACCTATAAGCAGACATCTGGCAAAATTATATTCTGACATAAGTTTAACTTTTAGCTTACTCAGAGCTTCTCACCCCACTTAATCTTCATCAGCCATTGTCTGCAAGAAGCAGAAAAAATGCAAATTCTTCAAGAAATAGGAATATTTTTAAAATTGGACATCTAAGACAATTTAAAGCATGAGATACATGGAGGATTTAGTTTGCAAAAGGGATGGATTAGTATCAATGGAAGGGCTGAAGTTGATTTTACTGAAACTACAACTTCACCTTTGGTTAGTACTTGCATCTACAATCTAGAATAAAGATGAAGTTTTGGCCTCTGAGCTGTGGATATGGAATGTCACTATTAACAGCCCGTTTCTGTTTAACAGTATATGGTGATTTGCTGCTATGTGATCATTTGAATTGCACTGGCAAATAAGCACCAGAAAATCCCTGACTATTTTAAGACCTGCAGCTTTAAGTAACATTTTTTTTTTCATTTTAATGAAAAAAAATAAGAATTTATCAACTTCCTGAGAATATCTGTTTAGGACTTTCTAACTTATCTAAACTTTTTTATTCACATATTTCTTGCCCACAACTCTGCAAGGATGTAATTTTTTTGCCTTGAAAACAAATAAATCAGAATTCAAACAAATTATGATTAAATTTTTTAAGGTCTCTAGACCAAAAAAACTTGGTAAATTGCCAGTTTGTTTGAACATTCATTTATCAGAGTTGTGTAGGAATCTATTTAATTGTACATTTCTTGGTAATTGTACTTTTCAAAGGACAGTGACTCATGTATCTTATTTGAAAATACAGTTCTTACATCTAAGATGCAAACTTCAGAGTATTTATTTAAATAAAAGTTACATAATGAGTCATTCAAGTGCTTAATTTTCCTTGTTGAATTCTAAAACTTGTCTTTGTTTTAAATACCAAAGGCGAAAGCAGAATCAGAAGAAAAAGATGACTTATTGTCTGAATTTCAAAAACAGAGAGATGTATTACTTTCACTATTTGATGAAAAACGCCATGAACATCTGCTCAGTAAAGGTATATTTTATTACCATATGTCAATATGCACTTTGTATGTTCTACACTTTACTTATAAATGTTTGTTACAACATTAAAGTTGCAGGATGATGAGCAACAAACTAGGGACACTTGTATTTTGCAGGAGAGAGACGACTGTCCTACAAAGCACTGAAGGGGGCCTTGATGATCTACTTCTACAGGTAATGTTGTAAGATGTGTCTTTGATGGTGACTGGCAGGAGGAGAGGTGAAGGTTAAGAATAAAAGCACAGGTTCAATTAGGCTGGAGTGGGCTGTGGGAAGCAATCTATTTCAGCCCTCCACAGGAACCCTGATAGTCAGATACAGCTCAAAGGTCACACCAGGCTGCTCAGCATCACATCCAGCTGAGTTCTGAATATCTTCAAGGATGGAGGTTGCACATCCCCTCTGGGCAGCTGCTCCTTGCTTGACCAGATGCTCCCTCTCAGACTGTAACTAGCAGATGCCTTGTTCTACCTGTCCTAGAAAGATCTGGAGTCCTTTTCCAAGTTCAAAAATAAAGGGGCAGATCAAGACTTACACAGCAGAAGCATTTGTTAAAATATCTACTGATGTTTCAGTACCAATTTAGGAAAAGTATACTTTAAGTCACTAAGGACTGTTGAAGTGCAACTTTGAAAAATACAGCTTATGCTGAGAGGTCTCACTGTCTTTTTCATTTTCCAAGGGAGGAGCCTCGTTTCCAGGTTCCCTTTCAGCTTCTTACCTCTCTTATGGATCTCGATGTGCTCATGACTAAATGGAGATGTAAGTTTGACTTTTTTGACTGTGACTATCCCTCTTCTAGATGCAAATAAATTGTTCTCTGAGTTACACCCACTCTTAGAATTGAGCTTTGGAGTTTATGCTTTAGGAATTACTCTTTTTGTTTGTACTTTAGCCAAGAGGAAAGATAAAGAGCTGCTTCTGTGATCATTAGATAGGTATAGCTACCACTTCTGTGACCTGCTTTAAGTGTACTATCTTCTTTAAGGCATCTATTTTTCAATGTATCC
This sequence comes from Toxostoma redivivum, assembly GCA_013397375.1. Taxonomy (NCBI): domain Eukaryota; kingdom Metazoa; phylum Chordata; class Aves; order Passeriformes; family Mimidae; genus Toxostoma; species Toxostoma redivivum. The sequence goes on from VXBI01000705.1 coordinate 313,264, forward strand.
CAAAAAGTCGTAACGACATATCTTTATATGCAAACATTCCTTCTGCCGCCTTCCCTATCTAGACATGGGTAAGTGAATGTATAATTCTGTGTTAACAGAGCACAGTAATGTGTAATAATTAGTGTGTTTATTCTGAATGAACAATAATTTTATATTAATTGACTGAAGAATGACAGAATTAACTCCTGCATTGCTGAAGACCTAATAGTTCTGTATCCCTGTAAAGATCTCTGAATGACCTTTAATAAGTGTGACTCTTTAATTATATCTAAATAGTGAATATGTGCCATTTTCTCCTGTTGTATCATTTAGATAACCATGTCTGTTTGGTGCACAGAATGATTGGCAGCAAGGCTGGAACTGGAGGCTCATCAGGCTACCACTACTTGCGCTCAACAGTGAGGTAGAAATAACCTGTTTCCCCTGCTACCTGCAATAATGCAGCTCATAAATACTCTAATGTTGGGAAACATATTTCAGATGGCTCACTGAAGGCCAAAGGGCTGCTGACACTCTTCTGGGACTCTAGCATCTCCCCCTGGTTGTCGTACATTTATTTATCAGTGTCATATAAATTCCAAGCCTTCTAGGGCAAAAATAACTCCTTTTGCAAAGTGCCATCTATAATTCTCAGTCAAGGGGTACAGGCATTACAGTGATAGCAATAGTATTAACCCTGCACTGCTCAGTTTGTGTGCCAAGTTAATGAGATGACACAGGTTGGAAGTGAGCCCTAGCTACTGTGTAACTGAGTTTCTTTAGTCCATAGCATGACATCTAATTGCACAACCTCCTTTAAAAAGGATCTTTGAGTTTATTCTCAAAGAGCTGTGAACCATCATGTAGTGCTGTGAGCAGCTACTATCACAACCAATGGAAGAGAGGGCAGAGTAGAAAGCAGATGGTTAGACTGATGATGAGGATTGAATGTCCACTGTCTTTTTTAGAAAGCTCTCCCACTCCTCCTTAATGTCAGGTTAACATTACTGTTCCTAGATAAATTCTGCTAGAGATCACACCCTGTGGATTCAGCATTTTCATAAGAAAGATGTTACTATAGATCCCACATTAAGCCTAATCTGCTATGCCCTAGAAGGGTAGGACTAGACTCTTGCAATATTCAGAAGGGTTAGTGGAAGGAATCTTATTATTTGCATGAAAAGGAATGATTACTGGGGATTTAGAAATTATGGCCTTCTATGCTGATGGAATTATTGTTCCAATTGTCTTTTTCAGTGACAGATACAAGGTGTTTGTGGATTTGTTCAATCTTTCAACATTTCTAGTGCCAAGACACTGGATACCAAAGATGAATCCAAGCATTCATAAATTCCTTTACACAGCAGAATACTGTGACAGCTCCTACTTCAGCAGTGATGACTCTGACTAGCCTGCCTTTCTAGGCTGGTTGCTGTAAAGAACTTCCTGACTTTCACCTTGAATAGTGCCTCTAAGCCATTCCCACAAAGTGTGTGGGTGTGTAAATATGTATTTATGTATGACAGCTTTGTGAATAGTACAATTGCCTTGTGAAAGAAATTAAGTGATTGTAGAAAAAATAAATCTGAATTGAGTTAGCCTATGTTGAGAGTAAAATGATACTTCAGTTCAACTCAATTACCAGTTTAATTCTTAGCTGGCTTCTTAAAGCTTACAGCTAGAGAAAGGAAGAAAATTATACGCAGTTGCTATGATCATGACTTATTTGTACATATTTTTGTATTTGCTTGTTTGCCTAATGGCTGTTACTAATTTATGTCTAGTTGAGGACATAATCAGTCTCACCACCTTCAGAAGAATATTAGTTTCTGAGCTGTAGTGCAATTTAAAAAGGAATTTTGGGTTAAAAGTTTCAAAAGATTCAAAAAAGTAAGTCCTGAATCTATAGAAACCAAACCATCCCAAACTTTTAATACATCAAGAACCATGTTGCTATCTTTTTACATGTGAATGTAAATCCCTTACACAGAAATACTGTTAAAAATAGCAGATATAAGTACTTACCTTGCATTTCAAATAAAGCAGTATTAAAGCTCGTCTTTTGTTAAGTCATCTTCTAAAGCAAACTATAAAATCCAAACAAGAGTATGACAGGCATTTAAAGTGATTTTTATTCAAACTGGTATACAAAAAGGCAACTTTGGCTATAGAATATCGATAAAGTAGTGTTATCTTCTCATTAAATGGACTTTTGTCTTTTTAAGTGCTTCTTTTGGAAAGACACAAACACTGTAGGCTGGAGTTTCTGGTAAGTTCTCTCTACCACAGCACTTCAATTACTTATACCTGGCCCTAGCACCTCAAAACCATTGGAGGCACGGCTGTGTTTCATATTGCTATTGACTACATTACTCTTATTCATGCCCATTAGGGACTCTGTTTTTCAGTTATGGAAGTGTGCTATCTGTTGTTTGTAAGCCACTCAGGGAAGGCCAGCCTACACAACACCCAGAGTACAGAAGATTTCAAATTTTTTAAAACTGAAGTCTTCAGCCAAGTAAATTCAGTAAGTAGCAAAACCTGAAGTAGAGAAACATCACACTTGGTCTTTCTTTCATTTAAAATATTAACAATTAGAAGGATTAAAACAGCAACACTTAACAATAGACAATTATAAATACTCATTACATTTGTCATAAAAAGGTTATAAAAAACTAATCTAAAAACACGGTACAGTAATTGAGTGCAAAAATTACAGAATGGCTTCAACTCTTTTCATAGCAGGTCTTCTTAAAATATATAAGTAAAGCATTCCAGGTGAAAAATTCAGAGCATTTTATAATTACATGTTTCATTGTGAGTTCTCGTAAAATTTGCCCACAGCTGCAGTTTCACAGCTCAGCAATGCTAAAACACCTTTTTATTACCAGCAAGTCCCACCTCTGAATTCAATTAATGAGGAAAATTTAACACTCACTCTATTGGATATATTCTGTAATTGCTGACTTTCTAAACTGTTACTCATGAGTCTTCCCATATTCAAATGATTTAAAATATACTCTTATACTATTGATTTTTGATCTAAATTCCTTCTTATTTGTCGTAATTTCTTTCCTTTTATGATTTTTCTATGGAGTAGTATTCTGCACCTGAATAAAGCTTACATTTGAGACTTCAGTCCATCTTTGTAACTACTATTTTTACATTCTGCAGTTGAGTCGTCTTACTCTACAAGAAATTTGGCATTCAACACAAATTCCAAATAAAAAAAAAATTAAAACTTCAGCCACGAGCTGCAGCAATTGCCTTTACAGCCATTTCTTGTATTTGAAAATGGTGTTTTGAATTACATCTTCATATACAGTGTCTGTCCTCATGATACTTGTGATCTTTGACCAGTTGTAGATGCTCAGAGAAATGTCAAACAAATACTGCTGAAACTGTTTCTGCTATACCTAGAAATGATGCAAAATTTGGTTTTAATAAATACTGAAGTGGAGACTTCCTAGAATTATATTCATATAATGCCCTCTCCCCTCCACACCATGACAGTAGGAATCCAGGGAATCATCTGCAACCCTTTTATTTCTTCCTTGCCTGGCACTGTGTATAGTTGAAACCTAATCTCCTCCTTCCTCTGCTTTTATGTTCAAAATTTTATATCCTGGTCTCAGAGCACCTCTAAATCAGAAGACAACATCTTTGTGGGAAAAGGAGCAACTACTGTCTTTTGCTGGATTGTTCTTGTGTGGTACATTATAGAAAATACCTAAGAGCCTGCTTTCTGAAAGAATGGGTTTTAAAAATAACACATCTGTTCTCCCTGCTGTCTCTATAATTGACTTGTTTTATGACAACTTCCAAATTTCTCTTTACAAACTGTTTATACAATAACAGTAAGAACAAAGATTCAGTAATGTGAGAAAGCTCTGATTGGATACACTGCTCTGATCTTTACTAAGTGCAGTCAAACCAAATATTGTCTATTCTTTATGTGCAGAAGACCTTGGTAATCTAACACCACTTGCAAAGACTGAGAGCTACTGTGAAACACATGGAAGGGAAAGAAAATGGGTTACTCTAACACATAAAATTACAAGAGATACACTAAACTTTCTATCTGGTGGAAATACCCCACCACTTTGTCTCAGCAATCTGATGATAAACTAGAACGTGACTTGCCTTACCTCCATATCTAACAGAAACTGGGTATTTAATGCTACAGAAATCCCTCAAACACAAAGAAAAAAATCACACAAACCACAGGGCAAGAGATCAAACCAGCACTAAAAAGATGTATTTCTGTCCTCCAAGAAAAGCCATGAGCAGGATACACAATTCCCAGGTAGATTAGCTTTTCGTATTTGTTTGCTAAACTGAACCCAGAGATAATGGCACCCACCAGACAAGGACAACAGCTGTTTTACCTACACGGAGTAGAGCAGTGGCACCCACCTGGAACCACCACACATGACTGAGTATTTTATAATGCCAGTATCTCTGAATGGTAAGGGACAACAGTACTTTGATTATTTGTTTTGTCTTATACAGCTTTGCCTTTACATGGTGCTTTTCAATCATTCAACTACATGGCTTGGTTGAACTAGCAAGCATTTTATTTTTATTTATTTTTCCATCCGGACTCATTTAACCTCTTTTAAAGATAGCAATGATTTCTACTGCATCTCTGAGGATCCCATTATACCTTCATTATACTATTATATAATACTATGATTATATTAATTTGTTATAGCCATTGAGAAACATCCCAGCCCATGGCCTTCACCACTTACTTTTTGTCAGACTTACCACAGACATTGCTGCCTATCTTAACATGAACGTAGCCATCTATTCCCCACGTTGGCCCCCAAGAGTTCTGTACAATCCAGTAAGGAATACTACCTGGAAGAGACATTTCATGAACAAGAAACATGAACATGAGACTTGGGAAGCTTTAGCCTCCTAACACTCCACAGAGTTAAACAGCATTTCAGTATCTCACAGTTTCTGATGGATTGATGATACAGGCCTGTGAAAGCTGCTGTTGTTCAGATAACAGAGCTAATATTCTTGTATGGGAAGACTGGGTATGGGCTCTTCTAGCATAAAGACACATAAAGTCATGGTCCTGACTTTACAAGGATGACCTCCCACAGAACTGAAGAAGCAATGACAAAAAGAGGTTTTTTTCTGGCTGACGTGAAGATTATGTGATCTTCACAGAACTTCCAGAACTAATGTTATATCAAGCCCAACAGCTTTCCAACAGAAAACCATGTTTTGGATTTTAATCACTTGTCCCACAAAAGGCAAGTTGCAAGTAAAAGAAACCTACTGCGCTGAAGTTCAGCTGGTGGAAACGCACCTGTTCTGTCAAAACCAGTGATAAGAACAGCATGGTTTGCTCTTCCACTGGAGCAGTGATATTGTATGATTCCACCCAGATAATCCTGCCAGCTAACAGCATCGACTGTCACTGCTAAAGGGCCCCAGCTGACAAGCATCCTCATCATTTCCTCTTCTTGACCACTGCAAAAGAAGTGCGTAAAAACACCAAGTTACATAAATTAGCCACAAAAGTGATTAGAGTGATTGTAATCTGCTTGTTGAGAACAGTTTAAAAAATCAAATCATTAAAATCTTTCCTCCAAGTTCGACATCATGCAACACACATCACTAATATCTATTTCATATACCATAAAACAGTGATACAAATACAGGATACACAAACTATGGAACAGGTGTAGATCACATACTATTAAAAAGCAGCAGGTTTTTAAGTCAAGCCAGTGGGCAATGGAGAGCTCTACATACTTTTTGTACATCACTCTTCTCAATTAAAACCAGCTTTGAACAAACCATTAGTCTATAATAGAATTTCCCACTGTTTTTTAAACCTACAGAAGTATTTCTTAACATAATAGTACACTCAAGTATATGTCTCAAACACATCCAAACACAGAACATTTCTACTACCAGACATTTATCTTTAGCACCCTCATACAGTTTTATTTATCTAATATACTGGAACAGGAATTTTTCATCACTGCATGATATGTTCATTAACTAAACTTGGCAAATACAGACTGGCAAAGATATGATTGATTTTAGTTACTTATATCTAGAAGTAACACAATTCCTAGTATCAGAATAACACTTCTTGTCTTTATTCAGTAGTTGTACTGTACTGATGAAAAATAGAAATTAAGTTTCTTCATACAGAAACCTAAAAAGCTGAAGTTTTTACAGAGTTCAGTTGACAACACTTTCCAAAGCCATGGGCTGGAGAGGATGTGAGTAGATACATAAATGCATGAATACTGAAGTAATTTAATGGCTCATAATTTTTTCAGTAAATTCCAGTTACTATTGGTAGGACTTACTGTTTCTGACAAAAGCAATGTAATGTTCATATATTAAAAAAGTGTAACTGACTCTATGTTACAGTTTCTAGCCAATTTAAAAGACCTAATTTCAAGACACAAGCTTTCTCATTTGAACAGGCTTAGTGATGGCAGTGTTGAGTGGATTCCCTGTGGCAGGCCTTAACTCTCAAAGATGGTATACATTAATCCTTCTCCAGCACACAGCTACAGAACTGATACAATCAACCTCACAACCTTTGCCTAGTTAATGCACTTTTCACTCCACCTTACTCCATGACTGCTGAACATAGAATGAAAAGTACAGCAAAAGAAAAGAACGAATAATAGCTACCTGAAGTCATATGCAGCAAATCCTGTTATTGAAACTCCAAAATATGAGCTCTCAAAATAATGGCACAGTCCTGTCTGAGCTTTAAAAGTGTATTCTGAATCTCTCACGAGTTTTACTTTTGTCTGCAAGAAGGTAATTGAGTAAGAATTTAATGAATTTTACTTTACTACTATGCAGCTCAAAAGTTATAATGACTATATAACCCACTCAAAATTCAGAGTGCACCGGGGAAGATTAGAAGCAAGAATGTCACATTGTGAAATAAATATATACTATTTCTAGTTTCCTTGTTCACTGAACTTTGGAAGGGATTCAGAAATCTTTAAATAAGAAACTAAATTTAAAAGGCATCTCTGGTTTAAACTATCCTCATAAGCAATCCTGCTAATTCCAAGACACAGATATTAATTCACTTCATTCATGAACTATTTTTTCTCTTCAAATGACTTCCAGACACAAAATTATAGTTACCTTGGGAGAGTTCAAGAAACACAAATATCCCAAAAAGTTACATAAAATACTGTAAAGTCCAGTTCTGTTCTTAGCATGTAATTCTCATGCTTGTACATGATGTATGCATCAGCCTTTTATACTTCTCATGTCTTCTGCAGTACAGTATGTTTATGACAGTGACTTCTTCAGCCTAATTAATTTGTGATTCCTCTGCTGCCAAGTGAGAAGGAATTTTGCTTCAGAGGAATAAAGGTGAGTATCCTCTGTTGTTCTTGATATTCAAACTTAAGTTACCTAGACTGTTATTAGCTATGGGTATATTACTCTTCAGAGGTAGAATTACACTTTCTTAAATTCCGTTTTGGTTTATTTTTTTAATTCAAAAAACTAAAGAATTCTTTTTATATTTTTGTAATTCAGTCTGAGTGAGTACTTTTTATTTCAAAGATACTAAAATATTTCTGTTTACCTATGTTATTAACACACATTTTGAATTTTTAACGAAGTGAAATGTATTAGCAACAACCGAAGTAGAAACTTCGAAAGCGTTTTCAATGTTTTAGGCTGCAAGGGAAACAAAAACAAACACAGTTCATTTTATTCTCAGGTTTTCCACACACACTTGTAAATAATTTTACAGTGTGTGCAACAGAAACTACTGAAATTTGAAAAGAGAAAATGTCAAGATCCTTCCTTTTCCCCAGATGCTGGTACTTTAAATCCACAAAATGCCATATGCATAGGTGGCTCGGTCTACACTGGTACTGTATGCCTGCAAATGAATTCAGGAACATAATTTTCAGCCCCTGTGGACTGATTTGTTACATTCACAAGAACATGTATGGACCATAAAGTTCCAAACAAATTTCAATTCTGCTTGAACTAATTCTCTCTTGGTTCCAAACTAAGTAAATAAGCATACATACATATACACAAACACACATGTGTATGCATATATGCACACACACCCTGTACATTGCACCTTCCCCATCAATTTTTTCCAATAAATAAGAATGCTAAAAGAGAAGCTGATGAAGTCTTTTGGGATTTTTGTAGTATTTCAGTATTTCAAACCTGGTTCAGCCAGCTCAAGGCGCTAACAGTGGATCCTCCACTGCAGCCGTAGTTATTGTATGAGCAGTCAAGAACTTGCTGCACACTGAGCTCTTCCAGGGTGCTTCTTTTAATTGCATAGGCAGACTCTATGCCACCTACAATGCTGAAAGCCCAGCAGCCTCCACACTGATAGAAAGAAAAGAGAAATGGCAGAGAAAGCAAAAGTCAGCTTTGTTTTTGAAGCCTGATATGAAAAAAGAGGCAAGAGTCTTCCAATGATCATACATCATCCCTGAACTCTGTTTTTAAGGCAATACTAAAGAAATGTAATAATCCATTTAAAATTCTGAACTGTTTTCCCCCCTATATTGCTCTCTGAATGCTAGAAATGCATTATGGATGTCTTATTTTAAGGATGCCTTCCTGATGAATTTTTGTTCTTGACGACAGTTCTGTGGATTCTTTTTACTGTGAGAGATCTATTTTCTAAAAAAGAAATGTGGCCTCGGGATGAAATTAATTTTTAACCACATTAGTAAATTTTTCTAGAATTCTGTAGAAACAGATGACAGTTTAAGAAATAGTAAAGTGAAATTAAACATAATAGAAAAAATCTTAAACAATAACAATCTATACTTCAATTCTAGGCTCCTTGAACTGTGGTATTTAAAATAAGCAGCAGAATTCACAAGTTCCTTTGAGAAGCATGGAAAGGAGACACATGCTGGATTGTTTCTTACCAGTGACCATAACCACTTCGGGATAAACTGCAATTGTGTGGGGTCTGGTTACTTTCCTATCACAAATGCATCCCCTGAGTAATTCACTGGAAAAGATGTGGATGTTGACCAGACAAGGGGATTCAGTCAGAGGAGAAAAACAACAGGAAAGGATCTACACCTCTCCAGTTGGGATGAGATCAAATACTGAAATTACCTTGGTTCCTTCAGAAAAAGACAAAACACACATGGTGCAAAATATTTGGAGATTCAGTTAACTACATCAAAAATGTATTACAGTTTCTAAATGAACAACTACACCTCATACTTGTAAATCTAATACTGCTTTGCATAAAATGCTACATGACTTTGTGTATATTCAACTGGCGACCCTCGTGCCAGTGCTCCAAGGAGCCTTCAGGCAGAGTTGGTCCCTTCAAAACCTTCCCTGTGCTCGGCAGCCAACCTTCTGAGAACCAGGAACGGAAAACACCAGGACTTACTGTCTGCTGATTTCTCACTTCTGCAATGACTTTCTTGTCCCTCCAGTCAAACTTCTTTGGCAGAGGCCTTTCCTTCCCCTTTGGTACTTTCACATATCTGGGAAGTTTGTGAGGTATGCTTCTCAAGTAAATAGCTAAACACATAACACAAAACATCTATAAATCTACGAACAAAAAAAATCCCATGAATAACTACTTTACTAGAATTCAGAAGTAACTTTGATCTACAGTTACAACCATTAGATTGTATCTCATCCTAAAATCCATAGAAAATTCATGTGCTTTAAAATAATCATTATGTTCTAGAATGAATATAAGTATTTCTACAGTTTCAAAAATAACAGAAATACTCTATGTAGGGCACAGGGGTAGTAAGCATGAAGATTTTCTGAAGTTGAACAATAGCCACAGATACTCCAAAAAACAAATTTTATTTGAAAATTTCCAAAACATTTTATTTACTTTAAAAATAATTTGTTTTATCCACGTGCAAGGGAAAAATAAGAGGAGAACAAAGATTCTGAAACACCTGCAAGTTGCTGGGTTTTCACTAAGATATGTTGTTTAATTATTTAAAATTAAAACAAGATGTTAAACCCTCTGATGAATACAATATGTAACAACAGTCATGAACAGCAAGAAGGGAAGGTATCAGACAAATTTTCTAGGAAAAAAAATTAAGCATGTCATTGCCTGAGAAAGCTCCAGCTATCATCAAGCAGCCATGGACCTCCAAGCATTGTTTGGACTGTTGTCAACTTTGTGCTGGGGTAGGGAATATGAACTTACTGGAGAACCTTGTGTATCTTCCTTTTTCAAAAAGGAAGAACCTTGTGTATTTTCCTTTCTTCTGTTGCAACTGAAGAAAGCTTTAAAGTTCAGAAGAAAGAGAAGAAAGAAGGAAAATCAAAACTGCCTGAATACTAAAACATATTCTGGCTGTGGGCAATTCAATCTTGCAAGACTACAGAATGTGAAGAAGATTGTTGTATTTCCAGAAGTACTTACAGTTTGGTACCAGCCATTGTAAATTAGCTGACTATCAGCATAGGAAGAATCTGTAAATGTGAAAGACACAAGGTTCTGGGAAAGAATAAAAAACATAATAGAAAAGGCATAAGAAGAAACCAGAAAATGTACCTTTGAACGCTTCAGGAAACAGGTGAGAAAACTGATTTATTCCATAGACAGCAGTCATATTATCTTTTGATAATGAATTCAATAATCTAATTCTTTTAGCGCTTTCCTGAAGGAATAAAAAAAAATAATTGTGGGCATTATAAAGTCAGCAGCAGGGACGAAACAGTAAGAGCAGAAGAGAAGGTTAGCAACAGTAAACATGAAATTAGGTAGTGAGCTGTTCATCTCAAATTCGTCCTGTATCCCTAGCAACAGGAAAGCCATTACACTAATTTCAATTCCAACAGATACCAAAAAAGCATTTGTTAAGTGCAAAAAAAGTACCTGAAAAAGACAAAACAGGTACGCTGAGAACAAGTTGTGTCAAACTTATCTGATGTCCTTCTTTGACAGCACAACAAACCTTATGGTTGAGAGACATGCAAAAATGTCTTCAGATACAAGTTAACCCCATCACTTCATGTCTTTATGAAGCGAAAGAACAGTACAATAACCTAGAGGTCCCCCCGCCTCCTCCCGGCGGCCCATGCCGCTGGGCAGCCGCTCTGGCGGTCGGCGGTGACCCGCGGGGCTGGCCCAGGCCGGGCCCAGGGGAGCGGCACCAGGCGGGCACTGCTCCTGCCCGCGCCTCCCGGCCTCCATCACCTGGCCCGCAGAGCCCGCACCAGCCCCGCAGCGCGGATGGCAAGGAAAGCGCGGGCTGGACCACCTACCCGCAGAGCCACCGCCGCCGCTTCCTTTCGTTCCCGGCCGCCGCCTCCCTCCTCACGCAGCCGGGTGCCTGCAGGCGCCGGGAGGGCGGGACTGCCCGGTCGCAGCAGGCAGAGGAGCAGCGCCAGCCCCACTATCGGCCACCGTGTCATGGCGAGATGGCCCCGGGCACGCACCCCCATCCGCGGAGCTGACGTCCGTCGGGTTCCGAGCGGGTAAGGCGCCGAACCCTCCTTTCTTCCCAGCCCGTGACCGGAGGCTGAGCCCGCTGCCGCTTCCCGCGGGGCCGGCGCCCGGCGGGGCGGGGCATCAAGGAGAGGCCGCCCGGCACCGGCGCCCTAGCTCCACCGCTCGGGGCTGGCGGAGCTCCGGCGGCTCCTTCTCCTGGGGGTTGTTGGGAGGTGTCGCCGAGTCCGAGCTATGTTTGAGAGTGTTCACCGGTGCCTGGACAAAGCCGTGTTTCCAGGGGTGCTTTTCGGCATGGGAGACTCGCGCCAGGCGCGTAGGGCTGCAGCGGAGGGTCGAAGGGGTGCTGAGAGTTCAGGTATCTGCCAGGTTATAAATTCGTGTAAGCCCTTTTCCGAGAGGAAGTTACTTGGTACCTGCAACCTGGGCTGCCATCAGGAGAGGGAAGCAGCAGGAACGCAGGTTAGAGACTTTAGCAAGGGAAGGCGCGGGTCGGGAGAGCGGTGCTGCACAGCCGGTGTCCCGCAGCCTATGCGTCCCAGCGAGAGTTTGTGCTGAAACAACACACAGAGAGAAACCATGACTTTCCTCAGAAATTGGTCATGCTGGTACTTGAGCAAGCAAGTCACTGTTCAGCGCTTAAGAGGTTCATTAGGCCACTAGGAGTTAACAGAGCCCTCAGCTAATTTCCACCACCAGGCATTTTTACGCAGTGCCTGTAAATAGGATATTTTTATGTTTAAAACCTGCTGTATGTTCCAGTTCTCTCTGCTGCTTTCCTCCCACGCGCCCTCTTATTAACACAGGTAAAGGCACAGGTGCTCTGTCCTGTGGTGCCAGTAGCACTCCTGGTAGCACCATGCTTGGAGAACAAACCTGGGGGGATCCAGTTTTGCCTTTGCCCTCCTCCACTGAAATGGTTGTTGGGGAATTGGCTGAACTGCCACCGGTTTTGTTACAGGGAAGGCTATTTATGGCTTATAGCCAGTGTATGGAAGAGCTTGTTAGCAGGGCAGATTTTATTGGTTATTCTGATAGGGTTTATCACTGTGTAATAAATGTGATTTGTGCT